>JARHVA010000401.1:5470000-5621036 GCA_037957365.1 Torreya grandis | reverse complement strand
GAGTTATTTAAACTAGTAAATAGGTCTGATCCCCTTTGTAAATTTGATTATATATATATATATATATATAATTTCATTATAAAATGAAATTATATTCATTTTATCCTTATGGATTATTGAGAAAAATGTAGGTGGTTGTATTGGGTTTATATACTTGAATTTCATTTCTAGAATTAATTCCTAATGGGTTATTTGTTTAATGGGTCATGATGTTTCTCTTTGGCTGTATGCAAAAATAATGATAGTCACTTGGGTTTTATTAATAAGTGATTGTGTTTTAATATGAGTTGTGGAACAATATTTTGATTTGGGTTTCATTATTAAATGGTTGACGGAGTTTTACATGTTTATATATGTTGAAGATTCTGTAAACTATTTGGGGTTTCCTTAGATATAATTGACTATGTTTTGTTTCTTGGAATTTATTAATGCTGATATGTATATTATTTTAATGGTTTCTTTAACTAAGCTATGTGTATCAAAATAATTTGAATAGGTTTTTTTGATGTCTTTAACTATAATATATATATATATATATATATATATATATATATATATATATATATATATATATATATATATATATATATGTTTTGGTTTCTTTTAAAGCAAAGATTTGACTAGGTTTTAACTATTTCTTTGGCTACATGTTATTAACAACCATGGTTTTTTTTGGAATAAAGTCTTTGACTAGGTTATATCTATGGTTTATTTTATTGAGATTATTATTTTTATATATGTCGATATTTAGGTTTTTGTTAAAAATCTTTTGTATATTATTAAATTAGAATGTTGAGGTGGCTGTGTTATGGAAATTATATGCTTTCCATTTTGGAATTATTCTTGCATGTGACTTGTGGATTGCCTCTATTAAGTTTTTAGCTTGAATATTAGATGATTATATTCATCTGGGAACTTTGAGTATTTTTAAAAAGGTCTGTTGGAATTTATTTTATAAATATTTAAATATGAGGGTTTGAGTTTGAACTTGTACGTGGTTTATTGATTATAGTGATTATTTTATATTATTTTGGTTTAAATTATTTGTGTATCATTAGATTGGTTAAATGTTAAACTCAATGTTATATGAATAAATTATATATTTTGCATTTTATTTTCATTACATTATTATTGGTTCACCATTCCTAGATCATAACTAAATAATTTAAGTATTTAGTTGGTATGTTGTATACATGCAGTATAAATTTGAAGTCAAGATAACTTAGGCTGACTATTTCAGAGAAATTTCACTTCTATTATTTATAAGGAAGAGAAAAGAAACTTGAGAAGGGTATGGTATAAAAACTTGATATATTATGCTCACATTGATCTAGATGATTGTAGATACTCCTCTTTGGCTTGGGAGGAATGACTTATAGATAAGAAAGAACTCAAATAAATGGTTGATTAGTTAGATAGTAGGGTGGATTTCTTAGCAAGCTAGATCTAAGAGGCATGAACTTCCTTAGGGATTGTCAATCCACACTTTTAAATAATAAAGCTCTAAAAATGAAAGATAAAGTACTTACATATATCACAAAAGATACTAAAATGAAATACAAGAAGTGTTTGATAAAATAATAGACAAAATTGACTGATTATAGCAATAAGTGGGTCAATATTAATGCTAAATAGGTCATGTATGGCTTATAAAATAAGGTAGGGTTCTATGATCAAGAAAATTTTTTGAAACTAAGATTTGGCTGAGGTCTAGTGGGTGAAAATAGCTTGTTATTTTGTCACATAGTGATAATTGGTGGTTGGGGTCACCATCAATGGTTAGGGTAACCATCAGTGGTTGGGATAGACCATCAATAGTCAGGGTGACCATTGATGATTATTATGAGTTGAGTCTTATCAAGAAAAGTTTATTTTGATGAGGTCACAGAATGGAATTCTAAGAGATGGGTTTGGACTTGGTTGATTGAAAAATAGAAACAAAGTAACTAAATTATTAAAAGATAGATACTTAGCTTATTGGTTGTTGATATTATGAATGGTTGAAGGATTGGTGGAGCCTAGAGTAATTTTAGTAGAGTAACATTACTTAGTTTTTGGCTAATAGATGGAAATGCTTAGTATCTTTGTCACACTTTTTGGTTCACTATGAGAATACCTACAAAAGAGAATGTTGATGTAAAATTCTCTAGCTTTGGATGTGGATGATGATCACTTAATTATGGATCCTAGTTCACCATCTCTTCCTCTATTTTTATAAGAAGGAAGGAGAGGTAAAATAATATGTCAATGAGAGGTTCAATAAGAATTTAAAATTTAGCTTTTTCATGCATTAGTTTTCACATGAATTGGACAAGATAAATATAAAAATCAAGTTGGGGTTGACTAGAGATTGCCTATTCCAATGGTGGAAACCTAACCATTGGTGATAAATCCTAACCATCAATAATTAGGTTGATCATTGGTGTTCAAGGGTCAAAGGCTAAGTTTGGTGAAAAGGTTGGTTATTTATTAGGTCATTCTAACTTGGCTTTGTGGTCATAAGGGGTGTGGATGGTCCTTGGGGGGTCTCAAGGTGGTTTAGTGGTATTTCAATATCTAGAACTATTGTGTGTAAGTTTTATAATGTCTACATTTTGCCCCTTTTTGTTATGTAGTTTGTATCATCAAGAAATAAAACAAAAAAAATGTAGGTTGAAGGTTTGGTTGCTTTGAGCATGGGAGGATGTGTTTTCCCTCAATTGAAGAATTGATGAGGTGAAATAGAATCAGGTGTAGATCTGATAAGTGATTAAATTGATGTTGAGTTGGTGGTTGATGGGTTGGACACTGAAGCATAAATATACACATAAATTATGAATAAGTGTGATATCAAAGATCATGAATTGACTAGGTTACCATTATTTGTAAAAATTAAGGTGAGAGGATCATCCTACAATAATTAATAAGAAATCATGAAATAATAATAATTAATAGCATGAATTAAAAAATTTAGATAACTAGAAAAACACTTGAAAAGATTGAATTGATCATAGGCCACTTCAAGGGGGAAAGTTCCTTTGAGCAAACTCAATACAGTAAATCTATGGATGCCTTCCTTGGCCTCAAATCTTACTTATATACTAAGTCTAATATAAACAATGACTACTTTCCTTGAATGTGGGATAAAACAAAATACTCATGGGATGACTTACAAAACATATGCATCTATAAAAACTATTACACTAATAAAATAAAGAGAAGGGGTAACATGGGTTCCTAACATCCCCTCCCTCTTAGAAAGATCTTCATCATCAAAGTTTTAGATGTGGGAATTTATGCTGAATCTAAAAAAGTGGTTCCTATTTTATATCCTTTAGTTGCATTCTGTGTTACTAAATTAAAACCTCTATGATGGAGTGGGATAAAAGTTGGTATGGGTGCCTATTTAGGATTACCTTTGGCTTGAGAAGGATGGACCCTTCATTATCAAGTTCTAGTAAAATATTCTGCACTCTGATGTTTATACCAATAACTTTGTTCAGACCAGAGACATGAAATACTAGGTGAACTTGGGAAGAAGGTGGCAACTCTAACTTATAATAAATTGACCAAATCTTCTATAGAACCTTATAGTGCCCATAGAACTTGGGAGCCAACTTATTATTCCCTTTGATTTTTAGGGAAGATTTCTTATATGGCTACCAATGAAGAAAAAACAAATCACCTACTTGAAAAGTGAACTCAAAATGGTGTTGATCAGCTTATTATTTCATTTGATTATGTGCCATATGAATATTGTCCCACAAAGTGTTGAGGATCTAATCTTGGGTGCAGAGAATCATGTTGACTACTTAAACTAATGAACTATTAGGGGTGTACATTAGGAGCGTTGGTGGTGCTTGACCATAGACTACTTCATATGGAGTCATTTTTATTGAATAATGGTATGAGGTATTATACCACCATTTAGTTAGAGGGAGCCACTTCACCCACTAATGTTGTTATTCTAAGGTGAAGCAATGAAGAAAATTTTCCAAGCATTTGTTGACAATTTTAGTTTGCCCATTTTTTTGGGGATGATACCCATAACTCATCTTTAGTTGGGTGTTGGTGTGGTGAAATAATTCTATCCAAAAATGGTTGTTGAAATTTGCATCACAATCTAAGACAATGGATGAAGGAATGCCATGAACACAAAAAATTTGGTCCAAGATAATTTATATGGTTATGAAGGTGATATAAATATGGTTCAAGGCAAAAAAATGACTATATTTGGATAGGTGATCAACCATAAGCAAGATCATTATTTTCCCTCCAAATTTATGGATTCACTCAATAAATTACATAGAAATATTTATCCAAATCTTGGTATGGATGGGCAAGGGTTTGGGCAACCTAAGGATGAGTTTTGTTTCACCCTTATTACTTTAATAGGTATCACATTTAGCCACCGTCTATTGAATTTAATTTTTCATTCCCTTCTAAAAAAAGTTTAATCATGCCTTCTCATAAGTTTTGAGGAACCCTGAGTGCCCTATAGATGGAGAAGCATGGAGTTCATAGAATATAACTTGTTAAAGATCTATGCTCTAGGGAATCACTAGAAGACCCTTATATCTCAAAGAAGCACCATCCCAAGAATAATATAGTATATTATAAGGGTTAGTGGCCAAATATTGAATGAGTTAAGATAATGAGGATTCATTAACATACCCTTATTGTATAGTGTCCAACCAATTTAGAATAGGCATAGAAATAGCTGAAGGGGAGGCTTGGTCTGTAAATGTAAAAGACAAAGCATCAGCTACAATATTTTCCTTACCCTTCTTGTAAGTTATCTTATAGTCATAACCCATGAGTTTACTGACCCATTTTTGTTGTGATGGGGTAGAGACCCATTATTCTAGGAAATATTTTAGACTTTGGTGATTAGTTTTGATGCAAACATGATTCATTAGTAGGTATGGCTACCACTTCTGTACTACATATAAAATAGCCATCATTTCCTTCTCATAAGTAGAGAGTAATAATATTTTACCAAAAAGGACTTTGTTGATGAATGAAATGGGCCATCCTTATTGGAGGAGAATAACACCAAGTCCATTTCCATAAGCATTGCTCTCGATAGTGAAGGTCTTGGCAAAATTTGGCATAGCTAGAACAGGTGTAGTGCACATAGATTGTTTAAATTTTGAAAATGGACACTCAACCACTTGTGTACATGTAAATGCATATTTTCTAAACATATTTATTAGTGGAGTTGCAATCTTCCCATAGTACTTGACAAACTTGTGATAGTATCCAATCAACCCCAAGATATCATAAAAACTCTTGAGTGTCTAAGAATGAGGCCAATTTTTCATGGCAGCTATTTTTGTAAGATCCACCTGAACCCCTTGGGATAAAATAATATACTTGATATAATCCACTTCATCCTAGACAAAAGCACATTTGGATGGTTTGTAGATTTTTGTTCCTATCAAATATCTACTTGTAATTCCTCTGATAGTTTGTGGATACTCTACTAATTTATTTTTTTGAGTCTACTAGAAATATTCTAAAATTGATAGAAATGGGCCTCAAATTTCAATGGCTACCTAAGGGTTTTAAAAATATCATTCTAGCTGCCAATGTTGTCTAAGTGAGTACCACTCTCTAGAAAAAATTTGGCCATGGATTTACCTCTTAGCGACAGCTATGGGTTTTCCTCACAGATGAAAACTACTCAATTAGGAAGGGGTCATTGCCCATTTTGTTAGTAGGTCCTCTCAATGGGCCAGCTACTTTGAGGTTCATAGGGTACTCCTCATGATGAGTTCTAGGGATTTCAACCAAGCACTTCCTAGAGTTATATGGTCAGGTTTTTACCCTGATCTAAAGTAGATTACAAAATATTACTTAATTGAGTTATGCAATATAATAGAGTTAATATTTTCTTTAAAATTATTGAAAATATGTAGGCAGTATAATAGAATTAATATTTTATAAAATAAAAAATATGGCCTTGGAATGTGATATGATACTAGATGAGAGGATCCTCCTATAAAAATTAATAAAAATGCAAAAAATAATAGGAATTAATAGATTTACATAATTAACAAAACACTTGAAAAGATTGAATTGATAATAGCCCACTTTAAGGGGGAAACCTCCTTTGAACAAGATTAATACAATAAATTTGTGAATTCCTTCCTTGGCCTCAAAACATAATTATATACTAAGTATAATATAAACAACGACTATATCCCTTTAATGTGGGATAAAATAAAATGCTCATGGGTGACTTACAAAGAATATGTGTCCATAAAAACTATTATAGTAAAAAAATAAAGTTAAGGGGTAGCATTGGTTCCTAACATAAGGTCGGTACTAGAAGGATAAGTGACAAGTGGACCATGTGATCATATGTGATGGTTACACTACACTTGTAAATGCAAGTCTCCTAGATAAAGTTAGTGTATTCATGTGTATCTAAGGTAGGAAGTACTCATGTGAAGACATAAATTGGTTAGGTGTGTGCAAGGTAGTGCAAGTTAACTTAGAAATTTAGTTGGTATGATCAATAGGACCAATGTAAGGTCATTGTAAAACACGAAAAATTTATGGGTCAAAATGGCTAGTGGTGAGGTTGATGTTGGTTTAGTTGTGTTTTTTAGAGAAATTAATCTCCTTTGGTGGATACTGGATTAGGTTTTGGTTAAAAAATGTTGTATAAAAAAATTTTGTGTAGAGAAAAAAAGCCCAAAAGGTTGACTATCGATGGCTAGGGTTAACCCTCAAGGTTGATCATCAAAGGTCACCCTAACCATTGATGGTCAGGCATCATCCCTAAAAGGGTAGAGATAAAAAGTGCCATTGTGGGTCTTATTTTCACAGTTGAGTGAATTGATTTTGTAAATTTTACATCTTAGAATTTAGAGAGATAATTGTGATGGTACTTACTAGTGAGTGATTGGGCAAGGTTGATTGCATGGGTCAAATCTTGGATTGATGAGGATTCAGGGTGGGTGAGGAAGCATGCGTAGCCAAGTTGTATAGGTCCCAGAGTTCCTCCTCAATGATGGTTAAGGAATGAGGTAGGTATCATGTTAAATTGGTAAAGTAGTTTTGAATTTGGATATATACAGTTAAATTTTAATTTGTTATTTGTGGTAGATTTGGTTTGTGGTACAATTGACCTAGGTTTGGGTTGTGAGAGTTTTATGGTTAATTTGAGGTTGATTTTGAAATTCATAAGGGTAAGGTAGTTAGGGTAGGGTAGAATAGGTAGAGGTAAAATTTTGTTTGTTTGATCATGGTCATTAGGTGGTTATTTGGGGTGGGTAGGGTTTAGAGGTTCTATCAAAGATCATGCATAGTGACCATTGGCATTCACCATCAATTATCAATGATCAATAAGTGACTATCGAGGGTGGCATGATTATTGACAGTCACCATGACCGTCAGTGGTTGATAAGAGTTGGATTCATGTTGGAAAGTTATTTGAATGTTTTAAGGATTTTAATGGTTGGTGATTTATATTTAAAGTTAAAAAAGTTAAAGGTGAAGGTCATAGGGTAGATGTTAAAGTTTAAGGGTATAGTTGGATGTTTAAATGTTAGAAGTATGAGTGAGGTTTAGTTGAATTTTGTAGGATGGAGGGTGTGAGTATTGGTTTAATGGTTCATATAATTGTTGTGTATTTGAGTAAAGTTATAAGAGATAGATAAATGAGATAGGGTAGGTTGATGAAAATGGTGTAGTTTGTACAGGTGTTTTTAGGTAAAAAGGTATAGTTTGTAGGTAAAGTGTGTCAGTGAAATAAGGTTTTTTTTGTTATCAAACCTTATAAGAATGGGAGAAGATTCATATGTGAGACCAAGTGCCTCAAATATTTAATGAGATTCATCGAGGTATGACTGTTGATGATTGGGCCCATATCAAGGAGGTGGGTATCATTGATATGATGCATTACCAACATGTGCCATGGGATGCAAAGATGATAGTGGCACTCATAAAGAGATGGGATACTGCCATTAATACCTTCTTACTACCTACAAGTGAGATAACCATCTTACCTAAGGATATCTATACAATTACAAGGTTACCCATATGGGGTGAGCCAATTTACCATATTAAGAAAGAGGAGCAAGATGATTTTATGGAGATTTTGTATGAAGATAACCTCAACTTTATGAAGTGGCATGTAAGAGGCTTAAGATATACACTACTATATTAAAGATCTAGGGATGATAGGTGGCTACTGATGATGATGATGATGATAGTAGTAGTCATGTGCTATGTCATACCAAATTTGATAAGTGGGAGACTCCCTTATTTGTTGTTGAGGGTTTTGATTGAGATATTGTTGGTCTTCATAGTGTTTGGGTGGGTACCTATGTTTCTATTTTACATTTAGAAAGAGATTAGGGATTCCAAGCTCATAAGAGGTATGAAATTAGTGTCAAATTTATTCTCCATTATTGGGACTATCAACACATCTAGGTACTAAGGCTAATGGGGCTGTCATGAGAGGGGTATATGCTTAGATGGTTTTTTGAGTTGGATTTATATGGTGGAGATATAATTTTTCCCTCTTGATACCAAGTGGAGGGGTTCATGATATTGACTAGTTAAAAGGTTTACTAGATGCCTTGGTCATCAGAGATGTGATTTGGAAAGCATACATCAATTTTATAGAGTGTTCAAATGACACGATATAGACACTATCATTATAGAGATATCAATAAATATTTGATAGGAAGGATGGTGAGATAAATCTCATTCCTTTTGATAGGGTATGATAATAGTTTAACCTTTCTCAGGATATTCTAGGTTTGTTTTTGAGATATAAGTGAGAGGATGTAGAGCTACTACTACCTAAGCCAAATCTAGTTCATGTTGTTATTAATCACAAGGAATTGCCTATGAGGATAGATAGGGATGATTTTAGTATTACACAAGCCTACCCTGCATGGTACCAGGCACCCTATGTAGTGGCTTATTTTGGGGGTGATGATGGTGGTTAGTAGGTGATGGATATTGACCCAACTAGAGGAGGTGGTTAGTAGGAATTGGAATAGGGGGTTGTCCTAGAGATGTAAGCAATGATTGGCTAAAGGGCCTAGGCACAAGTGGAATTATGCATGACATAGGCATCTGTGATATAATTATAAGCATCATTGATATTAGTGTAGGGTTAATTGGCTACTAATATAGGTGAGAGAGATTAGGCTAGAGTTATGCTAGATTTGGTGATATAGGAGAGAGAGTCTCTCTAATATTTGGGAGGTAAAGTACTAGCAATAGGGGGATTGGTAGGGACTATCTCAATGTCGAGATATGTATCAATTGTGGAGGAGCTAAGGTATTATGAGGTTATAATCTTTAATAATTTTCTAGATGAGTCCTGATGGGGTGATTATAGGGCTAAGATTATAGATGGTGTAGGTATGATGACACCAGGTTAGTGGGTTGCATTTTTTGGTATCTAGGTAGGTATAAGAGGATAGGCTCCAAGGGGAAATGGTGTACTAGGAGGTAGTGGTACCTCAGGTTCTTAGTTTGATTATGAGACATTATACTTATTATGTATATGAATTTTAATACCAACCTACGGGCTGATGCAATGAGATG
Source organism: Torreya grandis (assembly GCA_037957365.1). Classification (NCBI taxonomy): domain Eukaryota; kingdom Viridiplantae; phylum Streptophyta; class Pinopsida; order Cupressales; family Taxaceae; genus Torreya; species Torreya grandis. Next base: position 5,611,481 of record JARHVA010000401.1, on the reverse strand, counting down.
TATATTTATTTTGAGAGATACATGTACATGATTGTGTACATGATGATGATTAATAGTATAGACTTATGATTTATAGATATGATCTTTATTTATGGTTTGTGGTTCATCTTTATGATGTTCATGTTGATTATTTTTTATTATGGTTATGCTCAAGATGATGTTGATGTGGACCTACCTAACTAGGCATGTGATGATATGTCTTTTTATTCATGTTGATGATAATGTTTGGTTATGGGTCTAATGCTATCTTATGTGATTATGATGAGAATGTGATGTTGTTGATAACTAGGATGATGTTTATGAATTTTATGGTTATGGTTCTTGATGATGTTGTGTATGGATGTGATGATTTCATTTCATGTTTGAGATGATTATATTTATGATATTGATATGATTATGGTTTTCATGCTAAAATTTAATGAGTATATACTTCCTCATTTAGATTTAGATGTGTGGTGAAAAATGGTTTATTGTTGTTTATTCATGATGTTGATATGATGTTGATGGTTATGATTATGTTCATATATATGGTTTATGCTAATGGTGTCTATTTTTTTCATGATATGATGATGATGTTATGTGATGTGGTTATGATTACGGTCATGTTGTTTAAAGTGAAGCATGTAAAGTTGATCAAAACTAGATGTGAGAAAGAGAAGATAATCAAGAGACAAATTTCTAAGTGAATATATCAACTAGTATGAGAGGATAAGAAGAGTGTATAATGCTTATTCTTTGGAAAAGACTAAAATAACTAAATTAAGATTGGCTTAAGGAACATAAGCCCTTTGAATGCTTTGCATTACCATTCATTAGTTGGTTAAAAAGGTGTCTTGAGCACATAATATCAAGTAAGATCATAAATCCCTTACTTATAGTGTATAAAGTGGAGATGGATGAAGATGAGGTTGCCAAAGAGTTATTATAAACAAGTCCATGCCATATATGGTGTAGACTAATTGATGTGAGAAGTCTACTTATGAGAGTCGATTACAACTTTCAAAATTGTTTTACTTTTTTTGGTGTTTGGTAATGGGTATTTATCTATTTTTTTATTTTTTGGGAAGCTTCCAAGAAATTTCTATGCTTTAATAAATTCCTTACTCAGCCACATTCTAAGGGAGTGGTCTAAATTTGTGTGCTTTTTTAATGGTTTTAGTGGCTATCCTTTAAGGGATCAATCTACCTTTGAGCAATTTTGATATGTTTTTAGTAGCTATACTTCAAAGGAGAAGTCTATGAATGCTAGGAATGACCCATGATCATTTTAGGTTATGAATTTGATTTTGATTTTTCTTGACATTGACTTGCTTATATAGGCTTAAATGTCCTCCTTTTATGAAGGCAAAACTAAAAGGACAAGAAGGTTGAGTAGGTGTGAAAGAGGTTTAGGTGACAATGACCATGGGAATATATCTTAGGAAAGGGGTGGAAAGTACCATGAGAATCATTCCATGGGTAGAACCATGGCACTCATTGTTCAATATTAGGTTATGATTATGATGGATAATCAAATGATTCAGGTTTAATTAGTTGCCCCTAAAATAGGGAGGTGAACATGGTTTGAAAGCAAGAGATGGGCTTAAGTTAGATAAAAGGTGAGTTTAATCCTATTAACACAAGGATGTAGATGTGAATCATTGAGGGGTTCAAACTCTAGGTTTACCTCAAGAGAGGATAACTGATAAGTACCTGATCTATACTTATGCATTATGATATAAGGTCTAAGCCTATTGAAAGCAAACTTGCCTCGCTTTTATTAATATTGGTGACATGATGATTTTACTTTAAGATGAGGTCTTTGATATTGAATTCTCATACTTTAAGGTGTTTGTTATAAGCATGTTTGATTCACTCCTGATAGACACAAAGTTAAGTAAGGGATGATAATTTATGCTCATCAAGTATCTCAAGTTGGGCCAAACATTCTTAATGATAATTGCTCTTAGAGATGAGATCTTGCAAGGATATGTGAAGAGAGGAAATTTGGACTTCAAGAGGTAAGACAGCCTCAACGTTGAAAACCAAAGAGAAAGGGGTAGTACCCATAGGGGTTTCAATGCTAATACACTAGGCCCATAAGGCAAAGGGGATATGCAAATGATAATCTTGACTAGATGCATTAACCATTTTAGTTAGCATGTTATTGAGAGTTTTGTTAAAAGTTTCCACCTATCCATTTACTTAAGAATGATAGGGTGAAGAGAAACTTAACTTGATACTGAATGCATCACAAAGACCTTAGACTTGTTTATTTTTGAAAGATTTTCCATTATCAGTCATGACTTTGTGAGGAACACCAAAATGATAGATGATGTTATGGTTGATAAAGTTGACAATATTTTTATCTTTGGTCAAGATAAGAGGGATAAACTCTACCCATTTAGTGAAATATTTAGTTTTGATGATGATAAAATGATGTCACTATGAATAATGGGGATTAATTTCACCAATAAGGTCCAAACCCTACTATGAGAATAGCCATAAATCTATGGATATGCAAAGACTATGGCTAGGTACATTATGTAAATTGGCATGTTGTTGATACTTAACACACTTTTTCACATAATCATAGTAGACTTGGTTAAGTTAAGGCTAATAATATCCAAGACAAAGGATTCATTTAGTATTGATGAAGCTACTAAAGTGTTCCCCATAGATCTTATCATGTATTTACTTGATAGCATGAGAGGCCTTGTGATGATGTAGGTAGTGGGAAAGGAAAAAATAAAAGTCATGTTTATAAATAATTCCCCCAAGTATGGTATAATGTGATTTACTATAGAAAAATAATCTTTGAACATTCCTAGAAAGATGAGAATGAATGATAGTAAGGCTAAGAAAGTTTAAGGTCAGATGATACCAAAGGTCAGATTAGGTCTCCTCCACACTAATGATGGTGGGAGAGTATGATTTGACATAATAGGGATGGTTAAGTTTTTATTAATGATAGATAGCTTGGATTCAAAGGGTGTAGATAGGATCTGAGAGGTAAAGGAAGCCATCATATCAACAAACTTATTCATAAATTGTAAGGTGGTTTAGATTTGATAATGTTAAAATGAGGTTAAAAGTGCATTTATTCATTATTTTTACTATTGAAAAAACATCATTCTTAAAATGGTAAGAGCCATTTATTTGATTGACCAAAAGTTGAGAGTCACCAAATATGTTGATCATTTTGACTCCTGAGGATAACGTATTTTTAAGCCATATTATTAGGGCTTCATACTCATTCATATTGTTGGTACATTCAAAATATATATTGAAGGATAAAGGAAGAGGTTCATCATGAATGGGAATAAGGATTATCCCATCTCCCCCATAATGTTGACACTTTTATCCATCGAAGAACATGGCCACTTGATAGGTGAAGTCTACCTAGGAGAAGGTCATGATAAACTCATCAAAAAACTCAAGAGGAGGTTGATTTTATTCTAAGGGTGCATCAACCAATTGGTTGGTAATGAATTTCAATTTAATTGACTTTTGTTAAAGAAACTCAAGTTCAAGCTTAGCTAGAAGCATGAGCCACTTAGCCATATGCCATCTTTGGTATGGCTTGTAGTGCATATACATGAGTGGGTCAGTATTGTTTATGACATAGGTTTTATGGTTGAGAATGTAGTGGTAGAGATTGGTGGCCACAAAGAGCAAGGATAAGAAAAGCTTCTTAATATGAGTATACCAAGTTTCATATTATACAAGCATGCAATTAATGTAGTGGATGGCTTTCTCTTTATGTTAATCATCTTGATGAGTAAGCATTACCTCTAAGGAGTGGTTGGTGGTGAAAATATAAAGGTAAAAAGGTTTATCATATTTGGGAAGGATGAGGATAGGTGGAGATAAAAGGTACTATTTAAGTGAATCAAAGGCCTTTTGATAGTCATTTTCCACTTAAAAGATACATCCTTCTTCAGAAGGTGATGGAAAGGTTGGTACTGAATCTAAATGTAATGATCTTGATATTCAATTTATACAAAAATACCCTTAAGGTAGGGAAACACCATATAATACTCCTTTAGGAAGGAATAACTCCGCAATGTCTCTTTGAGGGGACAACCTCCAATATCCTCTTACAATAGAAGACTCAATGCTTACTTCATATATCTACCATGATATTCATCTCCTATATATATACATCTATCTAACCCATGGATGGGTAACCTCCTAATCCAATGTAGGCTGACCATTACCCAATGTAATACTTCCACAAGTTACTCTATTATTCTAATATATTGTACCCATATAACTAACTAAGGGGATGTGTGTCACATGTCAGCATCTCCATCAGCCCATATATCATATCTCTAGGTACATAACATTACTTCCCTCCTTGACATGTTTCATCCTCAAAACATTGGAAGAAACCAAATAATGAGTGCACTTCAAATCATTGTACACTTGTCTCCAATCTCGATCATCTAACCATCCATATGTGATCTTGGTAGGTGATATCTCTCCAAGCTTCTTTCCAAATTATCTTGTGATCCTCTATTTGCATTTATGATCATAATTATACTACTTTGGTGTTCAATCATAATTATTCCTCTTTTTATTCCATGTACCATATTCCACTGCACTACTCTGATTCCAACCATGACCATAGTAGGTATTCTTCCATGCATAGTCATAGTGATTTCCCCATTCATTCTATGTGCCATAGTATTTTTTTTTTTGGATTCGATGCATATCCATAATGATTAGAAATTTTATTTTCTATATAGACAAAATGATTATTATTATGACACTTCCTCACCTGGTTCTATGATTGTTTCCTCTCATGATGATGTGGGTGTCTATATACCTCAACCTTTTCCAATACTTTGACCTTATCCACCTTTACTTCTACCTCTTCCACCTTTTCCTTCTTTGTCTCTTGAGTATATGAAATGCTCATTTGTAGTGTGTATTTATCTATATCATCTGAATCTTCATCATGTTCTTCATCACCTATTTCCATCTTATCCTCATGATCTACCTGGATTGTTATTGGTGCCTTTTTCACTATGATATCTTGTAAAGTGATCTTCTTTTTCTTATACCAAAACTTCATGAAATTTTTTTGAACATTAATATTCATTATTCTAAAAGTCTCTAACCATGGATATCCAAGAACTATATCAACATCATCCATATGTAAAGCATAAAAATCTGAATGCAAAACATATTTTTCCATAATGAGCTTCAGATCTTCAAACATTGAAATATTCTTACCATCTACTTGAACCTCTTTGATATTCTTTGCTTGAACATGTAGATGCTTGGCCACATTTATGTTAATGAAGTTATACTTATTGTTAGGGTTTATGGACACAACCGCCTTCTTCTTTTGAATGCATCCATGAAATTGAAAAATTGACTCGAATTTCTTTGGAGCCAAATTATTTGAACCCTTCTTTTCTTCTTCTTCTTCTTCTTCTTCATATGCTTCTTCTTCTATTGCTACTTCTACTTATTCTTATTATTGTTGTTCTTCTACTAATTCTTTTATTTCTTTTTCTTCTTTTTCTGCTTATTTTTCTACTGCTTCTTCTTTTTCTACATCCTCTTTTTCATTTATATCCCATCGATCTAGGAAGGTTTTCTCCATTGCTTCCCATGAATAATACTATTGTGCAAAGCTCAATTCATTAGTCCACCAATGTTTTGCAAGCCCAGACAAAGAAAAACATAATTCTATTTTCTATAAAATTTTCTCAGTATTCTTCTCCTTAAAATTGAGCCACCATTCTCTAGCATCAACATCATCTTCCCCTGAAAATTTTTGCAACTCCATGATCCACAAAAAAATTAAGGTTCATGAAACCCTAAAATATCAATAACTCATACAAAACTGATCCAAAACGTCCCAAATTTTTAATGTAGTTTCCTATTATGATATTGGAACCTTAGTCAAAATTTTGTGAAAAAATATCACAAATGTCGACCTATAGATTAAATATACGAAAAAATATAAAATTGCAAAAATTAACTCAAAACAACTCAAAAAATTCTAAAATTTTTACTGTAATTCTATAATATCTTCTTAAATCTCCAATAAAAATTTAGAATAAAAATTACCTATATTTCAAAATATATAGTGAAATAAGGGTTTCACTCCACACAAATTGCCCAAATCGAAGCTCTGATACCACTTGTAATGATCTTGATATTCAATATATGTAAAACTACCCTTAAGGTAGGGAAACACCATATAATAATCCTTTAGGAAGGAATAACTCCACAATTTCTCTTTGAGGGGACAACCTCCAATATCCTCTTACAATAGAAGACTCAATGCTTACTTCATATATTTACCATGATATTCATCTCCTATATATACATCTATCTAACCCATGGATGGGTAACCTCCTAATCCAATGTAGGTCGACCATTACCCAATGTAATACTTCCACAAGTTACTCTATTATCCTAATATATTGTACCCATATAGCTAACTAAGGGGATGTGTGCCACATGTCAGCATCTCCATCAGCCCATATATCATATCCCTAGGTACATAACACTAAAGCTGAGAGATAAAGTGACAAATAGATTGGAGCTCCCCTTGAAATCTATAGAGTTAATTAAGGTTGATTTGTGGAATCATGTCAGGAATTTCTTTGATTTTTTTAGGATCAACTTTGATTCCCTAAAGGGATACAATGAAGCCAAGGAGATTTCCTAGCAAGACCAAAAAAATACACTTCTTGGGGTTAAAGTAGACATGATAGTGTATGAGTTGCTCAAAGATAATCTTGAGAATGGATAAATAATACTTATGATATTTGTATTTCCTAAGAATCTCATCAACATAGTATTTAATAATTCTATGGATAAGGTCATGGAAGATGTAGGTCATAACATGTTGGTAGGTTACATCAGAAATCTTCAATATAAAGGCATGAACTGATAGTAAGAAGTCCCCCATGGTGTGATAAAGGTGGTTTTGTGTTGATATTTAGGGGTAATTATGATATAATTATAACCCAAGAATCTATCCATAAGAGATAACATCTCATGGCCAACTATGAGATCAACTACAAGGTTAATGCATGGTGGAGAAAAGTCATCTTTTAGGAAAGAAAGGTTGAGGTCATAAAAGTCCAAATAGATGCATAGTCCACTTATGGATTTCGTGATAGGTATGATGTTTGAGGCCCATTGGGGATATTCAATGGGTTGATGAAATTGATGGATAGGATATTTTGGAGCTCTTCTTTGATGAGAAGGGCTATGTGAGGGTGCATTTGCCAAAGTTTTTATCTAACCAACTTGGCGTCATGGTTGGTAATTATGTTATGGATAGTGATGGAGGGGTTTATTCCTAGCATGTCATTGTAAGACCAAGCAAATGCTATGATACAATCTTGTAGGAAGGAGGGGAAGTCTTAGATCTCCTCAAAATTTAGTAATTGACCAGTTTTGACAATGCAAGGGTTCTCTAGAGTGATTCTATTGATATCCATGGTAAATTAATTTAACATAGGTGAGAATGGAGTCTTAGGAGGAGGGGATTTATGGATAGAGGAATCTATTATACCAAGATAGGTGAGAATGGATTCATCATCCTGACACTGAATGGTATTAATGATAGGAGAGTCATCTCTTATCATCTCAGGATGGGTCAGAGGAACGGTTATGGTCACCCCATCCTTTTGATAAGTTAGGGGTCTAAAGTGGATCATATTGATGAAAAAAAGTTATGGGGGATGATTTTGTAATCCTTAATAGTTGATGGTGGTGTGGGTGGGAGGATGGGATTTCTTCATCAATGATGGTAATGGGAGGTGGGTTGGTTTGTTGTTTAAGTGGTATGAAACCAAGGCCATACTTTTTGTGAATTTTTTGTGTTTGATTGGAAGAAATTCATGTAGCCTATGTTCATACTAATCTAGACCAAATATCTTATAGGCACACTAGTAGAGGTATATTTTGGAAAATTCTAATTTGTCCAAATAAGAAAAACTAAAGGTGAATGGTCGAGGTGAGGAAGAAGTGGTAGAAGTGTCAAGGGGTTTATCCGGTCCACCATATATGGAATTGGTTTGACAAGTTAAAGGTCCAAAAGGAATAATAGTTCTAATATTAGGGTCATAACAAGGTTGGGGGTCAATATTACCATACTCTTGAGGAGTAGAAAAAACATCAAGGGTGAGAAGGTGATACTCCACTAATGAAAGACATTGGAATGTTGTTTCCAAGGGGTCCATTATGGGTATTTAGGTAGAAACAATGGATGAACTATTGGATGCTTTAGTGATAGAAGATGTAGCCCCATCTCTTATTAGTGAAGGATTTTTGGATGGAATAAGTATAATATTGGGTTAGTATGTCATGTTACATGATGCGAAAGGGTTTAGGTTAGCTTGTATAGTAACAACTCGACCTTCATGCTTAGATTTGATACATTGATGTAGGATGGATGGCACACAACCCATAGAATGAATCCAAGGGCATCCAAACAAGATGTTTTACTATAAATCACCTCCTACTACATAGAAAACCTTAGGAAGCATGTAAGGTCCTAGGAAAATATGAAAGATGATAGTTCTTAGAGTTGTGTCCATGGTATCGTTGAATGATCAAAGCACCTCTAGGATTTCTGAAATTATGTTCCTGGGTAATTAGAGTTGGTTGTAGGCATGGGAGGAGATGATGTTGATACTAGCTCCCCCATCAATCATAACCCTCTTGATGTGGGTTTGGTTTATATAGGTGGTAATGAAGAGTGGAGGATCTAGGTCATATAGATGGATGAAAGGTATTTCCAAGTCCTTGAAGGTAACAAGGTTAGAAATGTGAAAAGATTTGATAAAGGTTGCTAGAGGTTGTGGGCCTCTTGATTGGACCTCAATGGATTGTATAGCCTCTATAATCACTTGGTAGTGATACAGTGAGGTATTGATTAGCTCATACAAACTCATCTTTACCAACATCTGGTAGAGCTATTTCAGAACTACTCATTGAATTAATTTAGATGGATTGGAGTGAGAGGGTCCTAAGATGGACACTTTAGGTTTAGTTGAAGGTTATTTGTGTTGGATAGGTGGTTGGGTGGATGAATATGGATATGTATATGGAATGGACACCTTTTTCTTCCCCTTATCCTTTGGTTGAGCATGTGATAGTGTGACCACATGGATGGTATGGATCGAACGAGGAGTCAGACTAGGTGATTACTTTGATTCCTTTTCACTTTGAGGTGAGAGTGGAGGGGTAGGTAGGTGTTGTTTGATGGTTATTGGTTATTATATTGATGTCAAAATCATAGGGGACTCATCTAATAATAGTTAATATTTGTGATATAACTAATGGGTTATCACTTAGAGAGCTTTGTAGTTCTTTGTGTTATGCCTAAGTGTCTTATGGCATGAAAATATCAATTTGTCATTATACAAAGATAGTTTAAGACTCTGTGACTCAAATGGTCTAATGGAGGTTAAGGTTAAGCAAAATGCCTATAATAAACTCTAAAGGATGGTTGAGTAAGACTCAAACAATGGCAGCATAGGTGTAGAGGGATTTCGTTTGGAATTGGTGATGGAAGCCCTTTTAAGAGTGGTTGTTATGGTTAGAGACTTGGGTGAAGGGGTGTCCTTGGTAAATGGTTTATATTTTGGTAGAGAGGTTAAGGGTTTGGGGTTAGAAGGTTTTATGGTAGATGTTTGGGAGATAAGTGGTTCATTATATATAGTTGGGAGATAGGACGTATGCCCATGAGTGGCTTGATGAAAATAGGTGTGGATGAAAGTAAAAGTGATGGTATAACCAAAAGTGGTGGTTGGGTTTTGATTGGGATGGTTAGGTCTCGATTAAGGTAGAGGGATGAGATTATAATATCAATGGAAAAGTAGAGAAGGGAGGTAGATTTTTTGATTTTGGGCCCTCATGTGGTTTTACCTTCTTGGTTGGCTTAACTTGGGGTTTGTTTGATAGGTTTAGTTGGTTTGTGTCCAACTTTATTAATGAGTGAGTAATTTTGTGGGTAGGAAATGTGCCAAGGTTCTTTATGGGTTTGGTTATAATGGTAGAACGTGATTTGGTGACTTTGGGCAAGTTTGGTTCTAGTGGTCTACTATAGTTTGATGGGTAGAGGTGTCCAAAGGTTAGGTTATGGTGATAGTGAATTTGAGAGTGGAAGGGGTATGTTGATCTGATAAAGAAGGCTCATGTTTGGTGATGGGTGTCATCATCCCCTTCATTTAATTAACTTTTTATTAATGTCATATTTAACCAGGGCTATGTCTAAAGCTATATGCAATAAGAGGAATTGTAGCGATTTAGTAATTTAATGGAGGTATTTGTATTTTTGTTTTGGGGGTTTTTTAATGTCTTAAGGATTTCTTGGTTAAAACCTTATTGGAATCAAACTATGCAAATCTGCTCGAAATAAACACACTTTGCAAAAATGAAATAGATTATTGGAAATAAACACATGTTGCAAAAATGAAATTGATTGCTAGAAATAAACACACATTGTAGAAATGAAATTGATTGATGGAAACAAACACACGTTGTAGAAATGAAATAGATTGCTAGAAACAAACACACATTGTAGAAATGAAAATTTAATCTAAAATGCCTGTAGGAACAAAATTTCAACAAATCTTAACTTCAAGGATTTTGAACCATTTATAAATTTAATAGAGCTACTTATTTACTTTTGCAAATAGAAATATAAATATTGACAAAAATGAAGATCCTGGTTCTTTGGAGGAGTGGGCCCTTGCTCTGCCTAGAATAGGATTTGAACAATTTAATTTGCTTTCAAAATAGAAATGGCTATTTCATTGATAAAATGTTTTATATTACAAATGTACTAATTTATCCTTTATCTCTCTATTCTTTAATGATTTTCTCTATCTTTTATATTCTATATCTCTCTCTTTTACTAAATTTCAAGGTCCATATATATATATATATATATATATATATATATATATATATATATATATGCTTTGATGACTATAACTATTTCATAGATACGATGAAACTAAATCATGCCCAGAATAGATGTTGAATCAAGATGTGGCTAGATGTCCAGCCGTGTGATAAATGTCTTGATTCTGCAAGTTTGGAAAATTAGGAATCTATTCCTAATTTAATGAGATCATTGATCTGATAGATCACCGGCCATTTGGAATAGATCCTCATCATTTATATATCTATCCACAAAAGTTTTGGAGCTTATCTATAAGAGTACCAGAGCTAAATATAGAGTTCTAGAGCTAAGTCTGAAAATGCAACAACTTGAAATAGTATGGTGGAATTTTGGAACTAATTGTGATGGTTTTAGAACAAATTCTACAGGTTTAAGAACTAACTATGATGATTCCAGAATAGATTCTATAGGTTTTGGAACTAATCTGAATTGAGTCTAATGCTTCCAAAAACATGCAGTCCACTTCATATTTGTTCTCAAGCCTGATGATGACATGTTTTATTGCAAAACTAGAATTTTCCAACACACTTGTTAGGAATTACAGGTCTTTTAAAATTTTAGAATCACAATCAACAAAAGATGGATAATCACATCTTAACTCATCTCAAATCAAAATAAAAGTTACAAAATGCAATCAAACTTAATAGAAAGAGAGAGAGTAAGATGAGGTCATTTATTATACATTTATTGGGCATATCCTAGCCTCATCACTTCCCCCATACTTACTTGTTTCTAAGTCCCTTTACAAACTTCACTCTTTAAATTTGGGATTGTATATCCTACATTCCATTTGATTACTTAGATCAAATGGCTGGAACTGAATATCCCAATGCTTTGATTCAAAAGTACTATATCCTACTTTTACTTCTACTTTTCTTTTCCATTCCTCAAATTGAGTGGGATGTTGAGGTTCTTTGTTTTGCCAAAGAGATATGGGGGTGAGAAGTAGAGGTGGCCTTGTCGGCATTCCTATCCATATGCTCAGGGGAGTTTCATTGATCTAGGGAATTATTGTGCATAAAGCTTTTGCCCTTCCTAAACTCCAAATCAAATTTGAAGGGGATATTACTTCCCATATTTTCAATGCCACTAGGATAAATTCCCATCTTTTTAAACATTCATCATAGATATTATCAAAATTTTCCCTTTCATAAGAGGTGAATACATCTATGCTTTGTTGTAAACTAAAAAGGTAAGGTCCCTTGAATTTATTTTTGAATGCATGGGATTGGAAATATATAGCAAAGGTGAGTGGATTACCATAATGAATTCTCATATAGAGACTGAATGAACTAGCCTTTGACCAATGTCCTGACTCCCTTTCTTTCCATGCAATCTGATTTTGAAGAATAGAGACAAATGCATTAAGCTAGCTTTCTCATACATACAAATTGATCATAAAACCTATATTTCTTTCTAGAATAAAATTTTAGAGGTAAAATTCACAAAGAAGGTTTTTATGTTCTATATTAGCTAAGGAGTAGGCAGCCAAGAAATCAACTTCATATTTTATTTCATGTGGAAGGCCACATGCTATCCTTGACAACTGCCAGTGAATGAATTATTCCTCTAAAAACATGATATAAATAGGAAAAGGTCTTCTGCATGCAAGAAGCTTCTCACTCATCATACAAACTATTTGTATTTTCAAAAGACATTTATACTTATCATTTTCCTCCTTGTAAAATTTGTCTTCCCATTCCTTCCTTGATTTTTATTCTTCTATCAATTTGCATTTCAAGTCTGTATTGGATGATTTGATTTCACTGAGTTCTCTGCATGTGTCATCCCATAACTGCTTGAGTGGAAAATAATTCAAATCAGTCTGTGCAGAGACTATTGACACAAAGGTCTGTATTGTACATTTTTCCTCATTCTCCATTAGTTGCCTTTTAATTTTTGCTAATTCCTCATTCTTGGCTATGAATTGGTTTGTTAATTTTGCAAGGATCATTTCCTTCTATTTTAAATTGACTTTGAGGAAGTTCAATTCCTCATCCTTTTCCTTGATAATGACTTCTACTCTAGACAAAAATAGCGCCTATTTAATATGTTGGTTTTGTTCTTTTTCTGAAAGTTCTTGGGGAGTTGAGCATTCCTCTTCCACCATAGGGGATTTCCCTTTCCTTCTCTAAGATTCTTGTTCATATTCTACATCTGATGGTGCTATAGTCTCATCCATTTCTTTGAAAATTGGCTCCTCAAATATTTCATCTTCTTTTTCCTTTTCTACTTGGCTTGGTCTAGGAAGAGTCATGGCCATGCTACCTAAAATATTAGTAACTTCAGTTTCTAGCCTTTCTTTTTATTCCAGCTCCTCTAAACTTTCTTTAGACTTTTTATGACATTTTATTTCTTAAGGAGCCTCAAAATGTGTATACATAGGTCTCCTCTTAGAACTTCTTCTAGTTTTCATCTTTTGTTCAGGCCTAGGTGAACTATCATTGTCAGAGACAGGTATCAATTCTTCTATAGCTTTAGTAGAAGAAGAAATGGCTTGAGAAGGTACAGTAGGGTCTAAAATTTTAAATTTTCTTATTTTTGGTATTTACTCTTCCCCTAATCTTTTGTTTTCCTCAGCAATGGTAGCAATTTTCAAATGAACTGAAGGAGCAGGAGGAGTTTCTATTATTCTTCTGGGAATACCAAGATTTTGTCCAAATTTTCCAAGAAATTTGTCCCACATTTCTTCCCCATTTTTCTTAGAAAGGAAATGGTTTTGGCATACTAAATGCACTAACCCATGATGTCTAATTGTTCCTACACCCCAAGAATACCTTTGGGCCATGGTATGCATGGATTCAAAAAGAAACCCTAGAAGGTTTACTATATATTCCTCTTTTTCAACTCCATATCTAAGGTGTATAAGGATTTTTAGGACTTCTTTTCCTACTGTCCCAAATTGTCCATCATAGGTTAAATATTTAACTATCTATAATGCTACTCTATCAAATGGTTTGGGTAAGTTGGCCCTCTTAACTCCTTTGATGAATTTATTGGTATTATAAATATATTGGGGTTCAACTTCCCCTTGTTTCAATAGGGTTTCAGATAGTTCTTTCAATGTCCCTTAGACAGGGTTTAGGACATGCATTATCAGTATTCTAGACATCTCACTTATGATATTCACAAAAAAAAAGAATGAAAAACTTCCTAATCTTTGTCCTTGTTTGCTCTAAATTGATAATAAATTCTCTTACTAGTTCATCATTGTATTTGGTAAATTTCCTTAGAAACTCTAGCCATCATACATGTTGAAATATATTTGCTACTTCTTCATCTGTAAGAAGTTGGGTATCATTCTCTAGTTTTGACTTCTTTTTGACTCCATGATTCATTCTTCTTTGAATATTTCATAGGTTAGCTGAAAATTGCTTCTCATATCAGAAGAATTGATGATTTTGATTGTGGAACTAGCAGATTCAGTTGTTGATTTGGCAAATTCAATTACGGAATTACTATACTCAACTGTGGAACTTATTAATTTCAGCTACAGAACTATTGTACTCAACTACAGAACTAGTAGATTTAGTTGCTTCAATCATAAGAATGATTCTTTATGGTTATCCACTAACTCATTCCATCATTAATATCCTTCTCATGATTTTGCACATTTAACCATGATGTATAATAGATGACTCATCATACTAATCTTTCTAAATCAAGTCTAATCACACATGCAAACTTTCCGTTGAACCTTTAACAAGTTAAAAACATAATTACCATCTTTGATGATGTAATCCCTCCATTATGCTAACACATCATCCCTAAAAAATGGTTAGAAAATAGTTAAAATTCAAAAAAAGGCTTTATTTGAATTAGCCATTTATTTGAGAAGATCAACCACCATCACTGATTTTCAATTGATCTCTAATTTTTTTTTTGGGGGAAGAGAACACCATTTACTGGTTTTCATTCTCTTCCTTTTATTCTAGATCTATTCATCTGATTATTTGATCATTTTAGAAGAACTGGGTTCTTCCATATGATCAAATTCTTTGTTTGCTTCAATCTACTTCAAGAATTCATCCTTAGTAGGAGGCTTCCTATAAAGTTTTAACATGTGTCCATTCACCAAGATTATTCTTTTGCTGCCATCAATGGTAAGTAACTAGATATAACCATTGTCAAATATCTACTTGATCTGATAAGGTCCCAACCATCTAGTTCTTAATTTACCTTTGAATTGTTGGTACTTAGAATCAAACAACAATGCCAAGTCTCCTACATTGAATTGTCTTTCCTTGATATGTGAATCATGCCATTACTTCCTTTGACCTTGGATTATCTCTATCTGGTGAAGCGCTTCCATTCTGAATTCATCTAATTCATTGAGTTGAAGGATTTTCTCCTTTTGAGCTACATCCAATTTAATTCACACCTTAGTTATTATCCTCAATGTCTATAGTTTAAACTCAATAGGCAACAAGGGCTTTTCCCCATAGACTAACTCTTATGGTAAAAACCCTATTGTGGTTTTCCAAGTTGTATTGTAAGCCCAAATAGCTTTAGGTAGTATTTTTACCCAATCTCTTCTTTTAGCTTCAATTGTTTTAGTGAGGATGTTTTCTAATTCTCTATTTGTTACTTTAACTTATCGATTTGCTTACGGGTGATAGGGATATGACTTCCTATGATTGATTTGATAATACATTGTGAAAGCTTAGATCATACTGGACATGAATTGTGGTCTCTGGTCTGAAACTAAGCTTCTTGGTGCTCTAAACTTTACCATAATTATGTGCCAAAGGAAATCAACAACTACTTCTTCAGTGGCATTTGTTAAAGCCTGCACTTCTACCCATTTTGTTACATAATTAATACACGCAAGCATGTGCTCTTTTCCTTGTGAAGGAGGATTAAAAGGTCCAACAAAATCTAATCCTCATCTCTCAAATGGTTCAATCACTACTTGTGGTTGCAGATGCATTTCATTGGTAATGGTTGGCTATCCCATCCTTTGACAAGGATCACACCACCTGATATATCTCTTCATATATTTGTATAGAGATGGAAAATAGTAACCAGTGCCAAGTATCTTGTGAGATATTATTTTCACTAAATAGTGTCCTCCACTTGGTTCATCATGACATCCCTGAAGGATGTCAAAAATTTCATCTTCTCTTTCACACGTACGTAAAACCAATCAGGACCACATTTAAATAGCATTCCATTTAACCATTTGAATTGTGCACTAGTTTTGATTAAATTATTTATTTGATTTTTAGTGAAAGAAGGAAACTTCCCTGTTGTAAGATAATTTTCCATGTCAGAAAACCATGGTGTGTTAGCTGAAATAACAAACAATTGTTCATCTAGAAATTTATCCTTGATTGGATCCTACTCCCCTGTACTGGTCAATCTTGACAAGAAATCAGCCACCACATTAGATTTGCCTGGATTGTCCACAATGGTAATATCAAATTCTTGTAGAAGTAATGACCATCTAATTATTCTACCTCTAACCACTATTTTGTTCATTAAATATTTAATTGTTGAGTGATCTATATGTACAAATATTTTATACCCTATAATGTAATGTCTAAATTTATTGATTGCGTAGATCACAGCCAAAAATTCTTTTTCAATGGTAGTGTAATTTATTTCAATGGGAGTAAGACTTTTACTGAGATAGTAAATAGCACACATTCTTCCTTCTTCATCTCTTTGTCCCAAAATTGCACCAATTGAGGTATTTAAGGCATCAGTTTGGATGTGAAAAGGTTTCTCCCAATTAGGTCCTTGCAATATTGGGGCAGTTACTAATTTCTCTTTAATTTCTTTAAAATCATGTTGACATTATTCATCCCAAAGAAATTCACAGTCCTTAGTAAGCAATTTAAACATGGGGGTAGAAATTTTACTAAAATCCTTGATAAAATGCCTCTAGTATCCATCATGTCCTAAGAATGATTTGATATCTATGGGAGTTTGAGGAATAGGCAAGTCTAAAATAATCTTGATTTTGTTTTAGTCAACCTAAATTCATCTTTTTGAAATATTGTGCCTAATACGATCCCTTCATCAACCATCATAAACATTTCTCATGACTAAGAGACAAGTGATGTTGTTCACATCTTGTTAATACTCTATCCAAATTTTTTAAGGCATCATCAAATGTATCTCCATACACAATAAAGTCATCCATGTATACCTCCACACAATCATTTGTTAGGTCTACAAAAATTGCTAATATAGCTCTTTGAAAGGTTGATAGAGCATTACATAGTCCAAATGGAAATACCCTATAAGCAAAGGTACCCCATGGACAAGTAAATGTAGTTTTGTCTTGATCCTCAGTAGCAATTTTGATTTGATTGTATCCACTAAATCCATCCAAGAAGGAAAATTATTGTTTACCTAAAAGGTTGTCTAAGACTTGATCTATGAATGGTAAGGGAAAATAATCTCTCAGGGTGGCTTTGTTAAGTTCCCTATAGTCAACACAAATTCTCCATGTTTTTTTTTTTAGGGACAATTACAAGAGGAGACACCCACTGGCTATCTGAGATAGGGTAGATAAAACCTACTTGTAATAGTTTTTCAATTTCTTATTTGACTATATCTCTTGAGGCTGGATTAATCCTTCTCTGAGGTTTCCTAACTTGTCTAATATTTTTAGTGTAAATGTGATGGGTGTAGTTACTTGGATGAATTCCTTTCACATCTCTATAGTCCCAAGCAAATGCTTTAGTATGATCCTTTAGAATATCAAATATTTTGACTTCATCATTCTTTAACTAGCTATTGATATTCAAAAAATTTCCTAGTTGAATCTCAACATATTTAGTTCTAGGATATGATGAACTAATTTGTTGAAAGGATTCCATTAAGGTGTTTAGTGGACAGGCATGTGGTAATAATATATGATATGTAGCAACACCTCTAAAAGTTCCTAGAGGTAGAATGTTGGACAAAGGACAACAAGAAGAGTTATGATACTTATCTTTTTATAGGTCAAAATCCTCATTACTATTGTTTTCCAAAAATTCTTCACCATCTCCTAATATCTATAAAGCTGATGCTACAGATCCTTCCTCTCCCTAATAGAAATTGTGTTCCTCTAGAGTGAAGTTATATTCACTTGTAGAGAATTGGTGTGGTTTCAGAACTAATTGTGATGGTTCTAGAACTAAATGTGATGGTTTTGAAACTAACTGTGATGGTTCCAGAACTAATTATGATGGTTCTAGAACTAATCCTAACTACTCTAATGATGATTGACATTCATTTAATGAAGGATTAACCATATCATCTATTTCTCGTGCATGATCTTACAATGTTATCATAGCCAAAGAAGATAGATTTTGATCATTAATATCAAGACTATCAACCCATAATTTCACTTGATTGTCAATAAAAGGTTGTGAAGATGGATACAATGAAATTTGCTTATAATTATTACCATTTGAAATAGTCATATCGCCTGACCTGCAATCAATTAAGGTAGCAACTGTAGCTAACCATGGTCACCCCAAAATAATGGGATAACCAAGTGTTTTACCTTTTGGTTTCAATATAAGGAGGTCAACTAGATATTCCCATGATTTCACCATTACTACCACATCTTCAATAACTCCTAGTTTTGCTACAGACTAATCTGCCATCTGAAATATGGTATTAGTAAGTGGTATGCCTATTAATGGTAATGTTTTAAAAGTTTCCACTGTCATTACATTGATAGTTGCACCCAAATAAATCAAAATGTTATGTATATCCTTATTCCCTATAGAAACAAAAATAATAGGGCTTCTAGGATCTCCATGTTTAGGTAGTAAGATTTTTCCTGCTAATAAATCAACAAGTTTCCCATCTACCTGAATAGTCCTAGGGTACTATTTCTTTCTTCCAGGTTTTTTAAAACATAAAAATTTGATTAACTTTTTAAACTCTAAAATATATTTAATTACCTATAACAATGGTATTTCAATATTCAATATTTTTAGTTCTTGCACCAATTCAGATTCCTTAAGCTCTATGGTTTCTTTAAGTCTTTCTAGAAATGGAATTTTAATAGAATTTCTTCTTGGTTCCTTATCTTTTTCTTTGTCATATTTCTTAGGTGTAACTATGCTAGGGGTTTTATCTTCTTTTGTCATCTCAGTGATTATAATAGGTGAACTACTAACTATTTTTCCAGATCTAGTTTGAATGTTTTTACAATCCATTATATTTAAATCAACTAATTTTTTTGGTTCTATTTCGTATATAGGAGTTGTTTATTTGTTTCTTGGGTATGCTACTGGTTGTTCTAGAATTTGGGTTTGGACTATGTTTTCAATCTATGGATTTTGTCCTAGAGATCCCATTATGGCTTGTTGGTTCTGATTTGGATATGTTTTTCCTTGCACATAATTACTAGGGCTCCATCTAGGTTGTGGCCAAGCATTAGGATTTCCTTGACCAACCTAAGGTTGTTGATGTCCTTGAGTATACCAAGACTGACTTGCCCAATCCTGAGGATACCATGTGGTTTGAAGGGGCCAAGGTAGTTGTCCCCAACTTTTTGGTACTGTTTGAGCTACCCATGGCATCATCCAGGGATTAGGAGCTGGTCTTGGCATAAACTATCCTTGCTTAGGTTGTCTCTGAACAAAATTTAATTCTTCTATGGTGGATGATGTATTGGCTTGTTTGAGCTTATTTTTTATGAGTGGAATAAGAGAACAAGCATGAGTATCATGTTCTTTAGATTCACAAACAAGACATACTTCCATTTTATCCAAAGGACATTCCCTTATTGCATGCTTCTTCCTTCATCTAGGACAATACATGGCTAATGGTTCAATTTGGGAATTTACTTTAGCTTGCAATCCATCCATGGTGGAGGTTAATTGAATTAATATGTCTATTTTAAAGTTTTCCAATTCATCCATCAATTTGTTCATATCTGGATTCAAATTTTTAACCATTTTCCCTTTTCTAGGTCCATCCCTTATTCTTGAATAGTTTCTACAAATTTCTATGATTTCATCCATTCTTAATTGAGCAACGTTTCCTCCACCAATTAAATCAAGTGTTTCCCTAGATTCATCATCCAAACATTTGAGAAAAAAGGTTTAATTTAAATCTTCTTGAAGAACAAATCCACATCTTTTACCCACAAAGAGGAATTTGTCCAAATAATCTTCCATATTTTTGTCTTCTTCTTATTTGATTTTGATAAATTATTCCTTCCAATTTCTTCCTCTACAATACTCTTGATATTTGTCTTGGAAGACAATTCCCATTTGTTCCCAATTGGTAATAGAATTAGATGTTAATCCCATAAACCACCTCATTGTTGCATCCTTTAGGGTAGATGGAAACAACTTTAGTTTTTAATTATATATCTTGTAAACATAAGTCTGACTTAGTACTTTAAACTCAAACAAAAATTGGTCAAGATCCTCAGATGACATTCCTCTAAATGTGGGCAAGTGTGCAGGTGAAATTTTTTTCATAGTGGTTTCATCATCCTTGATCTGAATGGGATAGGTAAAGGTTCTCTCATGTTCTCTTCCAGCTTCTCATTCCATCTCTCTGTTATTTTCTAATCTCTTCTCCCAATCAATGTGGTATGTGGTTTATTTTGGGGATGGTGAAAATTTAGGAGTAGGGGGTTGACTACTCAATTGAGAATTAAAACTTTCCCTCAATGGATCTTTAGAAATAATCCTCCTCCCTAAGGTTTTACTTAGTTCTAGTGACTAATCCAAAAATTCTAAAGATGGAAATTTTGCTTCTTGTCTTGTAGGAGATAATGGTGCCTCTAATTCTTTCTCAACATCCTTTCTTAAACTAGAGGATGATGGTAATTCTTGTTCAGATAGTTTGGGGAGAAATCTACCCTTGGAATCTCATGGTCTACTCATAAATTAGGGAAATTTTGTTTAATTAATAAATGAATGATTTTTTCTCTTGTTGACACCTAATTAAAAAATTCCAACTAGTGTTCCCTAGCAATGGCACCAAAAATGATGGGTGTCATCATCCCCTTCATTTAATCAACTTTCTGTTGATGTCATATTTAACCAAGGCTATGTCTAAAGCTATATGCAACAAGAGGAATCATAGTGATTTAGTAATTGAATGGAGGTACTTGTATTTTTGTTTTGGGTGGTTTTTAATGTCTTTAGGATTTCTTGGTTAAAACCTTATTGGAATCAAACTATGCAAATCTGCTGGAAATAAACACACTTTATAGAAATGAAATAGATTACTAAAAATAAACACACATTGCAGAAATGAAATTGATTGTTGAAAACAAACACACATTTTAGAAATGAATTGATTGCTGGAAATAAACACACGTTGCATAAATGAAATAGATTATTGGAAACAAACACACATTGTAAAAATTAAAATATAATCTAAAATGCCTACAAGAACAAATTTACAACAAATCTTAACTTTAAGGAGTTGGAAGCATTTATAAATTTAACAGAGTTACCTATTGACTTTTGTGAATATAAATATAAATACTGACAAAAATGAAGATCCTGGTTCTTTGGAGGAGTGGAGCCTTGCTCTGCCTAGAATACGATTTGAATAATTTAATTTTCTTTCAAAATAGAAATGGCTATTTCATTGATAAAATGTTTTGTATTACAAATGTACTAATCTATCCTTTATCTCTCTATTCTTCAATTATTTTCTCTATCTTCTATATTCTATATCTCTCTCTTTTACTAAATTCCCAAGTCTATATATATAGATTCTTTGATGGCTGTAATTATTTCATAGATACGATGGAACTGAATCGTGCCTAGAATAGATGCTAAATCAAGATGTGGCTGGATGTCCAGCTGTGTGATAAATGTCTTGATTCTACAAGTTTAGAAAATTGGGAATCTATTCTTGATTTAATGGGATCATTGATCTGATAGATCACTGGCCATTTGGAATAGATCCTCATCAGTTCCATAGCTAGCCACAAAAGTTCTGAAGCTTATCTATAAGAGTACCAGAGTTAATTATAGAGTTCCAGAGCTAAGTCTGAAAATGTGACAACTTGAAATAGTATGGTGGAGTTTTAGAACTAACTTTGATGATTCTAGAATAGATTTTTTAGGTTCTAAAACTAATATAAATTTAGTCTAATGCTTCCAAAAACATGCAATCCACTTCATATTTATTCTCTAGCCTGATGATGACTTATTTTATTACAAAACTAGACTTTTAAAAAACACTTGTTAGGAATTATAGGTCTTTTAAAATGTTAGAATCACAATTAAAAAAAGATGGATAATCACATCCTAACTCATCTTAGATCAAAATAAAAGTTAAAAAATGCAATCAAACTGAATATAAATAGAGAGTAAGATGAGGTCATTTATTATAGATTTATTGGGCATATCCTGGCCTCATCATTTGATTTTATATGGGAGTATAAGATATTACTAATAGGTGGCTTGATCTTGATTAGGATTGGATATGAATTCTAAGTTTTTAACCAATCTAAAGAAGGGTTTATAGATGGGTTTGAATCCCTTGATAGTGGATTCAAAGGATAGACCTAGGGATTAAGGGGGAGGAATGATTATCTCATCCTTTTCTTGATTAAAAGGTTCTAATGTCTCAGAGGGTAACTCCTTGATAGAAGGTATAGGAAAATTAGTTTCCTCCTTAGGTGTGATTTCTAGAGGAAGAGTTGATTGTTGTATGATTGAGGAAAATGATAAAGTGATCCTCTTCTAATGTGCATATCAAAGGAGAGGTTGGTGACTCCACTACCTCAATAAGTGGAGTCAGGGAAGAGGTGATTTGGTTAATGGTCTTCATAGTAGTAAGTTTTCCAAGAACTATATTGATAATATGGGCCTCATGAGAATGAGAAGATTCTACTTTACTTTCACTATTCATAGAAGCAACATGGTGGGGAAATGGTCATATAAAGATGTCAAGTAATTGGTTTGGGGGTGCATTGGGGTTATCCAACACAAGCTCCCATTTTTCAATGAGGTTTTGGAGAATGTTATTGAAGGTGATACATCTAATAACATCATGTCCAATGACTCTATGGAAGGTGCATAGTTCATTCTCTTTGTAACAACCATGTGAAAGATGAGAAGAATCAAATTGTTATGAATGTTTGATGGGAGAAAGTTATATGATATTAGCTTTTAACAATTTCTCCAAGACCAAAGCATATGACTATCCAATTGGATTAAATTTTTCTTGGGTGTTATGGTTTGGGTTCCTGGTATTTTGATTAGAGGAATTAGAAGAATTAGATTGGTTAACAATGGGTGGAGGGGTAGTCTTTAAAAAAAACCCATTTTTAGTTCCTTTATTCTTAGAAGTAATATTGGTTTGGTTTTTTGGTTTGGAGGAGGAAGCCTCATTTGATTTGAAATTAGAGTTCTTATTTCTCAGTTTTAACTTCCCCTCATCAATGGCCCTATTCTCTAGTTTTCATGCCATGGTGAAAGCTTCATCAAAGGTCCTAAAACTTTAGACCCATAAAGTAGAGGAGATGTGTTTGGTAAAATCCTGATAATTTTTTTTAATAAACTTGGGTTGGGGTAGAGAGAAGGAGAGTTGGTATATTATACTTCTCTAATGGGCCACAAAGTCAAAAATTGATTTGTCATCAAATTGCTTAATAGAGTAAAGATCAGTGATGGAGATTTTCTTAGTTATGTTTATGGAAAAGTGATCTAATAAAATCTGAGCTAGTTAGGCAAAAGAAAAGAGGGAGTGCTTTGTAATAGCATTATACCAATCTAGTGCCAAACCTGATAGAAACATGGGGAAGGTTTAAAAAAGGATAGCATCATCATAGGTAATCATATAACACAAATTCCTAAATGCTCTTAGGTTCTATTATGGGTCCTCCTTGCTTTGAAACTTTAAAAACTTCAAAATTTCCCATTGAGGAGGGTACGGTCAAATGGGGATAGATGGGTGAATTGGTTCATTATAGATTTGGTCATATGAAAAAATATTATGAGATCCAAAAATGGATGACTCTAAAGTAGTCCATTTGTCCATCAAAATTTTGATAAGGTTAGTTTGGGGTTGTGTACCCTTATAGTTCTAAGGTAAGTTGTGTTGGGTGTGGGTAGGTGAAACATATGGGTAGTTTGTGGGGGGTTGAGAAGCTCCCATATACTGGTATGTGGTCATGGGTGGTTGAGATGATTCCACATAAGAATACATGGAGATATGTGGTTGGGTGGAAGGTGGAGATATATACCCTTATGGGTTAGGGATATAACTCAGGTTTGGTGTGATAGGCACATGTTGAGAGATTAATGTAGGTTTGATAAGAGGTATATTTGGGTTAGTGATAGAGGTTAGGTGGTTATTTTGTTACTGATGGGTGGAAGGGTGGAAGGTATGGGAACCACCAAGATCTGTAATAGAGTGCATGTAGGTAGTTTGGAAATGGGAGGAATGGTAGTGACACTAGTAGAGGGTACTCTTATAGTAAGGGAGGTACTAGTACCCAAAGTTTGGGTTGCTCCTATACTAAGATGGTTATTAGTTGAGGAAAAAGGTTTTTATGTGTTACTTGGTTGTGTGGGTTGGTTTTTAATGGTAGTATAAGTAGGTTTATTGGTATAGGATGATGCCTAGGTGACTAGATATTGGGTGGAGATGTTGGCTATAGAATCATCACTAATAAGGTGGGATGACATGTCATAGGGTGGGTTAATAAGTATAACTAAAGTAGGGGTATGGTGGGATATGGTGTTAAGGTAATGTTGGAGGGTTATGAGGTTGTTATCCACAAAGGTGGAAAAATATATATCACCTTGGGAAACCATCCAAGGGATGGTATGACTCTCAGAAGGATGGGGAGAACTCTCTACATCTAATATGTGCTCCATGGATGAGGGAGAGGAGTAAGATGGATGATTAGGAGGTGGGTCCTAGTTTTCTTGGTTTCTTAGTTTTTGCCTAGTCAAGACCATGCAAATTAAGAAAGGAAGAAGCTACAAAAAATCTCACAACTCAAACAAAGAGAAGAAAATAAAAATTCAATGAAACAAAACACACACTAAAGCACATTAAATCCTAAGGTTATTTTTAGTCTCTCTTATGGCTTATGTCTTAATCCTTAAGAATTGTGTGACTCAAATTAGCTTGTATAGAGGGTACTAGAAATGAATTCTATGGTTGGTTTCAAGTTGTGTTTAGGCTCTCAAAGGGACCTGTATTGGAAATTAGTACATGAATTGATATTGTGGCCTACCCCCTCACTTACACACAGCGTATTGATAAGGGTGTCGAGTGCTTAACCAAGATATACTCATTGCCATAGTTTATACTCAACTATAAAGATGAGTTAGTTCTCCCTATGGTGATGAAATCCAAGTAAGATATCTAATGAAGGTGATTTTTAGGTAATAAAATCTTAGTTAGGCCTTATGTCAATGTTTTATTCTTGATTAGATGTGAGTGGTTTGGTATTATGTGTGTGACAAGAGAGAAGCTATGATTGAATTACTTAACTTTAATTTAAACTATGTGAGCTAAGCTTACAAACAACCAATGTGTGTAGTCAATTTTAATCCCAAAAAGAAACTTTGATTTCATTAGATGAGTAGAAATATAAGAAAAGGAGAGAACCTAGATGCAACTATGAAACTAATAAAAGACTCAAGGGTCCAACCAGGCATGCTAGAATGTTTTAAAGAAATTTCACTTATGTTCTTTAGAAGGAAGAGAAAAGAAACTCAAGAAGGGTATGGTATAAAAACCTAATATGTTATGCACACATTGATTTAGATGGTTGTAGATACTCCTCTTTGTCTTGGGAGGAATGACCTATAGATAATATATCTCTCAAATAAATGATTTAGGGTGGATTGCTTGGCAATCTAGATCTAAGAAGCACAATCTTCCTTGAGGGTTATGAATCCACACTTTTAAACAATCAAGTTATAAAAATAAATATAAAGTACTTACATATATCACATAAGATACTAAAATGAAATACAATAAGTGTTTGATAAAATAATAGATGAAATTACCGAATTATAGCAATAAGTGGGTTAATATTAATGTTAAATAGGTCAAGTATGGCTCAATAAATAGTACAAGGTTCTGTCATCAAGTATAGGGTCTGAAACTAAGATTTGGTTAAGGTCTAGAGGGTGAAAATATATATATTTTTATTTTGTCACACAATCACCATCAATGGTTGGGGTGACCATCAATGATTAGGGTAACTGTTAGAAGTTCAGGCAAACCATCAATGATCAAAGTGATCATCAGTAGTTATTATGGATTGAGTCTGGTTAAGAAAAGGCTATTTTGATGAGGTCACAGAATGGAATTATAAGAGATGGTTTTAGACTAGGTTGATTTAAAAATGGAAAAAAAGTAACTAAATGATTGAAAATATTTACTTAGTTTGTTATTTTTTGATATGATGAATGGTTGAGAGATTGGTAGAGCCTAGAGTAATTTTGGTAGAGTAATGGTACTTAGATATTGGCCAATATATGGTAGTGTTTTAGATCTCTATCACACTTTCTGGTTCATTGAGAGAATACTTGTAAAAGAGAATATTTATTCAAGAGGCTCTAGCTTTGGATATGGATGATGATCACTAGATTTTGGATCTTGATTCACCCTCTCTTCCTCTATTTTTATAGGAAGGAAGGGGAGGTGCAATAATATGTCAACAAAAGGTTCAAAACAAATTTTAAATTTATATTTTGCATGCATTAGTTTACATATAATTATATGAGTTAAATATAAAAAATCAAGCTAGATTTGATTGGAGCTTGACTATTTAGGTGGTGGAAACCTAACCATTAGTAGTCAAGCCTAACCATCAATGGTTAGGGTGATTGTCAGTAATTGAAGGTAACAGGCTAAGTTGGGTCAAAATGTGGGTTAGTTAGTTAGTAATTATAACTTGGGTTTTTGGTCTTAAGGGGTTTGGGTTCTCTTTATGGGGTCTTGAGGTGGTTTAGGGGTATTTTAGCATATAGAACCATTATTTGTGGTTTTCTAGTATCGACATTGACTGCATACTTGAATGGGGATCCAAGATGATTATCTTGGAATCTATGTAAATATATTAGTTATTATTAAATTAATATATCATTTAGCATCCTAAAAAAATTCAACCCCACTTCTAATTTATATCTATGATGGATTGGCTCTTCCCATCTCACCTTAAAATGCTGATTTTTATCTTGCATTATGTTATGTTGTTTGGTCAAGATGTCCACTGGTTTAGAATCCAATTTATTATAACTCTATTTATATCTTTGGTTACCATAACCACCATCTTTATAATGGATAGGGTGGTAATAGTAACAGATAATTGGGCTCACAGGGCTCATTGAGAGGGCTTGTCCAATTGAGTCATTTATTGCTCCATATTTCAATGATCTTATGAACAAGTGAAATAAGTTGGTAATGAATTAATTATGTTAATTAAACATTCTTTACTTAGTTTATTTTATTAATTTTATTTGATTTTAAACATAGTCAGTATGTTATCTTTATTTAATATTGGTTAGTTTCGTTAGTACTAAATTGTGTTGTTAATGGAATGCATAAAATGAATGGAAGGATTAAATACTACTTAAAGGGTAAGAAGCTAAATTGATATATAAATTTGAAGGTAATTCATTTCATATATATTAAGTTATTAAAATGTTTAATTTTTTCACTTCCTATTGATAAGGTATTATATTAATGATATTAAGATAGAATTATTCCTTGATATTAGTTATATGATTATGTTGAGTTAACCTAGATTCTTGTATATTGTTAACTCAAAATAATTTTGACTATATCAATGTAGTATTGATTTCTTGGTTTAGTACATTATCTTGATATTATATCATATTTAATTGATGTTTATCATAATTAAATATTTACTTAGACAATTACATAATGTTACATAAAAGCATATAGAGTATATTAGAAGTAATATAGAGAATTATGTTGATAGAATTAATGTAGAAGTAATATTTTTATTTTATCATATAGATACTTAGACATATACATATGTTTTATTGATATAGAAACATATTTCAATTAGCAAAGTAAAGTAGCTTAATGATTATCTTTGATACATTACAATAGATACTTTTGAATTCATTTACATATGAAAAATCTATGGAACATGGAGATTTATTAATTTTTTTAGCTATGCATGGATTACTCAATTATAATAGCTATTGGTGTATGTGGAAATATAAAAAAAAATCTTCACCTCTAAAATATATTTTAGTCATACCTAGTTGCATATAAAGGTATATATACTGCATGCATTAAATCTAAAAAGTAGTACTTTTATTCTTTCATTTAATATTAAATGATTCATGAGTTGATCTATTTATCTCACTTAATGAAGATATTCCACACACAAGAATATAATTCATGAGTGGGTTAGTTTATTACAAAGGATACATGTAATGGAATTAAACTGAAAAGTCTTAAATAAATTAATCTAGACTTAATGTTGAAACTATGTTAGATTACTCCAATGAACAAAATGAGTTAGCTAAATATTATTTCATACTTTGTTTAATGTTGCATAAACACATGATGAAGGCATACATACTTGTTGATTTTCATTTCCTTGGACTACATGTGTTTTCAATCCCTTTTTGATAGTTGAATTTGCTTGTATTGATACCCCATGGCATGCCTAATAAAAATTTATAAAAGTCCCTTAAGTGGAACATTTTTATTTGGGTTCCACTAAACTTGAAATTTTCCTTAATTTTTGTTTGTATGAGTTGTGTGCATTCTGTTGTATGAAAAATTACCTATTATTCATGTACTTATAAATAATCTAGTTCATTTAAATATGATCTTAGTTATATTTGTTCAAATCTAGAATACGATGGTTTCTTATGCTTGTTCAAAATGAGATACATTTCCTTAGATGGTAATGGAAATTATCATATAACAATAATTGACTCCTTTAATAAATTCCTTTATTATGGATGGTTAAGATGATAGTGGTTTATTAGATCCTAAGTTAGAGAATGTCTAAAACTATTGGAATAATATATGTGTTCTTCCCTTTAAAATTATTACATGGTTAATGAATAATTGAATGGATGCTTTGGTTGTATTATTTTTTGAACTCTCTTGTCTTATTGTATTGCATTGGATATGACAATATAAAGTCATTACATGGATTCAATTATAGGTTTCTCATAAAGGTTATTTGATGAATGATGACATTGATCATAATTATATCATTATTCATTTATTCTAATAATGACATTCATGTTTATTAATTGAGTGTTGTATGAACTATTAAGTCAATGGTGTGTTGATCTTTTAAGGTCATAAGGTGATTATGACCTTGATCAGTAGCACTGTCAGGCCTTGAGTTTTAAAAATATTCTTGTTGTGTTCTCTTTTATGAAATAATATTTTGTTGCATACTTAAAATAAATATGCATGTGTGAATTGATTTTTGATTGCTATTATAATTTACTTTTCTGAAATCATGTTTGATTACAAGATTAGGTTAATAAATTAACTTTTATTTTTAATGTAAAACTATTTTTTGCTTGAATGATAACCTAGGATGTTATAGTTACCCTTTCCAGTTGAAAAAATATTATAACTTAACCATATTTAGTGGAACTAAAACCTATTGAGGAGAGTGAGGTATTTACCTAGGGTTAAGGACCTAGAAATGATCTTATGTGAAAGAATTATTGCATATTTGGTTCTTAGGTCTTATCTATGTATGCATACACCAATAAAAATGAACATCATAAATATATATAAAGGTAACATACTTCTCCATAACACCCTTTGTATGTATTTAACTCTAGCTAATTATCTTAGTTCACCTCCTTTAGTTTTAGTTTGACATACATAAGTATGCTAAATGATTATCGCCTACATCAGCAAGTGAGGTATTAGGTCCTATACACATCCAAAAATGCACTCTGATATACAATTCCAAAAAATCATTTAGAATTGAGTTATAAATTTGAAATTCTCATGATGGTTAGAACATGATCAAGTAGAGGTAACATCCATGGTAACCATTTCAATGTCAACCCAGCTAGGGGTAGAGGTAGAGGATGAGGAAGGGGTCATCATTGATGCATCCCCATTTGTGACCAATAGGTGCTGCCCATAAATAATGATGATAGTAATACCAAGGTTATAAATGCTGATGTAGTCAGTGAGAATCCAATCAACAAGTATGAGGATATCCTTAATGGAATCTTGATAACCCTTAACACTTTTCAAGGAAATATTTACAACCAAGTGTAAAGGCTGAACAATCTTGAAGGGGTGTCCCAAGAGGAAGTACAAAGATTTGAAATGGGGCAAGTGGAAGGACCAATGATTTAAGAATTGCCTTTGACCATAGTTGACTCAATCAGTAAAGAGATGAATAAACTTCCATCACCCACCTTTTCAAGTGATGCAACTAATGTATGTATGGTACACTTACAAAAATATTTTAACCTGCATAATATGCCATCAAATGTGAAAGCCAGGGTGGTAGCCTATCATTTGGTTTGTCCCATAACTTTGTGGTGGAAACACCTTTGTGCCATTAAAGGATATCAAACCTTGAACATTTCTTGATTAATTTTTTAGTCTCAATTTCACAAAAAATACTTAAATTTCAACTATAAAGAGAAAAAAATCACTAATTTCTAGCTTATAAAGCAAGAAAACATGTATGTTGTTGAGTATGAGAATAATTTTCTAAATCTGTTACGTCATGTAAACTATATGCATGATGAATAAACCAAGATTACTAAGTTCAAACTTGGGCTCGAAGAAATATTAATGCATGACATCAATATGATGAACCCAAATCTTTGGTAGCAATAATTGAATCAGACTACAAGGCTAAGGAAAAATTAAATTCTCACCAGAAGGCAAGGTAGGAATTTAAGTCAAAAAGGCAATAGTCTAAAGCCAAAATTTTTTCTCCCATGAACAATAACATCTAAAATTAGATCAAAACCATAAATTTTCTAGTGGCAATAATAATTTTAGTAAGTTTTCTAATCAAAACAAAAAATTCAAATCTCATGGATCATTTAAATCTAGTTTTTTAAAGAAAAAACATCATTAAAATAACCAATGTAGACTTACCATGGGGGCTAATACTATTCTAGTATCATCTTATAGACCTATTGTTTGTGGGAATGCAGTGATAAACACTATAAAAAGGATTATCCTAAATTGAAATTAGGCCAATCAACCAATCATAGGGTATATGTTATTATTTATAATTGAAATGTTGATTTGTAGGCCACTCCAATTGAAATAAGAGGTATAATAAATGATATCCCTTGAATATTTTAATTGACTCAAGTGAAATTGATTATTTTATCTCTCCTTTCACTACTAAGCAATGTAAAATCAACCTTAGCTTGATAAGATAAGGTTAGGAGGTTAAGTTTGGTACCAATAAGAAGGAGCCTATTAATAAATGCTTAGAACAAGTGAAATTTGATCTTCATTTCTTCAAAACCAAGGTGAATCTATTCCTTACACATTTGGGGTCTTATAATCTCATCCTTGGGATGGATTGGTTGCATGAACTTCAAGCCACACTTGATTGTGTGGGAAAAATTTAATGTGCATTAATGACCTTGGGTAACTTGTAGAATTTCAAGGCATACAAGGGCTGGAAAGATGTAAAACACTTTCAGCCTTACAACTAAAAAGGGCTATTATAAAGGGATACAAGCTTTACATAGTTAAACTATAAGAATTACCTAAGGAAAAGGAATTAGTGCATGTATATTTTCCTATTTTAAAGTAATTCAAGGATGTTTTTCTTAAGAAACTACCTGGTTTACTTCCTAGGTAGGAGTTTTATTTTTCCATTGATATAATGCCTGGATTTGCCCCTGTATCTAAATCTCCCTACCATATGAATATGGCTGACCTGTAAGAATTAAAATTATAGTTACAAGGACTTTTGGAACATGAAAACATCCAACCAAGTGTGTCTCCTTAAGGTGTTACGATGGTCTTTATGAAAAATAAGGTGGTACATTGAGGATTTGCATTGATTATTGCTTAATTAATAAATTAACATTTAAAAACTAATATCCTTTGCCAAAGATTGATGACTTATTTGATTAAATAAAGGGTGTTATAGTCTTATCAAAGTTTCATTTGAGATCAACCTATCATCAATTGAGAATCAAAGAAGAGGACATTCATAAAATAGATTTTATAACTTGAGATGGACATTATGATTTCATGGTTCTACCATTTGGCCTAACTAATGCTCCTACAACCTTCATGAATCTTATGAATAGTATTTTTAGGGACTTTTTGGATAATTTTGTGCTGGTTTTTACTAATAAAAACACATTTATTCCAAAAATGAGGTTGAACAAGATCAACACCTTCATTTAGTCTTACAAAGACTAAGACAACATATGCTATATCAGAAACTCTCCAAATGTGCATTTTATGAATCATAAATTCATTATTCAGGCCACATTATTTCTAAGGATATAATTTTTGTAGATCTAGTGAAAATAAAAGCCATACAAGATTGGCTTACTGCTACAAATAAGATGTAAAATAGAGATGTATAGCAAGTTTTGGTGTAATGGAACCCATTGAGTGAAAGAATCACTAATTAGGAAGATATACACCTTTTTGGCTAGCATTATGCATGGCTATTTGACTAGTCATCAGGGTGATTCACTTTCAAGGGGGGAGGATGTTACAATCCCACCTTTTTGTAATATATTATACTATTTAAAGCATTATTATTACTGATGTATAACTAACTACTATTTTCTTCACTTAAGTTGGATTATATGGCTAGACTTGATTTAGTGGTATTTGGACTACATGTTTAATTCTGTGCTTGATGATTTTTATAGAGTATTATTGTAGTTGATATTTTATTATAGTTCTATAATTATTTATTGATTATTTGATATGGTACTATTGATATAATTTTATGGTTATAAGTACCATCTTATGAGCTAGGTGAATGTTGAAAATGGTATATTGGGTAATGAAGTGAATTCTAAGTGGTCAGGAAAGTATGATAGGTATTCTTGATTTTTTATTATATTTCCCATCATAGGACATATATATTTATTCATTGATTATGTTTCTATCTCAACATTTATACATGTTGCATTTCATGGTGTACTATTTTTTACCATTATGTTTGTTTGTCACTTATTGAGTTAGAGTCATTATGTTTTAAGTTATTTTTTCTTTGTGGCCTACAACGATATTTTCTCACCTTCATGAATAACTCTACTTTTTTGGTCCTCCCATGTAAACTCTATTGTAATCTTGTGTGCCTATTTGGACCTTATTTACTTATTGGATGGAATTCGTAAGGACTTACCTAGGCCTATCCATAACACCCCCTTGGACTATTTCCTAGACTATATGAAATATTATGTTATAAATGTGGTGGCATGGTTTATTATGTTGTTTGGTATATAATGGAAAGTCATGAATATTAAATCATAATTTAATTGATGGTTTGAAGGCATATAATTGATGGCATAGACTTTGAATGGGGTTATTATTAATTAGTTTTATTAATATTAATGGGGTTGATTATTGTTGATTCAATTTAAATTATTGTTTGTTTTTTGTTTAATGTATCAACCATTATGGAGAGTCATGTAATGACTATTGCATTAAATGGGAGATTTTGGTGGGGATTGCATTAGCGAATGTTAGAGAAGATTTATCTCTCCTCACATTGAATGCAGTAATTGAATGGGTATATGTAATTGGGTGGAAGGCATGGAGAGTTAGATGGTGGATGGAAATAATTAATGGGATTAGGAAGATGGAAAGACAAGGGATAAAATAGTGGAGGAGCTTGACTAGTTTTTTAATGCAGTCATGTTGGATTTTTCATCACCACAGCTTGGAAATATAAGGTTTATGGATTATATCTTGTTTGATTTTTGAGATTTTCACCTCTATATTTTTTGGTTAATATATTTTTCTTATGTTTAGTTATTTGTTCATTTATGTGAAAAATATTAGAAAATAAGAAGGTTGCATATGCAATCGTAAGTCTTAGGACTTTTAGATGCATATCTAGTCTATAAGGTGATTCAATATGAATAAAATTTATATTTTTCATGTAAATTTACAATATATATTGGTTTCGTATTAGTTGTAGTTTTTGTTTAAATCTTGGATTTGAAACTTTTATTGTTGACTGTGTGTGCTTTGAGGAAGATCTGTGGGTTTTGCCTCTACTATATAATGTTGGATTTTGGGTTTTTTGGTCTTATTACATGTGTGGAACATTTTGGGTCATTTATTTAAACCCTACATTAATATATAATATTATATCTAAATGGTAGTGATTTTGTGATATTTAAATTGGTATGTGGGACTCATCCTTCGATAGTTTGACTATGCATTTTGATTATATTTGACTGTGTCTTCATATGAATGGATTACATTTTAAATTTTGTTGTTGGGTTATGGGAATGAACTATTAAATAGTTTTAAGTTGGTTCATTTGACTAAACTTGCACTTGTTATATTATGTGTGTGTGTGTGTGTGTGTGTGTGTGTGTGATGGTTTATTTTAAATCAAACTTTTGACTAGGTTTTGGATATTTCTTTGATTGTATTTTATTGATAACAATGGGTTTATTAGAATAAATTCTTTTATTGGGTTATATCAATGGTTTGTTTTATCAGGCCTATTATTTTTATATATGTGGATCTTTGGGTTTTTGTTTAATAGCCTATACATATTATTAAATTGGCACATTAAGGTGGTTGTGTTATGGAAATTTTATGCTTTCCATTTTGGAATTATTCCTTCATGTGACTTGTGGATTGCCTATGTTAAGTTTTTAGCTTGAATATTATATGATTATACTCAGCTACGAACTTTAAGGATTTCAAGAAAGCTTTGTTGTAATTTATTTTATAAATATTTAAATATAAGGTTATGAGTTTGAACTGGTAAAAGTTTTATTGATTGCATTGATTGTTATATATTATTCTAATTTAAATAATTTGTGTATTTTTAGAATGGTTGAATATTATACAAAACATTGTATGATTGATTTATATTTGTACAATTTTTTTTTTTGCATTATTGTTTGGTCACCATTCTAAGACAAAAATTGAATAATTTAAGTATTTAGTTGGGATGTTGTATACTTGGGGTATAATTTGTAGTCATAATGACTTAGGTTGACTGCATACTTGGACAAGGATCCAAGCTAGTTATCTTGGAATCTATAGAAATGGATTAGTTATTAACCCATTACTATATAATTTGGTAGCCTGTAAAAATTCAACCCCACTTCCAATTTATATCGATGATAGATTGGTTATTCCCATATCTCCTTGGAATGGTTATTGTTGTCTTGAATTATGTTATGTTATTTGGTCAAGATGTCCATTAGTTTGGAATATTATTGCTCAGAACTCTCTTCATGTTCATATTTGTCACAACCACCATCTTACTGATGGTTGGGATCATAGGTCTAGCTGGGAGGGTTTGTCCAATTCAGTCACTTTTTACTCCATGCTTCAGTGATCTCAAAAACACGTGAAGTAAGTTGGTAATGAATTAATTATTTTAATTTCACATTCTTTACTTAGTTGATTATATTAATGTTATTTGATTTTGAACATAGTTAGTATCCTACCTTGATTTAATATTAGTTATTTATGTTAGTACTAACCTATGTTATTAATTAAATGAAAAAAATGAATGGAAGGCTTAGACACTAATTAAAGGGTAAGAAGCCAAATTGATATATAATGTTTAACATAATTCATTTCATATATATTAGGTTACTAAAATGTTTAATTTATTCACTTCCTATTGATAAGGTATTCTATTAATGATATTAAGGTAGAATTACTCCTTGATATTAGTTATATGATTATGTTGAGTTAACCTAGATTCTTGTATATTGTTAACTCATAATAATCTTGACTCTATCAATATAGTATTGGTTTTTTAATTTTAGTGTATGATCTTGATATCAGATCATATTTACTTGATGCTTATCATAAGTAAATATTTACTTAGATAATTACATAATGTTATGTAGAAGCATATAGATTATATTAGAATTAATATAAATCATTCTATTGATAACATTAATGCAAAATTAATCTTTTGATTTGGTCATAGAGATACTTAGACATATCCATATGTTTTCTTGATATAGAAACATATAGATTTTGATTAGCAAAGTAAACTACCTTAATGATTATATTTTATGCATTACAATAGATACTTGTGAATTCAATATGTATGGAACATGGATATTTCTTAGTTTTTTTTTCTATGTGTGGATAATTCAATTATAGTATTTGATGGTGCATGCAAAAACATAAATAAAATCCTCACCTCTATAATACATTTTAGACATACTTAGTTTCATATAAAGGTATATATACTACATGTATTAAATATGAAAAGTATTAATTTTATTATTTCATTTAATAGTAAATGATTCATGAGTTGATCTATTTGTCTCACTTAATGAAGATGTTTCCTAGACATGAATAAAATTCATAAGTGGGTTAGTTTATTGCAAAGTCTGCATGTAATGGAAATAAGTTGAAAAGTCTTAAATAAATTAATCTATACTTAATGTTAAAAATATGTTAGATTACTCCAATGAACAAAATGAGATAGTTGAATATAGTTTTCTAATTCATTTAATCTTGTATAAACACATGATGAAGGCATGCATACTTGTTTATTTTCATCTTCTTGGGATGCATGTGTTTTCACTCCCTTTCTGATAGATGAATTTACTTGCATTTCTTCCCCATGGAATTCCTAAAAGACCTTTGTAAAATTTCTCTAAGTGGAACATTTTATTTGGGTTTCACTCAAATTGAAGCTCAACTGAATTTATGTCTATATGAGTTGTGTGCATTCTATTATGAAAAATTGCTTATGAATCATCTATTTCATTTAAATATGATCTTATTTATCTTTGTTCAAATATAGAATACGATCGTTTATTATTCTTATTCATAATGAGATTCATTTACTTATATGGTAATGGAAATTATTATATAAAAAGAATTGATTCCTTTAATTAATTCCTTTCTTATGATTGGTTAAGATGATAGTGGTTTATTGGATCCTAATTTAGAGAATGTCTAAAACTATTGGAATAATATATATGTTCTTCCCTTTAAAATGATTAGATGGTTAATGAATAATTGAATGGTTACTTTGGGTGTATTATGTTTTGAACTCTCTTATCGTATTGTATCACATTGCCTATGCTAATATAAATTCATTGCATGGATTCAATTATAGGTTGTCCATAAAGGTTATTTGATGAATGATGATATTGATCATAATTATATCATGTTTAATTTATTATAATAATGGAATTCATGCTTATTAGTTGAATTTTATATGAATTATGAAGGCAATGGTGTGGTGACCTTTTAAGGCTACAAGTTTATTATAACCTCAGTCGGTAGCATTGTGAGGCCTTAAGTTTTAAATTTATTCTTGTTGTGTTCTCTTTCATGAAATAATATTTATGTTGCATACTTAAAATAAATTTTCATATGTGAATTAATTTATGTTTTCTATTATAATTTACTTGTCTAAAATCATGTTTGATTATGAGGTTAGTTTTGATGACTAAAACTTTTGCTCTAGGCAAACAACTCTCTATGGTAAGATTAACAGATGTGGGACTCAAATGTGGTCTATAAAGAAACTTCTGGGGTTTGAGAAGCCAACTCTTTGGATTAATTTGGGGATGAAAAGGGATATGAAGGAAATTCAAAATAAAACTTAAATAAACTAACTAGGGTGATGCACTGAGATGCTTAAAGTATTGACCTATAATTTCATAAAATAGATTGAATCTTCACCCATCATAGACTATTAAAGTAGTATATTCATGAATGAAATTTTAAAACATAAACAAGAACCAATACTATAGAATTAGAGAAAGAAAAAAACAAAAAAAATAACTTTCCACTCAATTTTACATACAACACCATATCCTCTTCATTTTTAGGTGGAGAACAAATACAAAAGGCCTTGAGGGCACAATATACAATATTTAGTCCTACCTGTGAGGGGAGCCTACTAAGGTTGTAGAATGAAAAATGTTACATTGTTAATTATATTATAAAACTATACTATTATAAATGGTTGCTCTCTAATAATAGAAAAAATAATTATTCCTCTACCAGCTCCTTAAAAAATAAAAGAGCTATACTTATATAGGCATAGTGACCTTATGAGGAAATAACACCTAGAACCAAGTAATCATGCTCATGATGAGGCCATTATAACTGACTGAGGAGCTCTAGCTCATTAATTCAATTATCCCTCTAAATCCTACATATGGGATGATTACAATGCCTTATGATGTCCACTATGCTTAGAAGAAGCATGATGGTGACATGTGTATACCTCTTAAACTACCTTTAGCCTAATTTTAGGAAAGGGGGTCCCACTCTTCTCATCCAATGGCACTACTTGAAGGTATGATAGGAAAATTTTGATCTCAAGGAGCATTGGGATGATGCATTATGGGTTTTTTCCAACATTATAACTATTTGGTGAGTCCCATTTCTAGATTTACTAGATAATGGCATGATCACAAGTCCTGATAAAAAATATTTTTCCCCTGAGGAGCATCATGACACAACATAACAAGTTGGCACTACCTCTGGGAAAGTAAAGTATTCATTTTCAAAAATGAGAATGGGGGAACCATGTAGAAAGTTCATGTCCCTCTCTAGAACTAAAAGGTGGGCCCCATTTATTATCCCATAGACCAATGGTGTTATTTGAAAGCCTAACAAAAATAAAATTCTATTGGATAAGCACTGGAACACCACATGTCGAGTAGGTGCTTTTATTAGGGAAGGTGTGAACTTCTTTGTGTTAAATGAACACTGGGATACCACATGGTAGTAGTAGAAGGAAGCCAAGATTTAGCTAAAATACAAAAGGGACCTTGGGAAAAGAGAAAGACAAAATCATAATTACCAAACTTCGTCAAGCACATCTAAGACTCAACATTGACTACTCCAAAACTCAAAAATGTGGATAAGAATCCATATTTTTTAGTGACTCAAAGGGGAATCTATCTATGAATGGAAGAACCGAAAATTTGTAGTTTTATAGATTAGTTGAGGAAAATTTTTCAAAAATGGAGTGAAGCCTATAAAATTTATAAGTTATAAAGAAAAACCTTCAAAGGCATCCACTCTTCCTCTTTGGGTTGAGCCTTCTTGTTCATATCCTTGAAGGATTTGTCTAGATATATGATCTCCTTGAAGGAGATGTTTATCAAACCCTAAACTACTTCCAGCATTTGAAATTCTAGCTGGGTGAGAGGCTAAAATATGTTCTCTACCTTAGAGACACTTAACACTTCATCAAGATCCATGAAAATAGTCTGTTCATTCTTACTTTTCTCTAGTAGATTTTTTATTTTATCCTCTAGGAGGATGGGGTTGTCTATAAATAATGGAGAGGGGAGTCCCAACTAGACTAGTTATTCAATGTACCCCTTCCTATCATAGACTACCTTATCTAAGGAATTGAGGAATGCCTTGCACTTTGTTGCTACCTTATTTTAGCTATAAAATTCATTAACCTTTGCTACCAATTAACTTTGGTCAACCACCCCTACTACATATATCATCCCATCTATTTCAATATAAATATTTTGGATAAGGAGCTGCAAGTCCTAAAACATAGGGGACGTAAAGGCAAGAATCTAGTCTATAGACATGCTTACCTATGAGCTTAGACAATGTGAGTTTACAATGAACCCAAGTGTTAGCTTCAAGTTAGCAGATGCATTCTTTATTCTCTCCTAGTAATATATATACAATTTTTGGACCATGGGGAGTATCCCTATGGTTTGGGAATGGGTGTAGAGGTCATTATTCAATTATAAGCTCTCTTCATCCTTGGTTGAATAATCTTGTTACATCTATTTATAAAATTTTGGATGCACTCTATTAGAGTCTGAGAGGCTCTAATATGTTTGTATAAGCTCTAACTCCTTTTCTTATAGCTTAGTTTCCATGGTCACCTATTTTTTCTTCAAACCATCTATCTCAATCTTTAGTTTTGCTACTTGAATTTTTAGTGAGGCCCTCTAATTAGCCTCCATCTAGAAGGTCTCAATGGTGACATGGATATGAAGGTTATACCTCATTTTATTGAAATCCACATCTTTTACCTTGGCCTCAATGTTGAGGTAGTGGACCATAACTTTCACCCTCATGAGTTCTAGCTTAGTCTTCTCCAATTGATGGCTTACTTTGATATAGTCCATGGTGATGGACTTCTATGTTTTCTCTATTAATTTAACCTTTTCAGTGGGCCTAGCCTGGTTAAGGTTGAGGTTGAGGTTGATGGCATGTATTGAGTATTCCCCTAGGTACATCTATTCTTGGGGCTTGACTATTTGGGGTGCCATGTGTGCAATCATTAGATATTATTGTGTTGGGTCAAAAAATGATTATATGTGGGGCACTATTAGGGCCTTGGCCTATTTCCCTCTTATTTTCCTTTCTTAAGCCTCTTAGGCTTTCTTAGTAGTTTCCATCTACTAATGAAACTACTCATGTAACTAAATATTTTCCCTAATGAAGGGGAATCCTTATGGAAGGATAAAAGGAATGGTCACTTATTACTATAAATTAGTGGATGTTGCTCCTCTAGAGGTGAGTAGATGAAGGGTCAAGGTGGATGGAGATAAAGGTAGGAGGTCATAGAGTGGGGTGGAAGGTTATTGTGCCATAATAGATGATGATGTGGATGATGAAGGAAGAGGAGTGAGAAATAGTGTAAGGGAAGTGATTGGTTGCATTGAGGAAAGTGGCATGAGATTGATGATAGGTTGGGTAGATGAAAATGGCATGAGGGAGGTGATTGATTAGGTAGTGGAAAGTCTCACAATATTGGTAAAAGTAGTGGAAGGAAAAGAGGGAGTGAAGAATGAAATGGAGGTGGAAAGAAGGGGATATAAAAATCATACCTTCTTTTTGGGGGCTTGGGGGGGAGAACTGGAGGCTTGTGTTATGGAGGTGAGATGAGAGGATCTTACTTTAAGATACCCCAAAGAGACCTATTATTATTATAGGGTAGTTGGGTATGGATATAAAGGAGGTGGCTATGTTGTGGGCCTCTGAATCACCATAATTTACTCCTTATTTAGAGGGGTGTCCTCCTCTTCCTTAGAAGGAGTATCTTCCTCTTCATCTTCTTCTTAGATAAACAACTCTCGTTCTACTAGAGTTTCCACCTCATGGTGATTTTCCTAGATGTTTTCAAATGTTTCATTTATGTCCACATCCTTAAAATTTAGAAATGGCTTGTCTATTTCCTACCTATATTTATAATAGGCATATATTTTATCCTAACTCTAATCTCTTTAGATGAGTTATGCCTTTAGTCCCTTTTTAAATTTCTTCATGGCATTGAAATGTCAAACTACATCATGGAAGGACTCCCATGGCTTGTGAGTGTCCAATAGGATCTTAGACATATCCATGTAATACTTGATATCATCCTCTACCAATGACCTTCACCCCTTGTAGTATGGTTAGGGCTCATTATTGAATAGGGTGATGGTCTTTAAGGAGGATATGTGGCCAACTAGGTCATAATTCCATTTGTCATTAATCTAGTTGAGGCTAAGCTCTGCAAGTTTGAGCACAAGAAGGCACTCCTATGACCTTTTCACTATTGTGATACCTCCTCTAGAGAAGGAGACATCATAGAGGGCCTTATTTATGTAGCTTAAACTATATACTAAGTTTACTACATCAAGTTGATGATCTAGTTCTAAGGCTAAGGTCTTATCTATGAATAGGTACGAGAGCTAAAATGGTTCCTCTTTAAATCTATGCACCTAAATGAAGGTGAAATGGGCCCCAAAGAACTAGTAAACCAAAATTATACCACCAGTGAGCCATGACCACTATGTTTCTATTATTTTTAAGGTTATTCCCTCTTATCTAAGATCATTAAGGATCATAGAAAGGAATTACTCAAAGAACTCATAGTAGTCCTATATGACTGATAGGATGTGAGTCCATGTGATGATGGGGATCACTTTGTTGGGATG
Organism: Torreya grandis; assembly: GCA_037957365.1. Classification (NCBI taxonomy): domain Eukaryota; kingdom Viridiplantae; phylum Streptophyta; class Pinopsida; order Cupressales; family Taxaceae; genus Torreya; species Torreya grandis. The sequence continues at coordinate 5,569,517 of JARHVA010000401.1, read as the reverse complement.
GGTACTTGTCTCAATGGAGTTAAAAGTGAAGTATGAAGAGAATAAGTAGGAGTGTCGATATAGGATCAGGTAGAGGATAAATACCTAAAGGTATTCAATATCGATAATTTTTCCATGTCATTATGCATGATGGTGGTGATGGCATCTATAAATTCCATGCTATAAACCTTCTCCTTTCTCACTGTATTCAAAATAAATACCTCCAAAAAGTGGAAATTGATGACATGAGCATCTGAGTCTATCCCAAAAATAAACACCAACATAGAAAGGGTGTATTTCATGTCCCACATCATGAATCTTTCAAGGGCAATGGGTAGAGGAGGTGCTTCAATGTAAGTACTTTAGAGGAGTAGATTGATGAACTCTATATTATGGACCTAGGTATACCAAATATTATATAGGATCTCCATACTATATATTTTAGAATTTGGGTCACTGAAGAGTTAGATCATCTCCCTTATGTCATCGTCACTGATATCCACTTTGAGGTGGTTATTGCCTATAATAATGCTAGTGTTAGAATCATATCTATCTAAACATAAGGTGATGATCTTAGGGCATGGGTGCATAGGAGGCACCATATACTAGGCCAGTGTAGAGTTCTAAATTCTATATCTAAATGACTTGTAATTATTTCTCCACACCTTTTCAATCATTTAAGCATGGGTGCCCTCCCTAAGTATCTTTGGGTTTTTTGTCAATTTTGGATTGAAGATCCCATCTACATAATCTAGGATTAATGATAGGTCCTTGTAGCACCCCTTAGTGATGCTCTTGACATTTGTCACTTTAGGCTTTGGCCAAGAAAAAGTGGAAGCATATGATTTATTTAGTGCATATTATGGGGGAGGGTCTCTATGACTACCTACTATGTGGGTCCTGTATTTCCTCAGATACCTTCCACCATTGGATGAGGATGTGGAAGTCTCCATTATATAGATTATTCTCAAAATTTCTCTTTGCTTTAAATAAAATAATAGATACTAGCTCTCTACTCATAACTTTTACAATTATTTTCTCAAATCTCTCTACTTAATATGCTTTATTTCACTTGATGCTCTTGAAATTCTTAAGGTTTTTAAGTATTTAGGATGATAAGGAGAGGGGTATTTATAATCCAATGATTTTATGTGTGATCATCATGCAAATTTTGAATTTGGGTGCCCCATAAATTTTAAGGGTAGAATACATGCTTGAGGAGCAACTCACAAGAGATTTTGTGGTGAACTTCATGGGGAATCATGAAACATGGAGAATCCATCATTAATGGTGAGGGGAGTGGGGTAGATAATCATCTATCAAAGGATGATTCAAAATTAAGGGAGCCAAGGTGAGGACACTTGGCAACTAGTCGAATAACCTATGTCAACGACACTTATTTTTAAAGAAAATAACAAGGAAAGGAAAACAAACCAATAAATGGAAACAATAGTAAAGAAGGGAAATTAGAAAACTATATACAAGGGGAAGGTCGATAAATTAGTTGAATTGTTTCAAGTTGATCCCATTTATTCAAATCTTTAATGCATTGCCTTATTCATCTTCCAAATTGAGTTTATTACTTTTCCTATCATGAATGATGTGAAACAACTCCTTCCATAGGGAATCAAACTTGGCATGCTGACCTAGCTTTGTATCCCTTTGGTCATATTTGAGGACCAAATCTCTTGGTTAAATCTTGGGTCTGATGATTTATTATCAAACCATTTCTTGACTGCTTGCTATTAAGTGATCTTCATGTCACTTACTCACTCTCTTGCTTCTTGAAGGTTGAGTAATTTTACCAACCTAACCTCCATCATTTTGTTCTCCATGATCTCCATAGATTTAAATAGTTTCAATATGGGAATATCTATTGAAATAGGCATTGGCACCTCTTTACTATATATTAATTCATATGGGTATGTCTTTAAGATCTACTTGGTAGTAATTAGGTTAGCCTATATATCCATTTTCAAATTCACATGCCACTCCCTTTGTTGGTCGATGCCCATTTTTTGATCAATCTAATGAGGTTCTTATTGGTTGATTTTACCAACCCATTCACTTGCAAGTAGTAATTAGACAAAGTCTTTAGGAAAATTCCATTTTATAATGCAAATTTTGAAATATTAAAACTGATGAAGGCTTTTGTATTATCAAAAATGATCATCTTGGGAGGGCTAAATCATGCTACTAACTCTTTCAGGAAGTCGAGGATCATGTTTTTGATTTCCTCCTTCATCGAGGCTACCTCGATGCACCTCATGAAGTAATTAGTATGCATAAGTATCCATTTGTGGCCTACATTATAAATGGTATTAATCATCTCAATAAAATCCAAGCCCCATTATGTGAAGGGATCATCGATCACAATTGGATTTAATGGCATGGCTAAATTCTTTCACTTCCCCATGAAGAATTGACATTGTTGAATTTTCTTGACTACTTAATGGCATGCATGATATTGGTCATGGTCATCTTTGTCAAGAAGTGTCCAACTAGAAGAGTAAAATGCATATCCTATAAAATCTTGTCAACTTGGTAGCTATCCATACATCAGAGTAGATCTTCATCAAAATTTTTCTTGAAGAGGACTCCCTGCAATAACATATAGATAGCTCCCTAAAATATATATAACCTTATTTTGTGCATAGAAATATCATTTGGATATCATCTAGTCTGCATAAAATGGGTCCTATCAGCAACCTACGATCCATCAGTTTCATATTGATTTAGTAAAACCATTTCCACTATATCTTGTCCTTCTACCAAGGCACCTATGCATTGAGAAATATACTCACTAAGCCTTCTTCCTTAGATCACTTTGGTTAGCATAAATTATACATTATATTCTAGGATCTTGGTGATCCAATTGACCCTCTTTTTTGTGATCTCTCCTTCATTATATATCTCTAACACTAGAATGCACCATGTATACCATTATCTTGCTCCGTGCCACCAAGTGATTGAAATTTTTTAGACCTTTGATGATGGTGAAGCCTTGTTTTTCAATGAAAATACACTTGGTTTCATACCCTCATAAAGTTATTTAATATAAATCAATTGAGTGCTCACTTATCCCTTCTACCTTTTGGGTTAGCATAATCGCTAGGCTACATTTTCTCTCATAGTCATACATGATGAAATATTTAGAGAAATCAAGATTTACCAGCACAGGTGTGATGGATATCACTTAATATTTTTGAATGATATTATCCCTTTTATTTTCCATTTAAAGGTTTGGTATTTATTTAGCATTAGTGTGATTGGCCTTACCAATCTCATGAAGTTAGATATGAACCTATTGATGAAATTGATCTTTCCTAGGAAAGATTGGCTCCCCTTATTATTGACAAACAAGATCAAATCCCTGATAGCCTTGAATCTATCTAGATTGATAGATATTATTTCTTTAGATACCATGTATCTAAAAATATTACCTTATAGGACTTTAAAAACACATTTTTTAGGGTCGACATACACCCTAAATTCTTAAAATTTTTGGAAAACCTACTCCAAATGATTGTAATGATCTTCCTTATTCTTGGAGAACATAGTGAGGTCATTTAAGTAGATGAGGATAATCTTGTTGACTAGGCCTTTAAAATCTATTCCCATGTCTCTTTAGAAGGTATCCCCTATGTTAGAGAGGCCAAAAGGCATCTTTGCATATGTGAAGGTCCATCATTTTGTATTAAAGTGGTCTTGTATTGGTCCTTTTCATTAACCCATACTTAGTTGTACCTTGATAATCCATCTATTAGGGAAAACATTTTTTTACCTACTATTATCTACAATATTTGTTCCATATAAGAAAGTGGGTAATGATCCTTTAGATATGCTTTATTGAAATCCTAAAAGTATACACATAGCTAGATTTCAACATTCTTATTCCTCATCATAATTAGGTTAGATACCCAAATCAAATTCTTGATATGGTATATGATTCATGAGTTGATCAATTTCCTCAACTCCTCAGCCATGAGAGACTCAATTTTTGGGTTAACCAGCCTTTTATTTTTTCAAATAGGTTTGTCCCCTTCGATTAAATCTATGGTGTGTTATATTACCTCATGTTCTTACCCATTCAAGTCATTATAGTTATAGGACACCATTCTTTCATATTTTTTTATAGAAAGATACATGTTGGTCTCTATCCTTTTAGGAAACTTATGTCCCTACTTTTAGTTTCCTCCCTTCTATGACATCAAGCTTGGAGTAGTCACTTTTATCTATGACAAACTTTATTTTGTCATTACTTACATCATTAAAATCAAAAAGGTTCTCTAGGGTGATTATCCCCTTTGATAGACTATTAGATTTTAGTTGTATGATCTAATCCTTGTAGGCTTCTTTAATATTTGACTATAATTTCTCCATAAATTTTCATGAATATTGGATAAACATAATGACTTGGGCATCATTTTTGAACACTTTCTAGTTTTGGTCATTATTTGGAATGGTAGGTTTAGTGATCACCCACATTGATTACTTATTTTTGAACAATCTATCACCAAATAAAACTGGGAATTAATTATCACCATCCTATCTACCTTTAAATTTATGGTCCTAGGGATGATTTTAATGTTGAAGGATTTTAATATTTTAATCAAATCCCATATTTAGAGGTGGTAGGATCTCATTCAGACATTATTCATATCTATGACCCCTCTTACTTGTCTCACCACTAATTTAGAATCTTGAAACACTTTCAGCTACTTCATGCCCATGCATTCATTGAGGCTGAGGCCATGGATTACTGCTTTGTATTCAGTTTAATTATTCATGTAGGTGAATTAGAATTGTAAATATTGTAAGGTTTATTTCTTATATGGAGAGACCAATTATATGTCTAACCCATTGCCAATCTTTAATTTTTCACCTTCAAAATGTAAGGTCTAAAAATTAGAATCACCTTCGGGTTATTTGCATTGATTATCCTCTTTTTTCATTACCTAGGGGATGGCCTGATCCCCATCATGGATTACATAGGTCTAGATTCTAGTGGCATTTAAATTCATGAAATGATAATTCTTAATGAAATCATTAATGAGGACCCCTTCTTCTAGGCTCTTATTATTTCCATTCTTTCCTCTTCAAGTGTTTCTATGTAATGCATCTCTTTCTTAGAGAAAGAACTGTGACTTGCTTCAAAATTTATCATAGCTTCATCTACTATGTGTTTGAGATGTAGAGGATCACATAGGACCTTTATCTTTGAGTCATATTTGGTTTTTAGGATTAGTTTGGACCACTTTAAATATAAGTATCCACCTATTTTAATGGTGAAATCTCTTGATAGACATAGTTTAAAGACTAACAAGACATCAATCAACATAACTTACTAGTGAACTATTATGCTTGGACAAGAGTATAGCTCTAGGGGAAGATCTTTGATGATAACAATGGTTTGAACCTTCTTCCCATCTACTTGCATCACCCCTTTATATAAGGGTTCATATCATAGTTATAGTGCATCTGCAATCTGCTTGGGCATTACCATGGTGATAGCACCAAAATCAATCATAGAATTATGCAACAGCTTCTTTCCTATAATGAGATTCAAATAGAATGGGGTGGGTTTCATCTTACTTACCCCTACTTGAGAGTTGATAAACATGGATGACACATGAGGTTTCACACTATTTTTGGTTTCCTTTCCTGTATCTTGTGCTAGATCCACACCTAGGATATCTTGCATAGATTTCTCTTAGTCTTTCAATGCTTCTTTCAACAAGGATTTATTATCAATATTAGATAAGACATCCTAGAGTTAAACATTAGTGGGAGCCTTATTTATCTATTCTACTATGTTGTATGACCCTTGTGGTTTGATCTTGGGGTCCCATGGATTATTTTGTATTATTTTATTAAATTTTTGATAAGTCAGAGGTGGTAGTTGGGATCTTGAGTTAATCTCAAACGTCACTTTAGGCCTTGTGAAGGCTTCTTGGGTCTCAATTAGTCTCTTCTTAGATCAAGTGAAATAGTTTGACTATACTTGTAGGGCCTTCGATACTAGGATCTTGCTCACATAGATCACATCCCCACCCTCTACCCAAAATAAAAGTACATGCTTTGAGGATATATCCTCTTCTTTCTCTAAAGACATCCCCTACATCTACACCATTAAGATAACATTCTCAATACTAAGTTATTGATATCCATAAGAATATAAGTTAGGTGTATTCCCTTGCCTTCATTTTCAGCAACCTTTTATTGTAGATTTCTTCTTTTCTAATTTTAGGGTGTGTGCACATTGTTACATGGGAATCATCATGAATTCAAATCATCTAACAATTTGTTTTGGACTACAACTATTTCTCTATTTGTATTTGGTGAGACCATTTACAAAGGGTTAAGGACCAAAAAAATTTGATTCACAGGTCATGTTTGATGGTTTATCACTTAATAATTTGGTGCCTAATAATGTGGCCTCTACCTCTCATGGTACTAGTTATTCTGGTAGGGTGCTCTCCTTTCTTTATATTTTTAGAAAGGATGTTTTAAGGGCATGGCTAATACCTTTTGAGGTTTATTATTTTATTAGAGAAATTCTATTAGATGTTATTCATGTCATTCATCTCAAATATAGTAAGGATGAAGAAGATGTGCCTCCCTAAGTAGGTAAATATACATACATGGAAGGTAGTGCTTGTGAGGTGATTAGGACTTCTTAAAACAACATCAATATCTCAAAGAACATTAGCATTAGTGGTTGAGGAGGAATATTTTGACATCTATGAAGTTATTCTTATCTCTAACTACTAGCTCATATACATCTAATATCATTTGGCCTCCAATAGACTGAATCATGACAACTATGTCTGAATTGAAGGTTTTTAGATAAAATATAATATCCATACCTACATATGGTCAAGCCTCTATTGGTATCCTTTTTTATGTCTTAACAAAAATTTTATTAAAATCAATAATAACCTATTTTAGGGATCTTTTTATACTGATTATTTGTTGTAGGAAAGATGACCAGCCTGCCTTCTCATTAAATCACTCAAAGAACCTATTACCCAAGTCATATTAGGTGGTGATGGAGTTGGGTGATAGGGACCAGTACCAGTCAAGAGATTTTCCTTTGAAAGAGGTGGCTAGTATCCTTAGATCTATGTTTTATTATGTGACATAATACATAATAGAGATGTTTACAACATCTTGAAGATGTTCTACCAAACTTTTGAAATCTCCCCCTAAGAGTTTGGGGAGTACCTTCAACAAATTAGCTAGAATAAGATCTAACATAGTTGGGGCTACTAGAGGATGAGTGGGATACCATTATTTCATTCCATGAAATTCCTTGGTTGGTTGTCCCTAGATGGCCTTTTTTTGTGGTTTTTGTATCACACAATATCTTATGGTCCTTTGGTGAGTTGGGGCTACCAGAAGTGGTGTTAGAAAGCTTAGATTCTTTGTTATTTTTTACCTTGTAGTGGGATTATATATCATAAACTATGGATTATAATTATTTAGACTAGTATTTTTAGATCCCACCAGGCATGCTAGAAAAGAAAAATTGTTGATTCCTAAAACTTTCACTTTAGGTGAATAACTCTCTATGGGAAGCTGTAAAAATATGGGACTCAAATGCAATCTGTAAATCAACCTTTAAGGTTTAGAATCCAACTCTTCAGATCAATTTGGGGAAGAAAAGGTATAAGAAGGAAATGTAAAATAAAATTGAAATAAACTAAATAAGTTGATGCATTAAGATCTTTAAAGTATTGAGCAACAATTTCATAAAATAGCTTGAGTTTTCAAACATCATATACTATTAAAGGAACATATGCATGAATTAAAGTCTATAATGCAAACAAGAACCAATACTATAGAAGTATAGAAAAGAAATAATAAAAAAATAACTTTCCACTCAGTTTGACATAGAAATCCACATATTCTTCATTATTAGGTGGAGAATAAAATATAAAAGGCCTTAAGGGCACAATATACAATATACAATATTCAATTCTACTAGTGAGGGGTACCTGCTAAGGTCATAATATGAAAAATGATAATTGCTTCTACTTTTATTTTAAAACTAGACTATTAAAAATGGTTTCTCTCTAATAATAGAAAAAATAATTATTCATCTACCATCCCCTTATAAAATAAAAGAGCTCTACCTATATAGGCATAATTTCCTTATGAAGAAATGACACGTAGAACTAGGTACTCGTGCTCATGATGAGGCCAGTGAAACTGACTAAGGAGCTCTAGCTCATGAATACAATTAGCCCTCCAAATCTTAGATATGGAATGAATATAATTCTTTATGATGTCTAATATGATTAGATGAAGTATGGTGGTGACACATGTATGCCTCTCAAACTACCTCTAGCCTACTTGTTAGGAAAAGGGGTCCCACTCCTCTCATCTAATGGCACTACTTAAAGGTCTAAGAATAAATGTTTGCTCTGGGGGAGTACTTAGATGATGCATGATGGGTTTAATTCCTTAATTATAATTTATTGGTGGGTCCCCTTATTATCTCTACCAACCAATGGTATGATCTTAAGTCTTCACAAAAGATCCTTTGCTCCTAAGGAGTGTTGTGACACCATGTGGTGAGCTAGTACTACCTCTAGGGAAGCTAAACATTCCTTTACAAAAATGAGTGTGGGGGAACCACATGGAAAATTTTCATCCCTCTTTTTAGCTAAAAGGCAAGTACCTTTTATTATCTTATTAGCCAATGGCACTGTTCAAAAGCTTGAAGAAAAAAACTTCCCTTGGATAAACATTGGGACACCATGTGTAAAGTGAGCACTTCTCTTGGGGAAGGTGATAAATTCTTCATATTAAATGAGCATTGAGCTGCCACATGGTGATAGCAGAGGGAAGTTGAGACTTAGCCAAAATAAAAAGGGACCCTAAGAAAAGAGAAAGCTAAAAGCACAACTACCAAAAATTTTTGAGCATGTTCGAGACTCAACACTGACTACTCCAAAACTCAAAAATGTGGATAATGATACATAATTAGGTCAATAAAGTAACGTATAATTTTAATGTGAAAATATTTTTTTCCTAAATGATAATCTAGGATATTAGATTTATCATTCCTAGTTAAACTAATATTATAACTTAACCATCCTTGAGTGGAACTAAAACCCACTAAGGAGAGTAAGGTATTTACCTAGGGTTAAAGACCTAAAAATAGTCCTATGTGGAATTATGAGTGCCACATATGGAACTTGGGTCTTATCCATTTATGCATACACTTATACATCATGAACCCCATAAACATTTATAAAGGTAAAATGCTTCCCCATAACACCCTTTATATGTAGTTACCTCTAGCTAATTACCTCAATTCACCTCCTTCAATTTTGATTGCACGTATGAAAGTGTGATAAATTATTATTGCTTGCATCATCAAGCTAGTATTGGGTCCAATATGTATCGAAAAGTGTACACTACTATATAATTCCAATTTTTTTGGGTTGTTTCATATAGTATCATAGCATTTTTCTTCTCTAGGGAACTTTGAGAATGAATATTTTTCTTTAAAATTTTAATCTATTAAGTTATCACTTTATAATTCTTAGTATGGTTAAAACACAATCAAGAAGAGGAAACATCCATAGCAAATTTTTGATTTTCAACTTATCTAGGGGTAGAGATAGAGGATGAGGTATGGGTCATCATGGAGATATCCCCATTTCTAACCAAGAATATCTACCCATAAATAATTCTAACATCCATATTGATGTTCCAAATGTTGATGCAGTTAGTGGGAATCTAATCAATAAGCATGAGGAGATCCTTAGTGGAATCTTGATATCCCTTAATGATTGGTAAGGAAATATTGACAACCAAGAGTAAAGGCTAAGCAATGTTTAAGGGGTATCCTAAGAGGAAGTACCAAGATTGGAAATGGGGCAAGTGGAAGGACCTATGATTTGAGAACTACCTTTGACCATAATTGACCCAATCATTAAAGAGATGAAGAAGCTTCCACCACCTACCTTTTTGGGTTAGGAATCAAGGGACATATTCAATGCATGGTTAGTACACTAACTTACATAACATGTCATTGAATGTGAAATCTAGGGTGGTAGCCTATTAATTGGTTGGTCTCATAACTTTGTGGTGGAATCACCTTTGTGCCATTAAAGGATATCAAAACTTAAACCTTTTCTAGTTAGTTTTTGAGACTTAGTTTCACAAAAAATACTTTAATACCAACCATAAAGAGTATAAAATCACTAATTTATAGCTTTTATATCAAGAAAACATGTATGTTACTATGTATGAGAACAAGTTTCTAAATCTACTATGTTATGTGAACTATATGCATGACAAAGAAACCAATAGTACTAAGTTCAAACCTAGGCTCAAGGAAATATTAATACATGACATCAATATGATGGACCCAAGGACTTTGGTAGTAGTAACTGAATCATCCTATAGGGTTGAGAAAAAAGAAAAGTCTTTCCAAAAGGCAAGGCAAGAATTTAAGTCAAACAAGTAGCAGTCTAACGCCAAAATTATTTCTCCTGTGAATAAGAACTTCTAGAAATAAGATTAGAATTGTAGATTTTATGGTGGAAATAAGAATTTTATCAAGTTTTCTAACCAAAAAATAAATTTTAAGTATCATAGATCATCTAAATCTAGTTCTTTTAATAATAAATAACATTAAAAAACCAATGTGGAACTAACATGGGTGCTAATATTGTTCTGATAGCATCTTCTAGACCTATTGTTTGCTAGGAATGTGGTGACAAGCACTATAAAAATGACTTTCTTAAACTAAAATTAGGCCAAACAACCAATCACAATGTTTATGTTGTTGTTGATAATCAAAATACTGACTTATAGGCCATTTCAATTAAAAACAAGGTACAATAAATGGGTTTCCCATGACTATTTTAATAGACTCAGGTATAACTAATTATTTTATCTCTTCTTTTGCTACTAAGCAATGTAAAATCAAACCTATCTTTATAAGAGAAGGTTGGGAGGTTGGGTTTGGTACCATCAAGGAGCCTATTCTTGAATTCTTGGAACAAGTGGAACTTGATCTTAGTGTCTTCAAGACCAAGGTGAATATGTTCCTTACACCTTTGGGATCTTTTAATCTCATCCTCAGGATGGATTGACTACATGAAAATCAATCCATTCTTGATTATGTAGGAAAAAAAAGTGTAGTACATTAATGACCTTAGGTAACTTGTAGAATTTTAAGACATACAAGGGTCAAAAAGATATAAAACACTTTTTACTTTACAACTGAAAAAGGTTGTTAGAAAAGGTTGTAAGTTTTACATAGTCCAACTACAGGAATCACCCAAGGAAAAGGAATTAGTGCACATATATTTTCTTATTTTAGAGGAATTCATGGATGTTTTTCTAAGAAAATACTTGGTTTACCACTTAAGTAAGAGTTTTATTTTTCCATTAATATAATGCTTAGATCTTCCCATACATCTAAATCTCCCTACTGCATGAATGTGGCTGACACGTAAGAATTAAAGGTACATCTATAAGAACTTTTTGACAGTGGAAACATCTAGCCAAGTGTGTCTCCTTAGGGTGTGATAGTGGTCTTTGTGAAAAATAAGGATGGTATATTGAGGCTTTTCATTGGTTACCACTTGCTTAATAAAATAAAAAATAAAAATTGATATCTTTTTCCAAGAACTTATGACTTATTTAATCAATTAAAGGGTGTTGTAGTCTTTTTGAAAATATATTTGAGATTAGGCTATCATCAACTAAGAATCAAAGTACAAGACATTAATAAAACAACTTTTATAACTTGATATGGACATTATGAGTTTATGGTTCTATCATTTGGCCTAACTAATGCTCATGCAGCCTTCATGAATATTATGAACAATGTGTTTTTGGAATTTTTGGATATGTTTATGATGGTTTTTATTGATGGCATTCTTATTTATTAAAAAAATGAGGCTAAACATGATCAACACCTTCATTTAGTCTTGAAAAGACTAAGACAACATACGTTGTATGGGAAACTCTCCAAATGTGCATTTTATGAATCAAAAATTCATTATTTGGGTCACATTATTTCTAAGACTCACATTGTTGTAGATCCATAAAAAATAAAAGCCATATAATATTGGCATGTTATTATAAATATGCATGAAGTATATAGCTTCATGGGTTTAGATGGTTATTATTGGTGGTTTGTTGAAAATTTTTCCAGCATAACCCATCATATTACCTCCTTGTAGTACAAAGGCAAGAAATTTGTATGGATGCATTAGTGTGAGGAGACTTTTACCAAGCTGAAAGTATTGCTAACAATAACACCTATTCTTATCATTCTCAACCCAAATGATAATTTTTAAGCTTGGAATGATCCTTCTATGGAAGGATATGGAGGCATCGTGACCCAAAATGGTAAATTTATGGCTTGTGAGTCATATAAACTAAAGTATCATGAAAATAATTATCCTATGCATGACATGGAGTTTGTTGCTATTATCCATGCACTTAAACAATGGAAATTATTTTATTGGGAAACCCTTTGAAGGTGAAGTCTGATCACCATAGACTTGAGTATTTATTCTCTCAAGATGTTTTAAATACATGCCAATGTAGGTGCCTAGAATTTTTGATCAATTTTGACATGGACATATAATATGTCAAAGGCAAGGAGAATCATGTGGTTGGTGCACTCAGTAGATGCATGTACCTTGCTACCTTGTGGGTTTAACAATGAAATTTCAAAAGTGTTATTTTATAGAAATATCTTGCTAATGAATTATGCCATGATGTAAGAGTAAGTTTTGCTAATTTTTATATTAAAATTTATGGCCTTTTAAGGCATAAAAATATAATTTATGTTGTTGATTTGGGTGAATTAATAAATTACATGTTAAAATAAGTGTATACAACACCTTATTATGTTTATTAAGGTGTCAAGAAGATGATACATGATTTGATAAGGCTCTATTTTTATCTTGGAATGAAGCACGATGTCACTAATTTTGTCGTAAAATGCCTAGAATTCTAGTGGATTAAAGCTAAGCATTGCCATCCATGAGGGTTGTTATACCCTCATGATATTCCAAGAGAAAAGTGAGATATAATCTCATTTGATTTTATTGTGGGGCTACCTAAATCACACATCAAGCATGATACTATTCTTGTGGCAATTGATAAAGCCACTAAAGTCATCCACTTCATTGCTAAAAAATTGATAGATGATGCTTCCATGTTTGTGAAATGTTTCATTAAAGAAGTGGTTAGACTTTATGGCATACCTAAAGTGATTTTTGTAGACCATGACAAGTTACTTAATTCAAGATTTTGGCATACCTTGATTGTAGCCTTTGGAACATATCTAATTTTTTGTTCTTCATATAATCTAAAAATAGATAGTCAAATTGAATGGCTCAACCAAGTGGTTGAGGACATTCTATACATATACATCATGGATCAACAAACTAAATGGGAATATTACCTCCATTTAGATAAACTTTCATACAATAATTCTTACCATTATATAATAAGCATGGATCCATTTGAAGCTCTATATGGGCATAAGTGAAGAATTCTTCTTGGTTGGGATAACTTAGAAAATAGAGTTATTGTTGGACCTAATTTGCTACTAGAATATGACAAGTAGGTGGAATTAATAAGGTAGAATTTGAAAGTAGTATTAGATCGGTAAAAGAGTTATGCTAATCAAAACAGAACTCCATGTGAATTTAGTGTGGGTCACAAAGTTTTTCTATGTGTTAGACTATATAAAAGTTTGATAAAGTTTGATAAAGATTCCAAGCTATCTCCACATTTTTTAAAAACCTTCGACATTGTGGAAAATATCAATCATGTTACTTATCAGATGGATCTTCCTCCTCTATCAAGGATTCATGATGTATTTCATGTTACTTTGTAAATAAAATATGTACCTGATCCATAACATGTTTTGGATTGGACTCATTTACAAGTCATGTAAGAGGAAAAAATCCAATTAGAACTAGCGAGAATCCTAGACCATCATAGCTTTAATTTGTGAAATTGAGACATACAACAAGTTTTGGTACAATGGGACCCACTGAGCAAAATAAGTGTTACTTAGGAAGATGCACAATTTTTAGGTAACATTATGCATGCTTATTTGACTATTTTTTGGGATGGCTCCCTTTCAAGAGGGAGGATGTTATGACCTTTCCTTTTTATAATTTGTTATATTGTTTATAATATTATTATTGTTGATGTATAACAAGCTACTATTTTTGTCACTTAAGTTGGATTATATGGTTAGACTTGATGCAATGGTATTTGGACTACATGTTTAATTCTACACTTGATGATTTTTATAGATTATTACTTTAGCTGATATTTTATTATAGTTTTATAATTATTTATTGATTCTTCAATATGGTACTATTGATGTAATTTTGTGGTTATAGTACCATATTTTGAGCTAGGTAGATGCTAGCAATGGTACATCAAGTACTAGAGTGAATTCTGAGTGGGCATGCAAGTTTGATAGGTATTATTGATTTTCAATTATATTTCCCATCATTGGACATCTTATTTATTAATTGACTATGTCATTGTCTCAACATTTATACTTGTCAAATTCTATGGTGTGATATTTTGTACCATTATGTTTGTTTGTTTCTTATTAACTTGGAATCATTATATTTTTTATCATTCTTGCTTTATGGTTTGTATCAATCTCTTATCACCTCCATGAATAACTTTGCTTGTTTGGTCCTTCTGTGCAAACTATGTTGTAACCTTGTGTGCCTATTTGGACCTTGTTTACCTACTTAGTAGATGGACTTCCTAAGAACCTACCTAGACCTACCCATGACACCCCCTTGGACTATTACCTAGACTATATAAAACATTATGTTATAAAGGTGGTGGCATGGTTTATTATGTTCTTTGGTATATAATGCAAAAGCATTAATATTAAATCATGATTTAATTGATGGTTCAAAGGCATATAGTCGATGGCATAGACTTTGAATGGGGTTAATGTTAATTGATTTTATTAATGTTAATGGGTTTGATTATTGTTAATTCATTTGATTTTATTGGTTGTTTGTTGGTTAATGGATCGACCATTCTTGAGGGTCATTTAATGATTGTTACATTAAATGGAAAATTTTGGTGGGGATTGCATTAAGAAATGTTAGTGAGGATTTCTCACATTAAATGTGGGCATTGAATAGGTATAAAAAATTGGATGGAAAGAATTGATGGGGTTAAGAAGATGGAAGGATAAGGGAGAAAATAGTGGAGGAGCTCAACTAGTTTTTTAATGTGATCAAGTTGTAATTTTCATCACCATGGCTTGAAAATAGAAGGTTTATGCATTCTATCTACTAGATTTTTGAGATTTTTTCCTCTGCATTTTTTGGGTACACTATTTTGACTGTGTTGGGTTATTTGTTTATTTATGTCAAAAATATTGGAGAATAAGAAGGATGCTGATCCAAAACATGAAAGATTTGGTTGAAAGATAATTCAAGAAACAAGAACAAAAAAATTCAAATAATGTTATCTCTGAGAAGAGATGTTTTATTAATCAAATTTACAGACCCAAACATATGCTTATCTCTGAGAAGAGATGTCTTATTTCCATTTCTAGTTACATCTTCATTTATACATGTTTTGAAGGTGTGGGGAGGATGTGGAAGGTCACCAATCTCGAGGGAGATGAATTGTTTTTACTTCCATGATTTACAACAATACAAAATTTGAGGAATTATTATTTTTAGAAACTTACTATTTTTAGACTACACTACTAATATTCAAATTTAGAACACTTTGGTTGGGTTTTATGGGCTCAAAATTCATCCAGCAAAGCTCAATGCCATCTAATGACATTCCCCTCATTATTATCTTTACAATGATTCAAATGGCGAGTCAATTGGAGCTACGGTGCAAATGTTATGGCTCCCAAAAGTTTCGTCATCAATTGGGGTGGACCCATCACCCGAATTGTCATTTGAATTGTTGCCTAGATCAGATGCATATGTAACTAGAAGTCTTAGGAATTTTAGATGCATATCTAGTCCTCAAGGTGATTTGATATGAATTGATTGTATATTTTTCATGTAAATATATATATATATATATATATATATATATATATATATATATATATATAGTTTTGTATCAGTTGTATTTTTCATTTAAATCTTGGCTTTGAAATGTTTATTGTTGACTACATGTGATTTGAGCAAGCTTTGTTGGTTTTTAGAAATTTGTTCACCCAATTGGATTTTGTCTCTGCTATATAATGTTGGATTTTGGGTTTCTTGGTATTCTTACATGTGTCAAATATTTGGTTTAGTGGGTCATATTTTTAAAACCTACACTAATATCTAATACCTATATCTAAATTATTATATTTTTGTGTTATTTGAACTGGTATATTAGACTCATCCCTTGATAGTTTGACTGTACATTTTAATTATATTCGGTTGTGTCTCCATATGAAATGATCTAGTTCTAAACTTTGTTATTAGGTTTTGGGCATGAACTATTAATTGGTTTTAATTTGGTTAGTTTTTATAAACCTACACTTGTTATATATATATATGCATGTATGTATGTATATATATGTATATATATATATATATATATATATATATATATATATATATATATATATATGTATGTATGTATATATATACATATATATATGTGTGTGTGTGTATATATATATATATGTATGTATGTATGTATGTATGTATATGTATATATATATGTATGTATGTATATATATACATATATATATATATATATATATGTATGTATGTATGTATGTATATATATATATATATATATATATATTTGTTGTTCTATTTTAAAATGACTTTGTGTTTGTTTTATCCTTATGGATTCTTGAGAAAATTGTATGTGGTTGTAATGGGTTTATATACTTGACTTTCATGTTTAGAAAAAATTCATAATGGGTTATTTGTTTAATGGGTCATGATGTTTCTATGTGGCTACATGAAAAAATATTGATAGTCTCTTGGGTTTTATTAATAAGTGACTATGCTTTAATATGAGCTATGGAATAAGATTTTGATTTGGGTTTCATTATTAAATGGTTGATGGAGTTTTACATGTTTATATATGTTGAAGACCTGTAAAATTTTTGAGGCTTCTTTAAATATAGTCGATTTTGTTTTGTTTCTTGGAATTTGTTAAGGCCAAGATGCATATTATTTTAATGATTTATTTAACTGGGATCCTTATAGGAAAATAATTTGACTTAGTTTTTGTGTTATATCTTTGACTACATTATATATATATATATATATATATATATATATATCATGGTTTATTTTAAATCAAAGTTTTGACTAAGTTCTAGTTATTTATTTGAATGCATTTTTTTGATAACCATGGGTTTCTTAGAATAAAGTCTTTGATTGGGTTATATTGATGGGTTGTTTTATTAGGCCTATTGTTCATATATATGTGTATCTTTGGGTTTTTTTTTAATAGCCTCTGCATATTATTAAATTTTCATGTTGGGGTGGTTGTGTTATGAAGATTCTATGCTTTCCATTTTGGAATTATTCATGTGTGTGACTTGTGGATTACTTCTATTACGGTTTTAGATTGAATATTAGATGATTATATTTGATTGAGAACTTTGAGGATTTAAATAAAGGTCTATTAGAATTTATTTTATAAATATTTAAATATGAGGGTTAGAGTTTGAACCTATAAGTGGTTTATTGATTACAATGATTGTTTTATATTGTTTTGGTTTAAATAATTTGTGTATCATTATAATAGTTGAATGTTGTATGGAATGTTATATGATAGTTATATGTTGTGCATTTTATTTTTATTACATTATTGTTAGGTCAACATTCACAAACTAGACTTGAATAATTTAAGTATTCAGTTGGTATGTTGTATACTTGGGGTATAAAGTTGCAATCGAGATGAATTAGCCTAATCTCATACTTAGATGGGGATCCAAGTTGGTTATCTCAAAAGTTATATAAATGGATTAGTTGTTAATCCATTACCATATCATTCGATAGCCTATAAAAACTCAACCCCACTTCCAATTTATATTGATGATGGATTGCTTATTCCAATCTCACCTTGGAATGGTGATTGTTGTCTTGCATTGTGTTATATTGTTTGGTCAAGATCCATTGGTTTAGAATCTAATTTCTCCAAACTCTCTTCATGTCCATGATTACCACAACCACAATCTTTCTAATAGTTGGGGTGGTAAAGACCACTAATGATTGGGCTCATAGGGTTAGTTGGGAGGGGTTGTTCAATTCAGTCACTTGTTCCATGCTTTAATGATCTTGCAAAAATGTGAAGTAAGTTGGTAATGAATTAATTATGTTAATTACATATTCTTTACTTAGTTGATTATATTAACGTTATTTAATTTTGAACATAGTTAGTATGTTATCTAGATTTAATTTTGGTTAGTGATGTTAGTACCAACCCATTTTGTTAATTGAATGCAAAAAATGAATGGAAGGCTTAATTACTACTTAAAATGTAAGAAGCTGAATTGATATATAATATTGAAGGTAATTCATTTCATATATATTAAGTTACTAAAATGTTTAATTTGTTCATTTCCTATTGATAAGGTATTTTATTAATGATATTAAGGAATAATTACTCCTTGATATTAGTGAAATGATTATGTTGAGTTAACCTAGATTCTTGTATATTTTTAACTCAGAATAATCTTGATTCTATCAATATAGTATTGGTTTTTTGGTTTAGTATATGATCTTGATATCATATCAAATTTACTTGATGTTTATTATAAGTAAAGATTTACTTAGACAATTACATAATGTTATGTAGAATAATATATAGTATATTAAAAGTAATATAGAGCATTATGTTGATAACATTAATGCAAAAGTAATCTTTTTATTTGGTCATTTATACACTTAGACATATACATATGTTTTCTTAATATAGAAACATGTAGACTTTAATTAGTAAATTAAACTAGCTTAATGATTATCTTTGATGCATTACAATAGATACTTGTGAATTAATTTACATATAAAATATGTATAGAACATGGATATTTCTTATTTGTTTCAGTTATACATAGATTATTCAATTACACTAGATGCTAGTGCATGTAAAAACACAAATAAAATCCTCACCTCTAAAATACATTTCAGACATACTTGGCTATAAATAAAGATATGTATATTTCATGTATTAAATCTAAAAATTATTAATTTTATTCTTTCATTTAATAGTAAATGATTCATGAGTTGATCTATTTATCTCACTTAATGAAGATGTTTCATAGACATGAATAGAATTATTGAGTGGGTTAGTTTATTACAAAGGCTACATGTAATGGAATTAAGTTGAAAAGTGATAAATAAATTAATCTGGATTTAATGTTGATATTATTTTAGATTACTCCAACAAAAAAAATGAGTTAGATTAATATATTTTTTACTTTGTTTATTATTGTATAAACACATGATGGAGCCATGCATACTTCCTGATTTTCATCTCCTTGGGTTGCATGTGTTTCCACTCCCTTTCTAATAGCTGAATTTGCTTGCATTACTACCCCATGGCATGCCCAAAAAAAATTTGTAAAATTTCCTTAAGTGGAACATTTTATTTGGATTCGACTCAACTTGAAACTTGACTAAATTTATGTCTATATGAGTTGTGTGCATTCTATTGTATGAAAAATTACCTATTGTTCATGTACTTACAAATCCTCTAGTTCATTTAAATACAAGATTGGTTATATTTTTTAAAATATGAAATATAATGGTTTCATATGCTTGTTTATAATGAGATACATATCTTTAGATGGTAATAGAAATTATTATATAAAAAGAATTGATTCCTTTAATAAATTCCTTTCTTATGAATAGTTAAGATGATAGTATTTTATTAGATCCTGAGTTAGAGAATGTCTAAAACTATTGGAAATGTGTGTGTGTGTGTGTGTGTGTGTGTGTGTGTGTGTGTGTGTTCTTCCCTTTTAAATTATTAGATGGATAATGAATAATTGAATGGATACTTTGTCTATATTATGTTTTGAACTCTCATCTTATTGTATCGTATTGGTTATGCCAATATAAAGTCATTACATGGATTCAAGTATGGTTTCCCATAAAGGTTATTTGATGAATGGCAATATTGATCATAATTATATCATTATTTATTTATTCTAGTAATGGAATTCATTCTTATTAATTGAGTGTTGTGTGAACTATTAAGGCAATGGTGCGATGACCTTTTAAGGCCACAAGGTGATTAAAACCTTCGTTGGTAACAGTATGAGGCTTTGAGTTTTAAATATGTTATTATTGTGTTCTCTTTTATTAAATAATATTTTTGTTGCAAACTTCAATTAAATTTATATGTATGAATTGATTTATGGTTATTATAATTTACTTGTCTGAAATCATGTTTGATTATGAGGTTAGATCAATAAAGTAACATGTATTTTTAACCTAAAACTAGTTTTTTTTATTAAAGAGTAACCTAGGATGTTAGAGTTATCCTTCCCAATTAAAATAATATTAGAAATTAACCATCTTTGATCAAAACTGAAACCCACTAAGGAGATTGAGCTATTTACCTAGGGTTAAGGACCTAGAAATGGCCCTATGTGGAAGTACGTGTGTCGTATATGGTACTCATGTCCTATCAATGTATGCATACACCAATATGTCCCAAACCTTATAAACATCTATAGAGGTAATACACCTCCCCATAATGCCCTTTTTATGTAGTTATTATTGGCTATTTTTTGGCCCACATAATAAGCTTTTGCATGGTTTGATGAAGAAGTAGATCTAAATCTTAGAAATGGGTCTAATATTACTAATTAAAAGAGACCATGTAAGTTCACATGTGTTTTTAAATATTTAGAACATGGTGTAATGTTTTAAAATCCCTATAAGGTGTTAAGATTACATGGAATGACTCAAGAAGCTCTTGGTATTCATCCAATTTTTCATTGTGTTCACCTAGGCATATTGGGTCTAGTGGTATAAAGTTAAGTAGGTAGTTTGTTGAGGCCAAATCTCACATGTGTGGACATGTCAAGAGGAATTGGTCATATAGTTTTGTTCACTTTTATACCAAACTCATATGTATCAAATATTAGGTCCTCCATCAAATCACAAATAAAGTTATCCATGTGTAAAGATGGGCTTCTATGCATTTTTGTTAAGTTCCCCATGCTTAGTCATTTAAGCTTGACCATCACTAAGATGTCATGTAAGAGAAATTATGGACCAACCATCTTGAGCACTTAATATCTCCACCTGAGTCTTCTAAGACCATCACATCAATGGGTTTGTTCCTTCTAACCTTATGAACAACTCTTGAAATGTTGGTTCCTCCATGATTCTTGTGCTTTAGTATCCAAGCTTTCAAATTTGGTCAAAAACCATAAGACATTCACATGAATGTCAAAATAAGGCTTGGGAAACAATATACCTATGTTTAAATTTGATAGTTCATGGTATGTCAATCATGTTCTAAAGAATGATGAATGATGGTTGTGTGAATTTTAAATTTAAAAATAGAGAAAAACAATCCTATTGAGCTTAAATTTGATGGTCATACGAATGTTAAATGATGAGAGTGAGGACATCAATTTTAAGACTATAGACTAGCCATTAGATTTTTAAAAATGGGTCCTATCAATATCAATAGTCCTCACTTGATCATAAATCTCAATCCAATAGCGTGAGATGAGTTAAATATTCAGAGAGATCAAGGGGTTAACACATGGCACAAGTTAATGTAGCTACAAATTGATAGCAAGATCCTATAGATTAACACATATTTTACAAGTAGCACCAGTAAGGACAAGGTTGATAATTCAAAGGTAGATCTGAGGGCTCATGTTTATTCATATTTGGAATATCTAATAGACCAAACAAGATTCAATGTGTTAATGAGCCAAGTTGGATTTTGATAGCCAATTAGAGCAAAGGTGAGCCCAGGGTTTTTGATGGGTGTTAAGAATCCATTTTTAACCATGGAAAGTAGGGTCTTGTAGATTATTCCTAACACCATTGGAGATAGTTCAAATACCATATAGAAATCTAGCTAATGTAGTAGGATTTGAAGAATATAAGAATACCACCACTAGAGCTTATATTGATCTCTGATTCCATAAGTTAGAGATTACAATTTTATTTATTTTGATTAGTTTGCCAAGTTAAAGAAGGATCTATTTATAATGAATTATCAATCCTCATAGAGATATAATAGGTTTATTTAAACCTGTTATAATATAGAAGGTGTTAAATGGTCCATGGGTTCATTTTACTAGAAAGACTATACGAAAACCAATGTCCTTAGATTGGTTTTCTGAATATAGGTGGGACCTATGATCTAATTATAGAAAATGAATGAATATGAAATTAATGTAAGGGTGACCATCATCAACAAAATAAGTACTTCAATACTTAATATGTGGCATGATTTTTAGTATCAACCTACTCAAGGATTTGATCTTCATAAGCACAAAAGTAGACTTAGGGTTCTAAGGTGGTGAGCTAGTATTTACAGAGACATTTATAACTAGTTTTAAAATAGATTCAAACTATTTTGAATCCCTCTTTGAGTGTCAAAATCCCCTCTCTCTTGCTTCCCTTCTACTATATGTATATCCTTCAAGCTATTATTTTTCATCCCTCTCTTAGACATGAATAAATTCTACCAATATTGAGCCTTGTAACCTCTTGAGACAAATAAGATGACTATTTTTAGATTTCATGATATTAAATTAGTGTGTTCATGTTAGTTTTTATTCTACATAAGTGGTAGATATTTATCCCTTTCCATGTCTTGATCTCACCTAGATAGTTAACTATTTGGTTATGTAGGTTATGTTTAGTTTTTTATTTCATTTTACTGAAGCCAGTAATGGATATGTTGACTAGATTAGTTCCTTGAACTAGGCCTCTCCATCGCCTCCCTTAGGTTTTTCTCACTTGATAAACCTAGTCATGAAATGTTGATGCATGATAGGCATTTGGAGTCATATATCCCATTATTTATTTCTATCTCACTAGTGTTTTAGAGGCTCAAGTATGAGTGGATGGACAATCCTCATAGTGTATCACCACACAATAGAATAGGTTTTAATTTTTCAACTCTTTATTCCTTTTCACCCCAACTAGTTTTAGGTTTTAGAAGCAAAGGTCCAAAATGATACATCAAAGGATCTAACCTCATTAAAAATCCTAGAGGTTTGGTCTAGATATAGGTAACCCATGACCTAACATCATTCCCATGTTAGTCCAAGTTTGAGGGTGTTAGAAAGGAATGATTTCTGTTGTGCCAAAAGATTGACCTATTAACACCTGATACAAACACCAGATAAGTACTCATGGAAGGCTACTAGTCCATGTCACAAATCACTGAGGGGGATGTTGGTGATTAGTCCAACAATCTCCCCCTCAATGTTACCTAAGGGGATTCAAACCTATGACCATGGCTCTGATACCAATTGTTATAAAGGAATGCTTGCCATTGCACCAAAATATTGACTTGTTAACACCCGATACAAACACCAGATAAGTGCTCATGGGAGGCTACTAGTCCATGTCACAAATCCCTGAGGGAGATGTTGGTGATTAGTCCAATAGAGGGTAGGACTTAAACACTCCTTTTAGCTAGGGTGAAACCTAGAGTTCTAATAGTTTTGATCTAGATATAGGCAACCCATAGCCTTATACCATTCCCATGTTAGTCTATGTTTGAGGGTAGGACTTGAACACTCCTTTCATCTAGGGTGTAACCGAAAGTGCTAATAGTTTTTTCATGCCCAGTGGGACAAGACACAATAAAAGTGGAAAGA
The DNA here is from genome assembly GCA_037957365.1 of Torreya grandis. Lineage (NCBI taxonomy): Eukaryota > Viridiplantae > Streptophyta > Pinopsida > Cupressales > Taxaceae > Torreya > Torreya grandis. The sequence goes on along the minus strand of JARHVA010000401.1, from coordinate 5,545,705 downwards.
TATTGGTGTCTCATTCCTCTATCAACTTTGGGAAGTAAGTAAATTAGCACCAACAGTGACTCCAAATAAATCTTATGGTTATGAGTAGACTAGGTATGTCTTAATGAAGTTTCTAATTAGTTTTCTCATTTCATTTGATATTTGAGGTCAATATGAATAACTATAGTGGTTAATCCTATTATCTACCCCCTTATCAGTAGCCCCAATATGATCCTCATAATCCATATGAGTCTTATCAGCCCTACCAAGACCTATCAAATCTATAAGGAGCTTTGTCAAGTTTTTCATGATCCTTATCATTAAGGATATTACCCTGATCCTTCCCATGGATAGCAAGCCCATCATAATACTACTCCTCATCAACTCTATCATGATCCATATATACTAACACTTAGGCAAACTTTGATAAGCCTTGACAAACATGCACTAAAATTGATCTCATAGAGATGTTATGGCCAAGATGTCCCTACTCACATGATTCACCATGTGAGAGTCATTACAGTAGATAAAAGAAGAATGGACACCTATTGAGAAAGTAAATTGGAATAATCTCATAGATGACATGATGAATGTATGTGGTTAAATTCAAAGTATTGAGGGCAAACTAAAATGTCTTGAGGAATAATAGGTCCAACCTCACAACCTTTTGTGCCTACATATACACCACCTCAACCTTCTTATATGCCATCCATTCCTCCTCAAGAAACCATTCCAAGTGCTCTATTAAATGTTTCATGTTCTTCATATGTTCCTAAGACCTTTCTTTCTTAGAAATCTATCCAAGGGAGCTATCAAAAAAATAAATATCTTCTTGTGAAACAACTTTCTATTTGGGTCCAAGACTCCATCCTTCCTCAAGAACCCCTTATGAAGTCCTTTAAGGTTCCAGGTTGGAATCAAGTGGTGAAGTCATGGTATGGGAAAAGGGAGGTAGATATAGAATTGAGAGCCTAATACAAAGAAGAATATGAACCTTTTTAAACCTTCATCATCCCTCTTCAATATATTTCTTGTGTTCCTAACCACCTTAAAGATGAGCTATTTCAAGAGAATATAGTAAAGCAAATCAAAGAACTAGAGCTAAAAACAAAGGAGAACTAAGATCAAAAGGCTAAAGAGAAACCTCAATCTTTCCCATCTAGGAAATAAGTCATACTATCAAGCAAACCCAAGTTCATTCAACCTGCATCCCTCCCTTCTCAATAACCTAGGTCATTTTCATCTTAGAAATCCATTAAAAGTAGTGGGTAGAAGAAGGAGGTGGTGGAGGTGAAGGTGATCCAAGAAGATCATATTTAGGAGAAACATTAGTTACCTATGGTAAATTATTTGGACCTCTCTCATCTTCATATATATTTTTAGGAATATGCTATGCCACTCTTTTATAAAGAGCCTCTCCTCTATGATTCAAACCAAGAAGATGAATCCAAAGAATCAAAAAGTGAAGGTTATTTGAGACACCAAGAAGAATAAATCATGATTGGGACAAATCTTGGCAAGGACAAACATGATTAAATTTATATGATGATGCAAAGATAGAAAAAGTTAAAAATAAAGATAACATAGAGGTTGAAATACAAGTGCATGAGGAAGAGGTTGTTGATGCAAAAGAGAAATATGTCCCATTTGGACAAGTTAATGATGTTTTCTATGAGATCCTTGATAACACAAAAGTTACCATTTATCATGAAGAACAAGAGCTTGTAAGTGAAGGACAAGATGAAATTGAGAGCATGCTCAGTCATCAACTTCATATTGAAAATGAATCAATTCATGTTTTTGGTGAAGAAACTGATATGCTTACTTCTGACTTTTAGTTTGAAAAGGGTCCTATTGAATTACAAATTCATCAAAATAAATCTTTTGATTTGTTTCATATCTTTATTTTAGGATTTTATTACTTGAATGGGGTCCATTATATAATAATAAGAGTAATATAATCAACCAAGAAGTATTTGTTCTCTCAGGAGATGACATGTTTGAAATCTTCAAACATTGTTATTATTTCTCTTAATTTTTGCTCATTTTTTAATTTAGAAGCAAGTAAGAAAATAGTAAAAGAGGTGTGTAAAATAATACCTAATAAAAGTGCACATGTGATCCAAATGATGATGGGAAATCCTCTTTGGATTTGAAGTAATAACCTATAGATAAGAAAGACACTAAAAAAGTGGTTGTTAATAAAATAGTTGAGTGGAATACCTAGCATTGGCTAGATCCAAGAAGCGTATGCTTTCTAGGGGGTTTTCAATCCACTGTTTATAACAATTAAGTTTATGTAGATGAAAATAAAGAATAATTACATTCAATAACATGAAATTAAATTCATGTAAGAAGAAGAACATAAAATGTTTGTTCAAATAAAATGACTAAAATAGCGAAAGTAGGTCAATACTCATGCTAAGATAGTTGGGGTTAGGTCTAGAAAATTAGGGAAGGCTTTATGAATAGGAAAGAACACAAAAAGTAGGGTTTGATTGAGGTAGAAGGAATAAATATAAATTTTTATTATTTCCTACCATAGTGATTGCCAATGGTTGGGTGAACCATCAGTGGTTGAGGCTGATCATTGGTGGTTGGGTGATCATTGATAGTTGAGGTGACCATCAACAATTGGGATAACCATTGATGGTTTCCTATGTGTTTTTGGAAATTCTCAAAAAAGGAATTATAGATTGGGTAGATGGTCAAGAGAGGGTTGGAATATGGGTTTGGTAAAAAATTAAAGGCTAGAAGATGAATTTGATCAGGTCAAGGAAAAATGAAATGAAATGAAGAAACAAGTACAAAGTTATTTGTAACTTGTGAGATTGTTGATGGTGGAAATATGGAGCAATTTGTCTAGAGTGATAGTACTTGGGCTTCAAGAGTAATTCAAATAGAGGTTCAGATCTCCATTGATTCTACTTGATTACTAAAGGAAGGATAGATACCTGTGTGCATGAAGATTTGATAGCTTGGACATGGATTTGTGGATTTTTGGACCCTTTTCACTTGCTACTTATCTCCTTTTATAGGATGAAGTTACTAATTATGTAGGATGAATTTGCTAATCAAGATGGAAGATAACGTTGCCTAGTATGATGCTTTAAATATTGTTAGCACTACATAAGGGAAGTTGTTAAATTATGCCATGTTTATCTTGTACAAAGCTAGAATTAGATTTAAAGCAAGTTGATGACCTAATTACCAATGATCAGGCTAACCATTGATGGTTGGGTTGATCATTGGTGGTCAAAGAGCTAGAGGAAAATGGGTGAAAGTAAGTTAAAATGAGGTGGATTAAAAGGTTAAGTTAGTATATTAATAAATGGGCTAATTTAACTAGGTGGTCAACTAGCTTTAGGGTTGGGTAGGGGTTTAAGGCATTTCAACATCTAAAACCATGTAGTTTTAGTGTATATATTTTTCCTCTTTTTTTATGTGACTTTGAATTAAAAAAACTACAAAACAAAAAAATGGATTACTAGTCAAGGTTTGATTACCTTGTGTATGGGACCAAGTGTTCCCCCTCAAACTAGGAGTTGGGGAAGTGAAAATGAAATCAAGGAAAGGTTTGATAAAATGTAAATGGTGAGTCATGAGGTGGGTGACAAAAAGGAATTGTCATTTAAAATGCATACACATGTATAAAAGGTAAAAAAGTGAGATAGTTAAGATCGTGCAAAGACTAAAGTTGCCAATGTTGGTAAAAATAAGGTTAGTTTTAGATAAATATAAGATAAGGTTAATAAATCCATAGTGTTTTTCATAGTTGATCAGGTCATTCCTATCAAGTCTACTAGATAGGGTCAATATTCATCACAGGTATTTAGGGTAGGAAGTGATCCCTTGAAAAACACAAACGGTTAGGTCATGCATGAGGTGGTGTAAATTACAAAAGTTTAACATGTTAAGGTTGGTCAGAGTGGTCAATATGAGAATTGAAAGGTCATCATAAAACATGCAAAAAATTTGGGTCTAAATGACCAACATCAAGATGGATACAGTCAGATAGGTTGGTTAGGGAAGAGTAATCTCTTAACACTCAAGTTGTGGTGTTGTGATATTAGGTGATCTATAAAATTATAGCACTGAGGTTAGGTACTAAAAAGGTTGAAAAGGTCAAGAACCCTAACCATTGATGGTCAAGGGTTCATAGGGTCAATCATCGATGATCATCCTGACCATTGATGATCAGGTAAAACCCTTAAAAGGTGAGATAAAAAAGTAAAAAGGTAAAATAATCATTATAGTTTGACATTTATGATTTGGTCTCCATTGATTTTGTGTTTGTTGGCATTTTGAGTTGAGTTTCTTGATCATGCTAAGGTGGAGTGTTGTTAGTGGTCAATAGTGTGTGTTTGAGGAGATCAAGTGTTGACCAGATGGAGGGTGGATGAGCGTATAGCTGAGAAACTAGTCAAGGGCTCTAACTACATTAGTAATAATGGAATGAAGTGGGTGTTATTGTGAAATTAATAGTATAGGTGAATTTTTTGGTATATATTTACATTTGGGTAGGTTGAATTAGTGGGTAAGGGTTTTAAACCAGTGTGGGGAAAAGGATGCCCTATTTTAGGTATTGGAGGCATAGAGGCAAATCAATGAGGGAAATGTAGATGTGAAGGGTGTGATAGTTTTTTAAATGGGAAGGGAATAATGTTAGGTAGTTTAAGTTTTGATTTTAGGTGTGTTTGTTGAGGTTTGTAGAGTCTGTGGTTTGAGGTTTGCACTGTTGATGGTCACACACAGTGACCATTGGCGGTTTAACCCAACCATCAATGGTCCAATCGGGGGGTAAGAGGATCTTAAGGGACCATTGATAGTTCAAGAAACCATAAGTGGTTTAAGGGTGTGGGGATTAGTTAAAAATGTGTAATGTGGTTAAATTGTGAAGTTTGTGAGAGAGTTTTTAAAAATATTTTAAAGCTTTGTGTTAAATGTCAAATGTTAAAGCATTAAATTTTTTTATAGTTTGTAAAATTGTTAAAGTGTTTTGAAGGTTAAAGTTTGTTTAAAGTTTTGAAATTATTATAAAGTGGTAAAGTGGAGGAATTTTGTAAAGTGGGAGGAAGGATAAAAAATTTGTGTAAAGTTTGTAAAAGGTGTTGAAGGGGTTACATGTTGTAAGAGGTGTGTATAGTGGTTTTAAAAAGGAGAAGTCAAAATAAAGATAGGATGAGGGGTCAGTGGATAGAGTTTAGCTAATAAAAGCATCTAGGTTTTTAAAATGAAGTGTTAGGGTCAGTGTTGGATAGGAGTAGTGAAAGTTATACAACATAGGGAAATTGTTTGTGATAGAAGTAATGTTGTGTGAATAGAGGTTTAGTTAATTGATAGAGGTAATATGGTAGATGTGATGGGTGTGGTTTGTAATAGGTTAAAAAATGTAGGTGTATGTTGGTACGTAGATTGATGTGGAAAATGAAAGAGGCATGTTAATTATGTTTTTTTACAGGCTCATGAATAGATCCAGATGAGGGATGAAGTCCCTAAGATATTTATTGAGGTCTAAGATGTGATGACGAATGATGAGTTGAGGAATATGGAGGAGGTATGTCTAGAGTCCATGAGACACTATCAACACCTACCATAGGGATGTATTGATGATCATGGCCCTTATCAAGACATGGGACCTAGCCATGAACACATTTTTCTACCGATAGGAGAGATGACTATCCTCTTAGAGGATATTCAGTGAATTATACAACTACCCATTTGGGGGGAGCCAATATATCATATAGAGAGTGAGGATCAAGACTACCACATGGGGCCTAATATATGAAGTAGATCAAGTCTAGTCTAGATATCATGTAGGTGGCATTTGTTATAAGCCCCTATACTAGAGGGCTTCAAGGAATAGATGCTTACTTATGATGATGATGATGGCCATGTCATGCTTTAGACTACTAGATTCAAGTAGTGGTTGATTCCCTTATCTACTTTAGGGAGTTATGATGGAAATGTTACTTAGGAGGATTGTGTTTAGCTGGGCCCTCATGTTATTAGTCCAGATCTATAAAGAGATCCGGGCCTTTCAAGCACATAGGCAATTCAGGATTAGTGTTGGGTTTATACTCCATTGTTGGGTGTATGAGCACATATAAGTTTTGAGACCTTTAGGTCTACCATGGGATGGCTATGATCTAATAGACTATAGATTTGGTTTCATGAGATGGTGAGAATATTATGTACTAACAAGGGTTGGTGGTACTAGAGATATAGATTGGTTTCGAGATGCCTTAGAGGGACTAGTTGTGGGTGATGTAGTGTGGAGGTTGTATATGTGCTGACTAAGGTGGGAAGGGTATAGCTTTCACACATTTTCACTACAGATCTATTACTAGATATATGGGACATGGGATGGTGACACTAAACTTATCCCATTTAACCAAGTTTAGAGGTAGTTTGCCCTCATGTAGAGGATCCCACCAGATTTTCCATGATAGAGGAGGGAGGATGTCAAGTTCTTACTCTTAGAGCCATAGCCACAAGATGTTGTTTTGGACTATTAGGGTCTACTAGTAAGAGTTGCAATAGATGATGTAGGTATTATAGATGGTTATGTAGCATGGTACTAGGCTCGATATGTAGTGGCCTATTTTAGATGGGGTGATGGGGGTAATAGCCCATGGATGTGGATCATACTAGGGCACCAGCATAGGATGGATAGGTGGTAGTGGCACTAGTAGTAACATAAGCCCAAATTACTAGCTTACATGTACAAGTGGCCACTTTATAGGGTCAGATCATCACCTTATAGGGTCAGGTGGCCACCTTAATTAGAGAGTGAGATCAAGTGAGGATATCTCTTAGGTTAGTGACTTAGGAGAGAGATTCACTAAGATAGAGGGTAGGATTAGACACAATAGCATCAGAAGGACCACTTGACATAGTTTTGAGGACATGGTACTTAGCCACCATTGAGGAGTCAAGTTATTATGAGACAATAGTGTTGGAAAAATTTCTATTGGAGATGAGGTATGGAAAGCACAAGGCTAGTTTGGTAGGCGGTCCATCTATAGCTACTCCAAGATAGTGGGCCTTGATAGTAGGGTAGGCAAGGATATTAGGAGGACCAAAACTAGATGGTAGTGGAAGTGTAAGTACAGGTGTAGATAAAGGTGCAAGTGCAGGTGTAGATGGAGCCAATGGTAGTGGTGCTCTAGGGGCTTGATAGAGGAGATTATATGATGTATATGTTTTTAATTTTGATATTAACCTACATGTTAATGATGTAATATGCATATGAGAGAGATTAATACATTATTCTATGTATTTCTTGTATTATGATGTATAACATGTATGAATTAGATTATGATGTATATATCATTGACATGTATGACTTTGATTATGATGTATATGATGATTATGTTGTATGATGTTCATGATTATATAGATGTGGATTATGTTCATAATGATATAGATGTTGATTATGTTTATGATGTGGTAGATGTAGAGTATGGTTATGATGTGGATTATGCATGAGATGTTTATTTGATGTTTATGAAATATGTATGGATGATGCTTAAAAATTTTAAGGTTCATTCGTTTAGTTATGTGATATTTTTTAAAGGATGTTCATGATGTATGTTTATGATGAAATGATAGGTTGCTCATGCCCCATACTCTATGAGATGATATGCAGACTTGTAGTTTTAGGCATGTGATGTGTGTGTAGTGATGGATGTGATATTGATGATCATGGATGATTTTATTATGTTACATGATGATGTGATGATAGTGATGAGATGTTTTGATCTTATGATAAATATTTGAATGTGTCTTTTTTAGGTGATGCCTGGGTTTATAAACATGATCATGGACATGTGATTGAGGTTTTTTATTATGGTTTGTTTGATGATATTTGTTTATATGATGATGTGGTTTATAGATAGAATTATGTATTTGTGATAGATGATTTAGTCATGGTTGTTTAACATGTGATGTGCTAATGTTTTAAATTGTTATTATGGTTCTGAGAAGTTGAGATATGATGTTTATTTATATGATGTGGTTTATGATATTTATGTTATAATATATGATTATTGTTTTGATGATAATGATGTGATGATGGAATTGTTGATGTTTTATAGTTTTGATGTTTTATTCATGGTTAGGATATGGTGTATGGATATGGATAATGATGGTATGATATGTATGGATTAGCACATTGGTGAGAATGATGTTTTTAATGTTTTTATATGGTAATATAATAAAAACACCTAAAATAGGTTTAGAGAACACCCTAAATTTGAAAAAGAAATATAAATCATGAGACATATGTCCACATGAACTAATGAATGGAGGATAAGAAAAAGGCATGATGTGTTCATTGGTAAGGGCCTAAAAAACCCTATTTTGATTGCCTTAATGAAAATAAGCCTCTCAAATACTTCACATGAGCATGATTTGATTGAAAAAGGAAGGTATCTTGATCACTTTGTGTCAAGTAAGCTCATATTTACATGATGTTAGAGAGGGTATAAAGCGAAAGGAGGTGCTAGGTAGATGTTTGAGTGGGAAATGGGTAATATGGTAACCTGATGTGGCTTAGCTTGCCCCTTCTATAGGTGACCAAGGAACCATAATATACAAGTCCATACCTTAATATAATGTGTAGATTGATCTATGTAGGAAGTTTACTTATGCCATATATAAAAGTTGATTGCAGCTTACTTGCCTTGATTTGGACATAGGGTTGTTTTTTGATTTTGTTGTTTTGATAGGTTGATGAAATTGATCAATGTGGGAAACTTCAAATAATTATTTTGACAAACTTAACTTAGCCATCCTTCAAGGGAGTGGTCTAAAGTAGGATTTTTTATAGCTATCATTCAAAGGAGTAGTATATTTTTAAGCAATGTAGTCCTTGGTTAGTTGTCCTTCAAGGGAGCAGTCTTCAATGCTAGAGATATGGACCCAAGTGATATTTTTGGTATCCCAATTTGACTTTGAATGCTAGGTTTATACATGGACAAGTCTCTTTAGGCTTAAATATCTACTTTTATGGAGGCAAGACTTTAGCACAAAAGGTTAATGATGGATGAGGGAAAGTGGTTTGAGAGACAACTGATCATGGGATTCCATCTGATTAGAAATAAAAAGTATCCATGAGAACCATGCCATTGGTAGAGCCGTGGTATCCATGCTTAATATTAGGCTATAACTATGATGGATAATCACATGGTCCTATGTTGTAATCAATTATTCCCAAGAGGAATAGGGTGAATGTGTAAGGAAAGTGAAAATCTCATAAACCAAGGGATGAATTTAAGTTAGACACAAAAGGTGAACATGATCCTATTTTAACAAAGGAAAGTATGTAGATGTAAAGCATTGAGAGGCTCATGTTCTAGTTTGCCTTCAAAATAAGACAAATGATAAGCTCCTAATCCATACTTATGGGTTATGATGTTGGGTCTAAGCTAATTGAAAGTAAACTTGCCTCTTTTGCTTTTCTCTATATTAGTTACATGTTGGTTTTCCTTAAGTACAAGGTCTCTGATATTGAATTTTTGTTCTTTCAGGTGTTTTTTATATGCCAAATGGATTTTTTCTTGATAGACATGAATATGATTAAGTTCCATGAGGTGATGTTCGTCAAGTATTTCAAGATGTGTGAGATGTTCCTAATGATAATCACTCTCATAAAGAATCTCATGCAAAGATATGAAAAGAGAAGGAATATAGACTTTGACAGGCAAGATTACCTCTACTCTAAAAATGAGAGAGAAAGGGGTAGAACCCATAGAGATTTTAATTATAGTGTGATAGTCCCATAAAGTGAAGGGAATGTGTAAATGCTAATCTTGACTTGAAGCACTAACAATTTTGGTTAGAATTTTGGTGAGGGTTTTATTAGAGGCTTCCACCTATCCATTTACTTGTGGATGATAGGGTGAGGAAAAGATTAATTTTATGTCAAAATCATTGTAAATACCTTGGACTTTCTTATTTATAAAATATTTACCATTATTAGTGATGATCTTATGGGGAACACTGAAGTAATCGATGATATGGTGATTGATGAAATCAACAATCTTTTTAGCTTTGGTTGAGATAAGAGGGATGACTTCCACCCACATGGTGAAATATTCAATAGAACTAATGATGGATTGGTGTCATTTTGAATAATGAGGATTGATTTCCCCAATAAGATTGAGACCCCACTATGAGAAAGGCCAATAGTCTTTGGATACTCGAAGGCAATGTGTGGGTACATGATGTAAGTTAGCATGTTGTTGATGTTTGACACACTTTTATCAATAATAATAACAATATTGATTGAGGGTGGGAAAATAATATCTAAGTCAAAGGATATATTTAGTGGTAGCTAGGCCACTAAAATATCCCCCATAGATTCTATAATGTATTCCCTTGATAGCATGAAAATCTTCATGAATACATAGTTATTGGAGAAGGAGGTCGTAAAAGCCACATTTATAGTATTCCTCTTAGGATGGTGTAATGAGAGGTACTTTGAACAAAGGCTCTTCATGCATTCTTTGAAAGGTTGGGAGGAACAATGTCAAGGTTAAGGTACTTAAAAGTTTGGTCATACCAAATCAAAAGGAGATGCTTCTACACTAAAAATGGTGGGAAGGTTAAAACTAATATATGATGGTGTGATAAATGATGGATGGTGACAAATAACTTAGATTAGATAGGTTGAGATGGGATTATTGAAGCAAGGGAATCTATTGTATCCACAAACTTGTTGGTAGATTATGGAAGTGACTGGATAAGGTAATGATCTAATGATGCTAAGAGTACGTCTACAAGTTGTTTTTACTTCAATAAGGCATAATTTTTACATTGAAAATATCTATTTATTTGATTTATCAGAATTTCAGATTCACCAAAGATGTTGATTATTTTGACTCTCAAAACTGGAGTAGTTTGGAGAGCTATGACTAGGGATTCATACTCAGCCACATTATTGGTGCATTTGAAGTCAATTTTAAAGGAAAGGAGAAGAGGTTCACTATTAAGGGTAATGAGAAAAAAATTGACACCCCCACCATATTGTCATTTGGATCCATCAAAAAACATGGTCATTTGGTAGGTGGGTTCTTCTTAGGAAAGAGTTGTGATGGATTCATCTAGAAAATCAAGAGGAATTAGTTGGTTGTTGATAGAGGAGATTTGGCCAATTGATGGTGATGAATTTCCCTTTAATGGAATTTTTTTGAAGGAAATCAAGATTAAACTCAGCTAGGAGCATGAACCACTTAGCCATATGGTAGTTTTGGTATAGTTTAGAGTGTGTGTACTTGATCAGGTTAGTGTTAGTGATGATATAGGTTTTTGATTAAGAAGATAATGATAGAGTTTGGAGGCCATAAATAATAAGGTAAGGAAAATCTTATCAAGATGATTATATCAAGTCTCATACTCTATAATTTTGTGACTAATGTAGTAAACAACTTGCTCTTTATTTTGTTCATCATTATGAGTGAGTATTGCCCCTAAGGAATGGTCTGTGGCAGATATATAAAGGTAGAAAGGTTGGTCTTCCCTAGGAAGGATGAGGATAAGTGGAGAGAGAAGGTACTCTTTTATTGAATAAAAGGCTTTTTGATAGTCCTTAGTTCACTTAAAATAGGTGTCTTTCTTGAGGAGATGGTGAAAGGGTTGACATTTATTTGATAACTGGGAGATGAAGTGATGAATGGATTGGAGATACCCCTACAGGCTACAGAGTTGCTTAATCATAGTAGGAGGAGGAATCTCCAAGATTGTTCTAACTTTGGTAGGGTATATTTTGATTTCTTGAAGAGATATGATAAAGCTAAGAATCTTTCTGGATAAGACCCCAAAAATACATTTCTTAGGGTTGATCCTAACATGATAATGGATTAGTTAGTTGAAGATGATCATGAGAACAACTAGGTGATCTTTAAGATGTTTGGATTTTCCAAGGAGATCATCCACATAGTCCTCTACAATTTTATGGATGAGATCATGAAAAATATAGGTCATGGCATGTTGATAGGTTGGTCTAGAATTATTTAGACCAAAAGAAATGACCCTGTAACAAAAGGTGATCCATAGAGTGATAAATGAAGTTTTATGTTGATCTTTGGGAGAAAATAAGATCTAAATATATCCTAAGAAACCATCCATGAGAGATAACATTTCATGTCTAACTATAAGATTAATAAGTTAGTCGATGTTCAACAAAGGAAAGTCATCCTTTTGGCAAGAAAGGTTGAGGTCACAGAAGTCAATAAAGAGGCAAAGTCCCCCTATGGGTTTGGTAATGGGAATGATGTTAGAAACCCATTGTGGATAGTCAATGGGCTAGATGAAGTCAATGAATAAGAGATGCTGAAGTTCTTCTTTGACTAGAAGGGTGATACTAGGATGCATCCTAAAAAGTTTTTGTTGCACTGCTTAACCTCAGGATGGGTGAAAATGTTGTGAAGGGAAATAGAAGGGTCAATTCTAGTAATATATTGATAAAATCAAGCAAACATTATGCTATGGTCATGAAGGAAAGAAGGGTAATCTTATTGCTCCATGGAATTTAAATATTGGCCAATTTTGATGATGTGGGGGTTATCCTGAGTTCCCAAGTTGACATCAATAGTGGATTCATTTAGCATGGTTTGGTTCTAAGGAGGAAGATATTTATGGATAGAAGAATCCCTTACACTGAGGTAGGTGAGAATAGAATTATCATCATGATGTTGGATGGTGTTGATGGTAGGAGAACCTTTTTCTATCATTTTAGGATAGATGAAAGGAAGGGTTTTAGTTCCATCATCCTTTTGTTAAGTCAAGGGGCCCAAACTAATAGTATTGATCAAAAAAATGTTAGATGGGATGATATCAAAGTATTCATTTTTTGGGGAAGGTGGGGTTGGTGAGGATGGAACATCCTCATCAATAGTGGCGATGGGTCTTGGTGAGGTGGGTTCTTTTAGTGATATGAACCTAAGGCTAAATAAATCATGAGGTTTTTGGGTTTTGATTATGAGTAGCTCATGAGGTACCTATTCATAAAATCCAAGGCCAAACCCCTTCCAAACACACTTATAAAATTAAGCTTTGGTAAATGTTGGTTTGTTGAGATAAAAGAATTCAAAGGTGAATGGTCAGGTAGACAAGGTAGTGGTAGAAGTGGGAAGTGGTTGATCAAGTCCCCCATAGAAAAAATGTGTTTGATGGTTGGGTATCTCAAAAGGTATTATGGTTCTGATGTTAGGATCATAAGAAGGGTCATGTTTAAGGTTCCCATATTCTCATGGAGTATGGAAAGAATCTAAGGATAAAAGGTGATATTCCCCAAGGGAGATATGTTGAAACATGGATTTGAAGGGGTCCTTTATGAGAATCTAGGAAGAACGGATGGATGAGCTAGTTATAGATTCATCATGAGTATGGTTAGGAGTATTATTGGTTTTTCTTGGTGGTGGGTGGTAACTCTAGTGCTAATAGTTAGGAGTGTTTGAGGTATGGAAAGTATCAAACTCTAAAGTGGGGTATAAATTGGTGGGTTGGTTAAACTAAGGGTAATGGTATAAGTAGGGGTAGAAGATACCCCTATATTAAAATGAGTATAGGTAGTGAGAGGTAAATTTTATCCAATGTTAGAGGTAATGGTTGGGGTAGTAGGTGTTTGGCTATTGGTTGGGATGTTGGATGGAGTTTGGGGAGTGGTAGTAGGTGGGATATTGGAAGAAGAAGAGGCCTAGGTGAGCATGGGTTGGGTTGAGTGGCACCCACCAGAAGATGGGGAGGCATACCATAGGGAGGATCCATAGGAGGAACTAAAGTAGAAGGGGTACTATTAGATAAGGTGTTTAGGTATTGTTTAAGAGCCATGAGGTTGTTATTGAGGAAGGCAGTGAAATCCAAATCACCTTCAGCAACAATTGAAGACCTGTTCAGAGAGGGAGAAAAATGAGGGGAACCCTTAGAATTATATTTATACTCCATGGAGGAAGAATAAGAAGAAGGTGGTTGTTGGTTGGTTTGATTACTCAGTTGTTGTCTAGTAAAGACCATGAGAGGAAATAGGATATAAAATGATGAAACTCACACCTCAAACAAAGAGAAAGAAAAAGAAAAGAACTCAAGGATATTCAAACATACACTAAAGTGTGTTTAATAAATTAGGGTTCTTTTTAAATCACTTTTGCCTTATTCCTTAGAAAGTGTGAAGAGGAAATTTGGTTTGTAGATCAGGTACTAAAGAGGAAATCCAAGGTTGGTTTTAGGTTGTGTTTAAGTGGTCAAGAGAGAAAAATCTATATTAATTTTTAATACATGGCTTGATATTGGGGCCTACCCCCTCACTTCACACACTATAGCAATAAGGGTGTTAGGTGCTTAACCAAAATATACTAAATTTTATAGTTTATACTCAACCAAAGAGCTGAGTTGGTTCTTCCCTTGGTAATGAACTCTAAGTAGGATTTTTGGGAAAGGGTAAGGTTTACTACTAGGTGATGAAATCCTAGTCAGGCCTTGTCTTAATTATGTTTTAATGTGTTGATTTATTATGTGCTTTGGATAAGAGTGTGATAAAAAGAGTGAAAACTACAATTAATTACTTTGCATTTAATTTACTAAATGAACTAAAATAAGCAAGTAATCAATATATGTAAAATATTTATTTTAAGCCCAAAATAAATTTTAGATGTCATTCAATGAGCATACAATAAATGAATAAAAAAGTTATTATAGGTCCCACCGAGTGTGTCAAACAAATTCTCTTAATTTTTGTTCATTTCTTAATTTGGAAGCAATTAAGAAACTAATAAAAGGGGTGTGTAAAGGAATACCTGATAAAATTACATGCATGATCCATAAAATGATGATCTGAATCTTGGAATGAATGACCTATAGATAATAAACACACTAAAAAAGGGTTGTTATAAAAATAATTGAGTTGACTACCTAGTGTGGGCTAGATCCAAGAAGTGTATGCTTGCTAGGAGGTTGTCAATCCACTATTTAAAATAATTAAGTTTATGTAGATGAAAAGAAAGAATAATTGAATTCAATAACATGAAATTAAATTCATGAAAAAATAATGTCAAAGTATTGTTCAAATAAAATCACTAAAATAAAAAAGTGAGTCAATACTTGTGCTAAGATGGTTGGGGTCAGGTCTAGAAAATTAGGGAAGGCTCTGTGAATAGGAAAGAACATAGAATGTAGGGTTTGATTGATGTAGAGGGACTAAAAATAACTTTGTATTTCTTACCGTAGTGACCATTAATGGTTGGGTGAACCATCAGTAGTTGAGGCTGATTGGCAGTGGTTGGGTGACTATTGATGGTTGATGTGATCAATGATTGGGATAACCATCTATAGTTTCCTATGTGTTTTTATAAATGATCAAAAATTGAATGCTAGAAGATGAATTTGATCAAGTTAGGGTAAAATTGAATGAAATAAATAAATAAGTACAAAGTTACCTATAACTTACTAGATTGCTGATGGGGGATGTTTGGAGAAATTTGGCCACAGTGATAGTACTTGAGCCTCAATATCAACTTATATGTAGGTTTTGATATCCATTGTTGAATATTTATTACTGAAGTAAGGTTGGATACCTATGTCCAATAAGATTTGATAGCTTGGACATGGATTTGTGGATTTCTAGATCCTTTTCACTTCCGACTTCTCTCCTTTTATAGGATGAAGTTACTAATTATGTAAGAGGAATTTGTTAATTAGGATGGAAGACAAATTTTAATATTACAATGATTTAAATCTTTTTAACACCACATAATTTAAGTTCATAAATTATTCCATGCTTATCTCATATATAGCTAGAATTGGCTTTAAAGCAAGCTGATGACCTGACCATCAATGGTCAGGATAACCATCTATGATTAGGCTGACCATAAATATTTGAGGAGATAGAGTAAAATGGGTGAAATTAAGTTAAAATTATGTGGATTAAAAGGTTAAATTATTAAATTAATAAATGGGATAATTCAACTAGGTGGTAAACTAGCTTCAAGATCGGGTAGGGGTTCAAGTCATTTCAACATCTAAAACTCTGTAGTTTTTAAGTATCTATAGTTATCAAATTTTATCTCAAAATTCAAACATATATATTTTATTAAAAGCTAATAAGGATCTCAAATGACCTCAAGAAGTCACAATATCAAATCCATCTCCCTTAGAGATCAATCTAATAGATATGTCAAAGGAGACACATCAAGTTGGTCTATATGTTCATGATCAGTAGTTTAGGAATGTGGAATAACTAAATTTGTTCCTTTAAAGTCCACAAATTTAGGAGTATTATTGGGTGTTGGACTCATTTCTATAATTCATGCACATAAAATTGGTAGTAGAGGAACTAGTTGCTTCCAAAACTAGACATGAGCATCTAGTTACTCATAGATACAAAAGAGAGTTGTCAAGAAAAAGCAAGTATGCTTCAAAGATCCAAGGTGAAAAAAATAGTTTCTAACTTGACCCGGGTGGAAAATACTTGTAGATTTAAACCATGTACATGTTAGAGTAATTTTCATGCATTCTTCTAAGTGTTATTTTTTGGCATTTTTATTTGGTGTCCCTATTTTGTTTAGTAGGTTAATTTATTTTCAATAAGTGCCTAGGGCACTCTATTATTTTTATTCTCCTTTAAATCCTTGTTTTGTTTCAAGAGAGGTTAGAGAAAGATTGGTAGTCAATATGTTGGATCCAAGTAAGACTCCATGCTCAATGGAATGGACTGAGCATATGGTTTGGGTTCTTTTACATAGACAAGCATGCAACCCCTATGACTCACCAAAGATGTTGGCCACTTTTTGGCCCACATAATAAGATTTTTCATGGTTTGATGAAGAAGTGGATCTAAGGCTTAAAAATGGATCTAATATTTCCAAGTAAAAGAGACCATATAGGTTCTCATGTGTTTTTCAACAATTGGAACATGGTCTAGAGTTACAAAGGCCCTATAAGGTGTCAAGATTATTTGGAATGAATTAGGAAGCTTTTGGTATTCATCTATTTCTTCATTGTTTTTACCTAGGCATCTTGGGTTTAGTGGTATACATTACAAGTGGGCAACTTTTTGAGGCCAAATCTCGCACGTGTGGATAAGTCAAGAGGAATTGGTCATATGGGTTTGTTCACTTTTATACCAAGATCATATGTGTTAAATCTCAAGTCCTTCATTGAAGTGAAAATAAATCTATCCATGTATACTTAGTCATTTGCACTTGACTAGCACTAAGACATCACATATGAGTAGCTATGGACAAACCATATTGATCACTTAATATCTCCACCTAGGAGGCTTTTGGGATCATCACATTGAATGGGTTTGTTTTTTCTAACCTTATGAACATCTCCTAAAATTTTTGTTCCTCCATGATTATTGTGTTTAGGATCCAAGCTTTCAAATTTGGTCAAAAAAGTATAATACATTCATACAAACATTAAAATAAGGCTTAGGAAAAAATATACCTATGTTTAAATATGAAAATCTATAGGACATCAATCACATTCTGTAGAATGATGAATTATGGTAGAACAAATGTCAAATTTAAAGATAGAGAAAGATAATTCTATTAAGCTTATAGTTGATCATCATGTAACCGTTAATGACAATTGTGTGAACATCAAATGATGGGAGTGAGGACATCAATTGTAATACCATGGACTAGTCATTAGGATTTAAATAATGGGTCCCAGTAAGATCGATGGTCCTTGATCGATTATACATCTTAATCCAATAGTGTGAGATGAGTCAAATAGTTAAAGAGATTAAGGGGTCAACACATAGAAAAATCATGTGAAGCTACAAACTGATAACAAGATCCTATAGATTAACATGCATTTACCAAGTGGCACTAGTAGGGACAAGGTTGATAATTCAAAGGTAGATTTAAGGGCTCATGTTTGTTCATATCTGGAAGATCTAATGGAGCAAATGAGAGTCAATGTGTCAATGATCCAAGTTATATTTTGATAACCAATTCAAGTGAAGGTGAGCGTAGGGTTTTTGATGGGGGTCAAGAATCCATTTTTTACCATGGAAACTAGGGTCTTCCTAACACCATTGGAGCTATTTTAAATGCCATAAAGTGGTCTATCTAATGTAGTATTATTTTAATAATATGAAGGGACCACCATTAGAGTTTATATTAATATCTAGTTTAATAAGTTAGATCTTATAGGGTTCTTTCTTGTGACTGGTTCACTAGGTTAAAGAAGGATCCATGTATAATGAATTATTGGTCCCCATAAAGATATAATATGTTTATTTGAACATATTATAGTAGAGAAGGTGTTAAATGGTCCATGAGTCTAATTTAATATAAATAATATAGGAAAACCAATGTCCTTAGATTGGTTTTCTGACTATAGGTGGGACCTATGATCCAAATATAGAAAAGGAACAAATATGAAATTAATTCAAGGGTGCCCATTATCAATAAAGTAGGTACTCTACCATCTAATACATGGCATGATTGTTAGTATTAGCCTACTTGAAGATTTGATCCTCATAAGCATGGTAAATGGGCTTAGGGTACTGAGGTGGTGAGTTGGTATTTATAGAGGTAGTGGTAACCACTTTTAAAATATATTCATACTATTTTGACTCCCATTTTGAGCACCAAAATCCCCTCTCTTTCTTACCTTATACTATATGTATAGCCTTCAAGCTATTATTTTGCATCCCTCTCTTGGGCATGACTAGACTCTACCAAGATTGAGCCTTGTAACCTCTTGAGATAAATAAGATGATTATTTTTAGATTCCATGATATTAGACTAGTGTGTTCATATGAGTTCTGATTTAAATAAGTGGTATAGCTTTCTCCCTTGCCACGTCTTGATTTCACCTAGCTAGTAGGTTGTGTGGTTATGTAGGTTATGTTTAGACTTTAATTTTATTTAACTTATGCCAATAGTAGATATGTTGACTAGAATAGTGCCTTGAACCAGGCCTCTTCATCATCTCCCTTAGGTTTTTCTCACTTGATGAAGATTTTCATGAAATTTTGATGCATGACAAGCATTTACAGTCATATATCCCATTATTTGTTTGTGTCTCACTAGTGTTTTAGAGGCTCAATTATGATTGGATCAACAATATTCATAGTGCATCACCATAAGTTAGAATAGGTTTTACTTTTATAACTCCTCCCTTTTCACCACAACTAATTATAGGTTTTATAAGCAAAGGTCCAAAATGATGCATCAGAGAATCTAGCATCATTAAAAATCTTAGAAGTTTGGTATAAATATAGGCAACTCATGGCCTTAGACCATTCCCATGTTAGTTTAATTTTGAGGGTAGGACTTTAACACTTTTCCTTTTATCTAGGGTACAACCTGGAGTGCTAATAATTACCTCTAGCTAATTATCTCAGTTCACCTCCTTCAATTCTAATTACATGTACATGAGTGCACTAAATGATTATCACTTACATCAGTAAGAAATGTATTGGTTCCAATACATATCCAAAAATTTACTTTGATATACAATTCCAAAAAAAATTGTGGGGTTGTTTAATCTAGTATCAAAGCAGTTTTCTACTCTATGGAACTTTGGAAACAAGGATTTTTCTTTAAAATTATAATCTATTGAGTTATCACTTTGTAATTCTTAGGATGGTTAGAATGCAATCAAGGAAAGGCAACATCCATGATATCCCTTTCAATGTTAACCCAACTAGGGGTAGAGGAGAGGACAAGGAAGGGGTCATCATGGTTACAACCTCATTTGTAACTAAGAAGAGTTACCCATAAATAATGTTGATAGCAATAATCAAGTCCAATTGTTGATGTAGTTAGTGGGAATCCAACTGATAAGCATGACAAGATCCTCAATAAAATCTTAATAAGCTTTAACACTTTGCCAAAAAACTGATAACCAAGAGTAAAGGCTAAACAATCTTGAAGTGGTATCCCAAGAGGAAGTACCAAGATTATAAATGGGGAAAGTGGAAGGACCTATGATTTGAAAAATACTTTTGACCATAGTTGACCCAATCATTAAGGAGATGAAGAAGCCTCCACCTCCTACCATTTTGGGTGAGGAATATGGTGATGCAATATATGCATGGTTAGTATAACCATAAATATTTTAACCTATATAACATGTCATTGAATGTGAAATCTAAGGTGGCATCCTATCATCTAGTTGGTCCTATAGGTTTGTGGTGGAATCACCTATGTGCCATTGAAGGTTATCATCCCTTGAACCTTTCTTTATCAATTTTTGAGACTTGATTTCATAAAAAATACATGAATTCCAACTAGAAAGATCAAAAAGTCACTAATTCCATCTTGTAAAGCAAAAAAACATGTCTATTACTGAGTATGCGAACAAGTTTATGAATCTACTATGTGATGTGAACTATATGCCTGATGAAGAAATTAAGATTACCAGGTTCAAACTTGGGCTCAAGGAAATATTTATGCATGATGTCAATATGGAGAACCTAAGGACTTTGGTAGAAGCAATTTAATTATCCTATAGGGTTGAGCAAAAAGAAAAATCTCACCAAAAGGCAAGGAAGGAATTTAAGTCAAATAAGGAGTCTACAGCCAAAAGTCTTTCTCCATGAAAAAGAAATTATAAAAATTAGATCAGAACCTAGTGGCAATAAGAATTTTGGCAAGTTTTCTAATCACAACAAAAATTTCAAGTCTCATGTATCATCTAAATATGGTTATTTTAAAAAAGAATGACATCAAAACAACCAACATGGACCTACCACGGGTGATAATATTATTCTAGTAGTGTCTTCTAGATGTATTTTTTTATTAGGAATGTGGTGAAAACCACTATAAAAAGGATTGTCCTAAACTAAAATGAGGCCAAGTAGCCAATCATAGAGTATATGCTACTATTGATAATCAAAATGCTAACCTACAAGCCACTCCAATTGAAACTAGAGGTATAATAAAAAGGTTTCCTTTAACTATTTTAATTGGCTCAGGTTTAACTAATTGTTTTATCTCTCTTTTTACTACTAAGCAATGTAAAATTGAACTTGTCTTGATAAGATAAGGTTGGGAGGTTAAGTTCGATACCAATAAAAAGGAGCCTATTTTTGAATACTTAAAACAAGCATAACTTGATCTCTATGTCTTCAAGACCAAGGTGAATCTATTCCTTACACCTTTGGGGTCTTATGATATCATCCTTAAGATGGATTAGATATATGAATATCAATCCACACTTGATTATATGGGAAAAAAAGTGCAGTACATTAATGACCTTGGGTAACTTTTAGAATTACAAGGCATACAAGGGCTATAAAGATGTAAAACACTTTTATACTTATAATTAAAAAAGGCTATTAGAAAGGGATATAAGCTTTATGCAGTAAAACTTTAGGAATTACCCAAGGAAAAGGAATTAGTGCATGCATATTTTCCTATTTTGTAGGAATTCAAGGATGTTTTTCTAGATAAACTACTTGGTTTACCACCTAAGCAGGAGTTTGATTTTTCCATTGATATAATGTTTAAATCTATGCTTGCATCTAAATCTCCCTATCACATGAATATGACTGACCTACAAGAATTAAAGGTATAATTATGAGAAATTTTGGATAGTGGAATAATCCATCCAAGTGTTTCTCTTTGGGGTGTTTCGATGGTCTTTGTGAAAAATAAGGATGGTATATTGAGGTTGTGCATTGATTACCACTTTTTTAATAAAGTATCAATTAAAAACCTATATCCTTTGCCAAGGATTTATGACTTATTTTATCAAATGAATGGTGTTTCACTCTTCTTGAAGATTGGTTTGATATCAAGTTACTATTGGCCATTTTTGTCCCACATACCAACTTGTGCCTAAATAGATCAGGTTGATAATGGATGATTGAATGAATAGATGTTCTGGATGGAATGATTGGACCAAAGACATCATGCATATTAAAAAGATTTTGAAACACTTTAAGTTCACTTAAAGTGTAGTTTGTCCAAATTTAGGAAAATAGGTCTCCATGGTGGTCATAACATTTAGGGTCATGGACAAGCCTACATAAGCCTCAAGAAATCATTCGAGGCTTCAAAGGTTTAATAAAAGTCTCAAGAATAGTCCTAAGTGAGTCAGACTACCACCAAGATGTCATGGAAGAAAAAATAGACAAGATCAATTATGTATTTTATAAGTCCACTTAGAAGGTATCACCATCCAAAATATTGTATTTCCATAGAGTTCTTCATATCATTATTATCCTTTAAATGTTTCATGCCCACGTAGGTTCTCTAGCTCAAGTTATGGAGCTTAAGATTTGGACCTACAGAGTAATACATCCATGTAAACATCAAAATAAAACTCAATAAAACCAACCCTTTTGAGCTTAAAATTAATAGTTATGTGGACATCAATGATAATTTCATGAACATCAATTGATGAGAGTGTGGACATCAATTTTAAGCTTGTGAAATAGTCATTGGATTACAAATAGTGGGTCCCAACATATGTAATGGTCCACATTGTATCATACATCTTAATCTGATGGTACAAGATGAGTCAAAAGGTTAAAGTGTTTAAGAGGTTAACACATGGCATAAGTTCATGAGGCTACATAATGATATTGAATCTTGATAACTAATGCACAATTAACATGTAACACTAACTTAGATAGAGTTGACAAGTCAAGGGTAGGATCAATGGCTCTCACTCAATCATACAGATCAAGATTGATGGTGTAAGCAAAGGTAAAAATGTCAATAGTTCAAGTCATGGTCGATAACCAATGAGCAAAGGGTGATACTGAGACATTTTTATGAAGGTTGATAAGGTATTTTTATACCTAGTCATGGTAAAGATGAAAGAACTTGGCTTGAGCTTAATTCAGGCAAATCTAGATGGACATCATGAGATATAACATCTCTATTAAGGCTCCACATGGAAAAAATAGGTCTTTCAGACCTAATATATATAAAGGGTTGATAGTTTGAATGATGATATGGGACTAAGCATTTCCAGCAAAGCCCATGGAGGCAAAATGGGTCTTTCAAACCTAATATAAACCAAGGGGGGCGGTAGCTTATTATCAAATCAAGAAAATTCACCTATGAACTTTTGTTATTGATCAAAACTATAGAAAAACCAATATTATTAGATTGGGTTTCCATATATAGGATGGACCTATCATCAAAACATGGAGATAAAGAAGATATGTGATTGATGCATAAGGCCCTCATCCTTCATCATGGACATATTTTTGACAAAAAAACACCTAAAAATGCACAAATCCATGTTTCTATCAGAACCATGATCATGAATTTTTATCCCCAAGTGAGAGATGGAACGAAGTATCAAAGAAAATGTCTAGTGTTGGGAACTACAACTAGGGGAATTCAATGTATCCTTGAAACCTTTGGGTACTTTCCCACTCATTAAGCCATGGTCAGTGTCTTGATTGATCAAAAAGGTGGAAAGGCTTTCATTGTATAAAGAGAAAAAAGTGGCAATTCCATCTCAATTAATGACCTAGATAGTGTGTTCCCTCTCTGATGGCATGCTCCCACATTGTTTGTCTCTCTCTTCCCCTATATATCCTAGTCTTATTCCCATTATGGGGTTCTCATCTCTTATAATTTTCCATTATTTTTTAGGACAAAGATACTCATTGAGACTCTTGAAAAAGTGTGCTTGTTTGATATGGTTAAACCCTATCAAAAAATTGTAATATTTGCCTTTTAAAGTAATAAGATCAACTCTTTGCCCATATCTTGTCTTTAATCAGTACTTAGTATGCTTGTGTATGGTGAATTTTTGAAGGATATTATTCCTACTTTATTTTCCTTATGCTTGCCTCTTTGAAGGTGTTTTCAAGCTAACTTTTAGGTTTAGATTAGTGTTCTATTTATAACCTCTTTTATGAAATATTTATGCAACTAGTGATATTGTGAGATTGAGTACGCTATAGTTGTCTCTTACTAATCCAATGTGTTTTCAAGCTTATATGAGTGTCCATCTAACTTTAGTAAATAACACATTTTTAGCTTTTTAAGGATCCCTTAACCATATTTCTAACCCTTTTCCCTATGAAGCATTAGTTTAGGTGAGCATCAAGAGGAAGTCAACATTCTCCAGAGGTTTAACCTCACCATAGGATACCTATATCCTAAGGTTGTTCCCATTATGTATCTCAATTAGAGGGAGACTAAATAACTCTCTCCAAAAGTGTAAATTGAGCCAAAAATAGTTTTTGTAATATCCAATGGGATCATATTTCAAGGAAGATTGATCAAAGTTGATGCTGATTTGATCAAATTTGCAATAGTCATAACTTCATGTAGCAACATTTGGTGACTAAAAAGGAACAATCAACACTCTAGTATAAAGTAGTTATCTCTCATGGCAAAGGTGACAACAAGGTTAGACTCAAGAGTTAATCCCTTTGAATTTGTTAAACTACATTTAAATTTAGAAAAAAGATTAAGGTTTGCCAATATACATCCATATCAAGGAACCTTTGCTCTTAAGTTGTTTTCAAGACCTACCCCTAAAAAATGACCTTTACTAAATCCTTTTTTAGCCATGGTAGTCCCTAGATATTTTGTGGATTTTAATGGCCAAATACCTCTATCCCTTGTCCAATATGATCATATCCTAGTTACATCCCTTAAAATTTCTCCTTATTATGCTACTGACCAAGATGTAACACCTTATGAGCACCTCATGGACATAGTCAATTTTTACAATATCCATAATGTCACTAAGGCAAATATAGCTATTAGGTTATTAGTTAATTATTTTTTAAAAAGGAACTAGATTGGTATAGAGGCCTTGTTGATAATTCCTTTCAAACATGGGAGTGATTAGGAGAACCCTTGTATAAAATATTTGAGGATAAAAGTGACCATTTGTCACTTATAGAGTAACTATCATTAGACTATCTCCTCCTGAAATCATGCAAGACTTCAACACAAGGTTCCCAAAAACATGGGACAAAATATTGGTCTCAATTAAACCAACACCTAAATTTACCTTCTTATATCATTTGAAGGCTTTAAATAGTGACATAGCAGTGATCATCTAATCTATGGGAGGAAATATACTTCCAGATGCTTATGAGGTGGCCATCAAAGCAAAATATTATCTAGTTCAATATGTCAAGCTTACACCTAAACCACTAATGCCTTTATTTATTGAAATAAAACCACCTCTTATTAGTATCCCTCCATTAGATGTCATTCCTCCTACACCAACAATACCTACAATACCTACACCAAAATAAGATAAATATTACACTATTGGATCTAGTGAGTCCCAAGACTAAAATAACTTCTAAGAGCTCAAGAGCATGTTTTATTCTTTGGTAAATGTGATATTAAATGTTAAGAGGAAGTATGATTTCAATATGCCTTATCAAGTTTCATATCAACATTAATAACAATCTTTCTAATAAAATAATCCACCATACAAATGGAACTACCAAGGCCAGGGCCAAGGTCAAAACCAAGTAAAAGGGAAACATGGATATAATAGGAAAAATAACTATAGTCCTAATGTTACTAACACTTCCAACACCTTGGTACCAATTTAAAATAATTTGGCTCAAGAAGTAGAGGGTACCATGCCTTGGAATAAATCTTTTGGTCAACATATTATCCCAAATATTGACCTCAATGAAGCCTTCAATGATCAATGGAAGAAAGATACTAATTTTGGGTACAACTAGGCTCTCATGGCCCAAAATGTAGAGATAATTATGATGACCAAGATATAATATCCTCCTCAAGTTCAAGGGTCTAATCAAGGACCAAACTAGATGGATGCCACCATGGTCAATTATGAGTAGGAAGAGTGTTATGCATCCAAGCAGTAGGCTAGTTCTATCTAAGCCTACATCCTAGTGGCTACAAATACAATATTTAAAAGAAGGAACATGGATGGTAATAAATAATTAATAAAATATCTTCCTACCATTATTCCTTTACTCACAAATCCAAATGAACCTAATGTCACTCTAAAATTTCTTACTTCTAAAGAATCAGAATCAAGGGAATTTTTTTGTGCCCCAAGACTCATAAGTTCAATAAACAATAGTGGTGGTTCCTAAAGCACAAGAAAAGGTTTTTGGTTCACCCATCAACATTATTAAAAAAATTAAGAAATATAATGTGAGTGTGCCAATGTGGGATATGCTCCCCATGCCTAGTTAAGTGGACATTATTCAGGAAGGTTTATCCAAGATTAATTTTACAATAGTTACAGATAAGCCACCAAGCAAGGAAAAGGTGCCCCTTACCAATGAAAACAAACCACCAAATCAAGTATGATTAGGTAAATAATTCAAGCCTCCTCCCTTCTATATTTTAATGATAATTGGCAACTCTAGTGTATAATTGCTTTGTGGATAGTGGGGCTATTACCACGGTAATTCCAAAGTCCATAGTTGATTAGCTATGTCTAAAATATGAAAAACAATCCAAAGGAGTTCTAAAACATGATGGTTCTTCTACCAAGCCATATAGCATAATTAGAGACATTAATATGACTTTTCATGCTTGTCCTAGTGTCTCAGTGGCTTAAGATGTATTGATCTTGGATGTACCTCCTCATTTTTCACTATGCCTATCCAGGGAGTTCACTGCAAAAATTAGAAGCTACCTTATATAAGATTTGTCATATATGGAATTTATAATGAGGTATGGGGTCAAAGTGTCAATTAAAGTTGAGCTTATTTCATAATTCCACATAGATCCTTATCTACCAGATAATATTAACATTAATTACACCATCATTGATGAGGATGACCTTTCAATGGGTCAAGAGTTAAACACTCATCTAGAAGAGGTACCAAACATTTTTTTAGATGAATTATGGAATGAAATCCATTTGGTAGATCCCTTAGAGAGTGTTTAAAAAAGGGACTTGGGTGTCTACTATTTTCATGAAGAAAGCTAGTCCATGACATCCCTCATAAAACCTCAAGAAGACCCTAATGGTCTATGAAATTTGTTCTTTGATGTTTCAAAGAGAAAACATGGAGTGGGTGTAGGTGTTATGCTAATATCCCATTCAAATGATAATTAATTTTCTTCATATAGGTTTTAATTCATCTAATCCTATAATGTAACACAATATGAAGGTCTCATTTATGGCCTTTAATGGGCTAGTAAGAGAGGGATTAAGAAATTGCAAGTCTATGGAGATAGTGAATTATTTGTACACCAAGTCATAGGTTATAATTCCACTAAGAAACCCTTAATTAAGTCCTACACACATAGAGTGTGGGACCTAATTGATGAATTTGAGGCTTTCAACATTTAATTAGTCCCAAGGGGCTAGAATCAACACACTGATAGGCTAGTAGCTATGGGGGTTCACTTTGATATTCCTAATGAATTGAAAAGAACCAAGGTACAACCACATATAAAAGTGGTAATAAGACAATCAGTGCTAGATAATGAAGTTGATTGGTAGGTCTTTGAGAATGACCAATAAAATGCATGCTTCTTGTACCAAGAAGCTAGTTCTCCTCCATGTGCCAAGGAAAGCTTCAACATTAGTATGGGGATAAGATTGTTCAATTAAGGTCCAATAAGATTTATAAAGGGATAATCACACTATAAGGTCTATTTCATGAAGGGGACCATATGAGGATAGATAAAGTGGTGATATCAACTAATAAATAAAAATATGAGAAAGTTTTAATCTTTGAAGACAAGGTCCTTAAACTTAGGAAGGTAAGCACTAAAGCTAAAAGTCATGCTTTCATAGAGATTTGTATGGAATATGTAGACATATTTGCTTGAAAATATAGTGACCTAAGGGGTTTTGATTATAAATTGGCCCAAAACACTATAGATCTAGAGGCTAATGCCAAGCCTATCAAGTAGTAGAGGCCCATAAACCCCATGAATGTGAGAATGATAGAGCTCATACAGATGGAAGAAACCAGATACCTTGCAATGAAAACTTTAGAGTCCCACAAAGGTTAGGTCAAAAGGGCCTTTGACAATAAATATATAGTTAGGAACTTCAAGGAAGGGGACCTAGTCCTCAAATGGGACTCAAATAAGGCCAAACTAGGTAACCATACCAAGTTTGACAACTTGTGGAGTGGTCCTTATTTGATCCATGGATGCAAGGAACATAATTAATTTCAGATTGCCCAATTAGATGGAGAGGTATTACCCATCCCAGTAAATGGAATTAATTTAAAGCCTTGTTATTGAATGGATTTTCATCCTTTGTAACATATTATACATGTTAGAGTAGATTGCATGCTTTCCTTTAAGTGCCTTATTCACATTTATTTTCTATTATGTGTTTCATTTTTAATAAGTGCCTTAGGCACTTTGTTATTCGATGATATTCCTAATTAAAGAAAGGTTATAGATATGGATAGCCTTGGGTTATCCTCATGATTAGTTGAGGGAAGACTTGGGAGCCCATACGCCTAATGGACTCATCAAGGCAAAATGGACTAGGTTCTCAAGCACAGCAAGCATGTTTCCCTATGAGTCGCCAAAGATATTGGCCATTTTCCCCCACATACCAAGCTTATGCCTAGATGGATTAGGTTACTAATTGCTGATTAAATGAATATATTTTATGGATGGAATGAGTGAACCAAAGATATCATTCAACCTGCAAAACTTTTGAAACACTTTAAGTTCACTTAAAGTCTAGTTTGTCCAAATTTAAGAAAACATGTCTCCATAGTGGTCATAACATTTAGGGTCATGGAAAATCCTACATAATCCTCAAAAAATCATTTAGGGATTTAAAGGTTTAAGAAAAGTCTCAATCATAAGCCTAAGTGAGCTAGACCATCACCAAGACATCACATAAGAACAAATAAACTAGTTCACTTACATATTTTATAAGTCCACTCAGAAATCATCACCAACCAAAATATTACATCACCAACCAAAATATTTCATCAACATGCATTTTTTCATACCATTATTATCCTCTAAAAGTTTCATGCTTGCTTGGGTTATCTAGCTTGAGTTATGGAGCTTCAAAGTTGGACCTATAGAGTAAGACATCTGTGTAAATGTAAAAAGATAGCTCAAGAAAAACAACCTTTTGAGCTTAAAATTGATGGTTGTGTGAACATCAATGATGGTTACACGAACATAATTTGATGGGAGTGCAAACATTAATTTTAAACTTGTGAAGTAGTTATTGGATTTTGAACAGTGGGTCCTAGTAGATCTAATGATCTATGTTGCATCATACATCTTGATCCAATGGTGCAAGATGAGTCAAAAGGTCAAAGAGATCAAGAGGTTGACATGTGTCATAAGTTCATGAGACTATAAACTAATAGTGTGTCCTAATAACTAATTCATTATTGACATGTGACACTAACTTGTATAGATTTGATAAGTCATGGGTAGGATCGATGGCTCCCACCTAATCATACAGATCAAGATTGATGGTACAAGCAAAGTTCAAAATGTCAATATTCTGAGTCATGGTCAATATCCAATAAGTAAAAGGAAAGCCTAGGACATTTTTACAAAGGTTTCTAATAAATTTTTAGAATTGAGCAAGGTAAAGACAAAGGAACCTGAATCGAGCTCAGTTTAGGGTAAACTAGATGGACATCAAAAGATCTAGCATTACCATTAAGGCTCCACAGGGATAAAATAGGTCTTTTAAACCTAATATAAATCAAGTGTCAATAGTTTCAATGATGAAACAAGACCAAAAATTGCTAGTAGAGCTCTATGGAGGAAAAATGGGTATTTTAGACCTAATATAAACCAAGGGGGTGGTAGCTTATTATCAAATCAAGAACATGTACCAATGAACTTTTTTTATTGATGAAAACTATAAGAAAACCAATAATATTAGATTTGTTTTCCATCTATAGGATGGACCTATGATCCAAAATTGGAGATACAGTAGATAAGTGATTAATGTAGAGGGTCCTCATCCTTCAACATGGCCCTATTTTTGACAAATAGTTGCCTAAGAAATCACAAATTCATGTTTCTATCAGGACCATGAGTAGGAAGTTTTATCCTCAAGTGAGAGATGGCATGAAGGATCAAATAAAAGGTCTATTATTGAAAACTATAGCTAGGGGCATTCAATTCATCCTCAGAACCTTTGGAGACTTTCCCACTCAATAAGCCATGGACAATATCCTGATTGGTCAAAAAGGTGGCAAAGCTTTCATTAGCTAAAGAGAAAAAGGTGGTAGTTCAAGCTCAATTAATGACTTGAGATGGTGTGTTCCATATTTGATGGCATGTTCCCACATTATTTATCTCTCTTATCTTATATATGATGGTCTCATTCCCATTATGGGGTTCTAAACTCTTGGAAATTTCCATTCTTTTATGGGACAAAGATACTCATTGAGAATCTTGTTCAAGTGTGCTCATTTGATATGGTTAAACCCTTTTAAAATATTATAAGAACTAAATTTTGAAGTAATAGGATCAACTCTTTACCCATATCTTATCTTTAATCAGTGCTTAGTATTCTTGTGTATGGTGAATTTTTGAAGGATATTCTTCCTAGTTTATTGTCCTACTACTTTCCACTTTGAAGGTGTTTTCAAGCTAACTTGTAGGTCTAGATTAGTGTTCTATTTGGAACCTCTTCTATGAAATATTTATGAAACTAGTGAGATTGTGAGATTGAGTAAGCCATAGTTGTCTTTTATTGATCCAGTGTGTGTTCAAGATTATATGAGTGTCCATATAACTTTAGTGCATAACCCTTTTTTTTAATTTCTTAGGATCCCTTAACCATCTTTCTAGCCCTTTTCCTTGTGAAGTATTAATTTAGCATTAGTTTAGTTGAGTATCAACTGGCCTTCTTTGGAGGTTCAACCTCACCATAGGATACCCACATCCTGAGGTTGTTCTTATTATGTAGTTCAATTTGAGGGAGCCTAAATAACTCTCTCCAAGGGTGAAAATTGAGCCAATAATAGTTACCATAAATTAAGAATCAAAGAAGAGGACATTCATAAAACAATTTTTAAAACTCAATATGGACATTATGAGTTCATAGTTCTACCATTTGTCCTAACTAATGCAGACTTCATGAATCTTATGAACATCATGTTTAGGTACTTTTTGGATAAATTTGTGCTAGTTTTTATTGATGGCATTCTCATTTATTCTAAAAAGAAGTTTGAACATGATCATCACCTTTGTTTAGTCTTGAAAAGACTAAGACAACATAATTTGTATGGGAAAATATCAAATTGTGAATTTTATGAGTTAAAAATTCATTATCTGGGCCACTTTATTTTTAAGGTTGGCATTATTGTAGATCTATAAAAAATAAAAGACATGCAAGATTGACCTGCTCATATAAATGTGCATGAAGTATGTAGCTTCATGGGTTTAGCTAGTTATTACTGGTGGTTTGTTGAAAATGTTTCCAGCATAGCCCATCCTATTACCTCCTTACAATGCAAAGGCAATAAATTTATATGGATGCCTTAGTGCGAGGAGGATTTTACCAAGATAAAAGTGTTGCTAACAAGAACACCTATTCTTATAATTCTAGACCCAAATGGTAATTTTGAAGTTTGGGTTGATGCTTCTAAGGAAGGATTTGGAGGCATCTTGACCCAAGATGGTAAATTTATGGCTTAAAATTCATGAAAACTAAAGGATCATGAAAATAATTATCTTATGCATGGGATGGACCTTGTTGTCATTGTCCATGTGCTTAAATAATGGGAATATTTTTTGTTAGGAAAGCCTTTCAAGGTGAAGTCTAATCACTACAACCTTGAGTATTTATTCACTCAAGATGATTTAAATTCATGCTAGTGTAGGTATCTAGAATTTTTGAGTAATTTTGACATGGACATATCATATGTCAAAGGCAAGGAGAATCATGTGGTTAATGCACTCAATAGATGTACTTACCTTGTTTCCTTATTAGTTTTATAAGGAAATTTTAGAATTTATATTTTTTAACAATAGCTTTTTAATAAAATTTTCCATGATTTAATAGCAAGTTTGGCTGAAGAACCTATATCAAAGAGATTTGATGATTTTTTTATTGAAATAGATAGCCTTATAAGGTATAATGATAAAATTTATGTACCTAGTTTAGGTAACTTCAGAAATTCTATGTTAAAATTACATGCAATGCCTTATTATGCTCATCTAGGTGTCACAAATATGATACATGAGCTTTTAAGGCTATATTTTTAGCCTAGAATGAAGCATGATGTTGCTAATTTTATGGTGAAATACCTTGAATGCCAACAGGTTAAATTTAAG
Source organism: Torreya grandis (assembly GCA_037957365.1). NCBI lineage: Eukaryota > Viridiplantae > Streptophyta > Pinopsida > Cupressales > Taxaceae > Torreya > Torreya grandis. The sequence continues at coordinate 5,513,537 of JARHVA010000401.1, read as the reverse complement.
TATTGTCATCAAGGAGGGTTATTGTACCCTCATTATATTATAATATAAAAGTGGGATATAATCTCAATTTATTTTATTATGGGGATGCCTAATTCACATAGCAAGCATGAGACTATTATTGTGGTAATTGATAAAGCCACTAAAGTCAACCACTTCATTGTTGGAAATTTTAAAGATGATACTTTTGTGTTTATATAATGTTTCATGAAATAAAATTAGGCTATAATCTCACTTGATTTTATTATGGGGTTTCATAATTCACGTAGAAAACATGATACTATTATTTTGGTAATTGATAAAACCACTAAAGTCAACCATTTTATTGCTAGAAATTTTAAAGATGACGCTTCTATGTTTGTAGAATGTTTCTATGGTTATACTTCATGGCATGCCTAAAGTGATTATTTTAGACCGTGGCAAGTTATTTACTTCAATATTTTGGTTTACCTTGATTGTAGCCTTTGGAACATGGCTGAATTTTAGTTCTTCATATCATCCATAAATAGATGGTCAAACTGAAAGGCTCAACTAGGTGGTTGAGGATATGTTTCATATGCACATAATAGATCACCAAACTAGATGGGAATATTACCTCCATTCAATTTAATTTGCATATAATAAATCTTACCATTTTGCAATAAGGATGGTTCCATTTGAATCTCTATATGGACATATGTGAATAACTCCTCTTGGTTGGGACAGCTTGTAAAATAGAGTTGTTACTAGATGTGTTTTTTTACTATAATATGCCAAGTATATGGAATAATAAGGTAGAATTTGAAATCAAAATTGGATTGAAAAAAGAGTTATGCTGGTAAAAATAAAACTCCACGTGAATCTAGCATGGGTGACAAAGTTTTTCTACATGTTAGACCATATTAAAGTTCTATAAAGTTTGGTAAAGCTTCCAAGCTCACTCCATGATTTTTCTATCCCTTCAACATTATGGAAATGATTAGTCCTATTATTTACTAGTTGACTCTTCCTCCTCTATCAAGGATTCATGATGTATTTCATGTTACTTTGATAATAAAAATACGTACCTAATCCATCTCATGTTTTAGATTAGACTCATTTATAGGTCATGAAAGAGGAAAATATCCAATGGAAACTAGTGAGAATCTTGGACCACCATAGCATTAATATAAAAAAATAGAGACATATAATAAGTTTTGGTGTAATGGGACCCGTTGAGTGAAAGAAGCACTACTTGGTAAGATGCACACCTTTTCAGGTAACATTATGCATGGTTATTTGACTAGTCATTAGGATAACTTCCTTTCAAGGGGGAAAGGATGTTATAACCCCACATTTTTTTAAATATTATACTATTTAAACATTATTATTATTGATGTATAGCTGACTATTATTTTATTTACTTATGTTGGATTATAGGGTTAGACTTGATGCAGTGGTATTTGAACTACATGTTTAATTATGCACTTGATGATTTTTATAAATTATTATTATAGTTGATATTTTATTACATTTATGTAATGGTTTATCGATTATTAGATATGGTACTATTGATGTACTTTTATGGTTGTAGATACCAACTTATGAGCTAGGCAAATGTTGGTAGTGGTACATCAGGTACCAAAGTGAATTCTAAGTGATCGAGCAAGTTCGACATGTATTCTTATTTTTTATTATATTTTCCATCATTGGTCATCTCAATTTATAATTTTATTATGTCATTATTTTTAAATTTATACTTATCTCATTTCATGGTGTACTATTTTGTACCGTTATATTTTTCATTATTCTTGCTTTGTGGTCCACATCAATCTTTTCTCACCTCTATAAATAACTTTGCTTGCTTTGTCCTCTTATGCCAAAATTTTTATAACCTTACATTCCTAATTGGACCTTGTTTACTTTCTTATTATATGTACTTCCTATTGGTAATTTGGCTTGTCAATACCAAATACCAACCCATACAATTGGAAACTTTTTATAGTATGTTGAGCCTCTACAAGATGGTCTAAAACTATGTATTTTTGCCTAAAAGGGAGATTTTTTAGCCTTTTAATGTCAAAATTGGAGTAAAAATTTCATTTAAATATAATAAATTACTTCATGAACCTTTGAAATACTTTCATATACATGAAATTACTTTAATTCAATATGTTATACTTTGAAAAGTATCTTTTCATGCAATAAAAGACATAAAAGGCCCCCAAAAATCTCCCACATGCCAATTTTGTCCCTAAAAGTATGTAAAAATTTTAATTCTTGTGTTATAACATGATAATTACTTGTGCCGGTTCTAATCTTAAGATGTGAATAAAAGGGAAAAGCAAGCCTTTTACATACATTTTTCATAGAGAAATAGGTACTTGTATGGCCATTCCATATAGATTAGGACATGACTAGGAGAAGGAAGGAATTATAGGTGTTCCAAAAGAGATTTAAGGAAAAATAATTCAAAACATTCCCCAAAATGGTTCATATCCTTCATCTTTCATCTTTACACATAAGGAGAGCCCTTCAAGTTTGCAGGTGGTATGACCATGAGAGAGAAAATATAGGTCTAAAATTTTGGCCAAAGAAATTAAACTCAAAGAGATTATAGATAGATTAAGTGGTTATAAAATTTTTCTCCTCTCCTTCATGAACCATCCCTTTGAATTCAAGGTATACATCAGTAGTCCTGCATCTAGGAAGGTAGTCAGTTTTCTATAATTTCTCTTCATCAGGGCATCATATCAATAAAATTCAAGATTTTATGGATTTTCAAGGACATGACTCACCATACATCAGTCCTTTTTCACATGTGTGAGGTATAAATAAATTTAAATAAGACAAGAGAGTGAAAATATATAGTTTATCATGCTTTTATAGGAGAATTTTATAGTTTAGGAGAGAGAAAGGGTTTCAAGATTTCTTGTTTTCTTCTTGGTAGGGATCTCCATCATATTAATATTTCACTCATGAAATTTTACAAATATATTATTTAAAATAATCATATAAAAATCCCATCATTATGTTCTTAAGCATCTCAAAAATCCCTATTTAGCAATGTTTAAGGTTGTTTAGGTACTTAACATATTCCTAGGTTTCAAATTCATCTTCTTATCCTCCTCCAATGGATTCCAAATTGAAATATTGGGTAGAGTATAGAATAATTCTTTAAAAATAACTTCAAGGTGGATTTTATATCCCACTTCATTCTTTTTTACTCCATCTTGGTTCTTCTTAATGATCACTGTCATACAACTACCATTTATCACTATGATCAAGCTCTTTTCACCCTTCATTCATGGTTTTCCATCTTCCCACCTCATCATCACCCCTTCCAATCATATCCATATCACCATCCATTAAAAAAGGGAGTTAATAACATTTAGTTACATCATGGTCACTTAAACAAGATATGTATATTAAAATACCCTACCTACAACCAATAAGGTGACCTACAACCATGGCACCAATAATCATGAGCTTTGTCATGAAAGTACAAGATAATGATAGGTAAGATGACTTATTAAAGATGTATGTTAAATATCTCTCATAAAGCTATAAAATAGAATTAAAATGATCATATCATGTTTTGACCCTTCCTTAAGGCAAATTTTAGATTATATTCATACAATATAGCAAGTACAGTCATATATAATGATAAAGGATAGTCATTCATGAAGGTTAACATCATGACATGAGTATATGAGTAAATATAGACAATAAAAGAAGGGTTTTTAAAAATATTATGTCTTCAATCATAAATTATCAAGAATGAGGTAACCATAAGTAAAGGTTCAAGTGTCTTTAAAGACATCTACAGGCCTGAATGAGGTCACCACCTACAATAGGCACATGTTTTGGAAGTCTGTAGGTATCTAAGTTCTTGATTCTTATTTGGAACAATAAAATACATTATCAACATAAAGTTGATAACCTCAAGAGGATATCTCAAGTAAAACTTAAATTCAAGATCTTGAATGTCTCAAATAACTCAAACACACACCTACAACCAATCTCAAGGCTACAGTTAAGATGTGTTCTAGAGAATGTTATCTTGGGGACACTAGGGAAAGAATGTTTTTAAAATAAAGAAGGTTAAACCATTTCATAAAGTTTTAGAGTGAAGGATAATCTTACCAAGACTTTTGGTGACATCCTAAAGGTCATAATTTTGACATATTCTATACAAAAGAGCCATTTTTCATCACCTATAACAATGTTTAAGGAGATCATTCAAATGCATCAAAATAAAATATTGAAACCTTGATGGAAATAATGGGGTTGGTATTAGGTCATTTAAATATTATTGGCACCAAGATTTATTCCAATATATTCTTATCAAGATCACTAGGTTGATGTATAGGTCAAGATACTTAGAGAAAGATAATCTACAGTCATGTTTCATGGACACATAATCAAGAACCAAAGAGTGGATAGAGAAGTAAGTTTAGACATTTAAGAGAGAGTTTAAGCTTAAAGAGAGTTTTGTAACCTATGTAGACAATTATTTAAATAATGAGAATATCATAAACTCCACCTTTGAATTTCTCAAGGTCTGAGACTTGTACTCAGTCTATACAAGGACATACAATCATCATGCATAGTCAAGAAGAATAAAGAAGAGGATTATGAGGTATTATCATTTGGCATGAGGTTCATAAGGTTTTGTAAATGATGAAGTTATCATAATAGTCTTCAATAATGATCCAATACATAGACTTATAATTACAAAAGACTCAACCAATGGTCAATTAGAACACTCACCTACATTATATAAGAGATGTTAGTACACAGGTATATTTTCAATCTGTTGAAGGTCATGAGGGAAAAGTATATAGTGTAGCTTAATATCCAAAGCAACGTAATGAAAACATGATGATGAAATGAGGTAAATATATAATTATGGGGATATAATCACTCAATCACACAAGCAATATTAAAATAGTACGAAGCACACCTATAGCCATACATGGCATTTCATTCTCACACAGTCATATGCCCTAAGGTGCAAACTGAAAGATGCTTTCATTAAATTCAAATGAAATATGATGTGAATTAATAATATTCAATTGATTAAATTGAAATTATCTAAATATTGGTCCATATATAAATACTTCCAACTCATTTAAGATGAAGGTACAATAGGTTGTATAAAATAAGACTGTGTCTAAGGCTTAAAACAATCCTTGAAGAGTAAATATACCAAAGGAGGGGGTGAAAGGAGGTATCAAACTAATATAAATTTATAATACTCCAAGGTAATATTTAATATTTAATTTTTAACTTTTAAAAAATTTATTTTCCATGAAATTTGCCTACATCAATGTTTTGACAGTCATGTCAATGAGGTTCTTGAAGGAGATTAGGTCTATTATAGGTGACATAAGGTTAAAAGGTAACATATGGGGATGAGACCAATAAAAAAATATTATTTTTATTACATAATAAAATAATAATCACCATGAAAAATCCCAAATCAAGGTGGAAATGAGAATAACATAGTCATGCCTAACATAGCCTGGACATAGTCAATGCCTAAAAGGCATTCTTAAGAGAATTTTGAGGTTTTTAGCAACCTAAAAGTGGAATTAAGACCTAAAAATTGATTAATATCAACATTATAACCTATTAAAAATTTTCATTCCATTGGATAGGTCACTTTAGGAGTGTAAATGCTCATTGTTTTGACACAGTCCCCTTCATGTCTCATGATAGTCACCATTGGAGCAGGCATACTTATTGAAGAATATTAAGGTGTGGAAAGATGATTTAAAATTATTTAATTTTTTTTAAAATAATAATATTATGATTTTAAGTCTATAAAAAACCTTTAAAGAGTGTTCATAATCTAAATTCTATGTAGACAATGCCCTTGAGGACTAAAACAAGCAAGCAAGCTTGTGTGCTCTTAGGAGACCTTTGTTTGGTTTGATCATTGTTAAGGATATATGAATATTTAAAAGGAATTTAAATGTGATTTAAATCTTAAATTATTTTTATAAGCTCATTTTATCATAGGAAAGTCCTTAAAACCCAACATTCAGGGTTTGATAAGCCATTTTTGCAAGAAACTGTACAGGCAATCCTAAGAGGCATTTAAGGCAAAATAAAGTTTGGGAAGAAAAAAGAAGCCATAGAAGATAAAATTTAATAGATAAAAATTATTTTTTCATCCCCCATATCATCCTACAGGTCATCAATACCTCCAAACCCAGATTTGGCCAAATGAGGCCTAGAAGCCAATTTTAGGCCTAAAAGGCCTATATCACCAAAAGGCACTTTTAGAGCTATCAAGAAAGATTAAATAATTAAATGGTATGATGATATGGTATAATTAATATATTAGGTATTAAAATAAGATAAATATAGGAGGTAATTCCAAATTAATCCTTAAGGGTAATTTCAAACTTTACAAGCTAAGACACCCATTCGAGCTACCTGATCAAGTGCTCATATATTTCACCACGTGAAGAGTTTGTAAAAATTATATTATAATGTTTTTATCAACCCTATTAAATTATAATTAATTAAAAATTGAATTATTTTTATTGTATTTACTCTATGAACAACTACTAAGAGCATAAACATGCCTAGAATGCAAACAAAACCCTACAAGCAAACTTCTTTATATAAGTATATTTTCATATTTGTTTCATGGTAACCTGATATTATTAGGAAATTTGAGGAGTTATATAAAATAAATATTCATTTCAATAATTTTAGGTTTGAAGGATTGTACTTTATGAACCGTCATTAAGAAGGTTTACCTCCAAAACCCTCCCAAACCCTCTTAAGGACTAGTTTTAAGAAAAGTCAATTTTATTTCAATAAAAACCTCATGAATCAACCTAAATATCTTAAAACATGAATTAAACTTATATATGGTCCCATAAATGGTAATTTTTTGTATGGAATTGTATGAATCATGGCATAAAATATAGTTTTTTAAATAAAAAGTGTTAAAAAGAGAGGTATAAGGCAGTTTAATGGATTCCAATTCATGGAGGGTGAATAATGAGAATTTTTTATTTATTCTAAAAAATTATATGGTAAAAAATAGGCCTATAAATGCCTCTTTAGATCTTTAAAAATAGCCAGTCTACAAAAATTCAAGGCAGTTTGACCTAGTCATCTAGTTTGACTAAGTTGGAGGTGTTTCTTAATCAAAAAGATTTATATAATGATATTATGGATTGTTATAGGTATAATACTCACCTTATTTTTAAGTTTTAAATGTTTTTGTGTAGATTATAGATCTATAAAGTGCAAGAAGTAGGCTACTAGCCCTATTTGGCATAGTAGGCCTATTTGATCAATCAATTAAAGTTGAAATTGGCATTGAAAAGATATCAAAGGAGTTCATATGGAGTTTTTATGGTGCATAAATATACTTAAAGTTGAGATTCCATGCACAAATAGGTCTTGAGTGATAATTCATTCAAAGGAGGACTAAATAATAAGTTGAACTAGTCTTAAGTGCTAATCAATCATGAATTATTTGAACTAAAGAGGCAATCAGTTCATGTTCCTTAATATTCATGCAATAAAATAAAATAAAATTTATTGATCTCATCTTAATCTGAGTTATTAGATAATTTATGGCATATAAAACATGAAATAAGGAGCATTGACAAGTCAATATTGTCCACCATCTCATTCCAATGCCAAATAACTCATGCAAGCACTTTCAACATAAAGAGAAGTCTTAAGGACTATTATTGCCAAACTGTAAGTAAAATTTTACTTAATTTTATGCTTAGTTGACATATTTTCTCTTATATGCCAATATCTTGGAAAATTCTCTTCTCACTTATATATATTCATGCTTTTAAGCCAATTTTTAGGATCCCTCTTTTGGGCATGATTAAACTCTACCAAGATTAAGATTTGTAACCTTTTGAGATGAATAAAATGGATATTTTTAGATTCCTATATACTAGTATAGTGTGTTATATTAGTTTTAATTTCACATGTGTTAGTAATTTCTCCCTTCGAAAGTCTTGATCTCACCTAGTTACTAGTATGCCATCTTATACAAGTCATATACAGTGTTTGATGTTGATTAACTAAGATAACAATGGATATATTTAATGGTTAGTGCCTTGAATTAGGCTTATTCCATCATTACCCTCATGATTTTATCAATTTATGAAACCTTTATGTGAAATACTATCACATAATAATCTTTTGGAGTTGTAGGATTCAGTGATTTGTTTTATCTTATCAGTGTCATATGAGCTCAAATTGAGTGGATGAACCAACATTATAGTTGTATCACCATTAGTATAATAGATTTCCCTTTCATTTATCCTTATAAAACTTTTCATCCCAAAAAATATAGTAGGTTTTAGTAAGTTGAATATTAGTGATACATCAAAAGAGATAGCTTAATAATATAGAGGTTTGGTCTAAGTGTAGGTGTCCCACACCTTAGATCATTCCAATGTTAGCTAAGGTGTGAAGGAGATTAGATAAATTTTCCTTTAGCAGGGTGCTATTTGGGTTACTAAAAATTCCTAAGGACCTACCTAGACCTACCCATGATACCCCCTTGGACCATTACCTAGACTATATGAAACATTATGTTATAAAGGTGATGGCATAGTTTATTATGTTGTTTGGTATATAATGTGAAGGCATTAATATTAAATCATGATTTAATTGATGGTTCTAAGGTATATAGTTGACATTATATAATTTGAATGGGGTTAATGTTAATTATTTTCATTAATTTTAATGGGGTTAATTATTATTAATTCAATTTATTTATTGGTTAATGGATTGACCATTATGGAGGGTCACTTAATGACCATTGCATTGAATGGGAGATTTTGGTAGGGATTGCTTTAGGGAATGTTGGTAAGGATTTCTCTCTAATCACATTGAATTCAGGCATTAAATGGGTATGGGTAATTCTATGGAAGGCATGGAGAATTAGGTGGTGGATGGAAAGAATTGACAGGGTTAAGAAGATGGAAGGAGAAGGGAGAAAATAGTGGAAGAGCTTAACTAATTTTTTAATGTAGTCATGTTGGATTTTTCATCACCATAGCTTTGAAATAGAAGGTTTACGTATTCTATCTTGCTGGATTTTTGAGATTTTATTCTCTACATTTTTTGGGTAAGTTATTTTTATTGTGTTTGGTTATTTGTTCATTTATGTGAAAAATCTTGGAAAAGAAGGCTACATACACATCTAGTGGATGCATATCTAATCCTCAAGGTGATTCGATATCCAGCGTATTATATTCATTTTATCCTTATGGATTATTAAGAAAGATGTAGGTGGTTGTACTAGATTTTTATACTTGACTTTTATTTTTATAATGAATTCCTAATGGGTTATTTGTTTAATGGGTGTGATTTTTTCTATAGCTGCATGCAAAAATATTGATAGTCACTTAGGTTTTATTAATAAGTGATTATGTTTTAACATGATTTTTGGAATAATATTTTGATTTAGATTTCATTATTAAATGGTTGACATATTTTTACATGTTTATATATGTTGAATATTATGTAAAATGTTTGGGGTTTCTTTAAATATAGTCAACTTTATTTTGTTTCTTGGAATATGTTAAGGCCAAAATGCATATTATTTTAATGGTTTATTTAACTAGGTTCTTTGTATCAAAATACTTCAACTTGGTTTTTGTCTTATGTCTAATAAAAATATTGTGTGTGTGTGTGTGTGTGTGTGTGTGTGTGTGTGTGTGTGTGTGTGTGTGTGTGTGTGTGTGTGAGAGAGAGAGAGAGAGAGAGAGAGAGAGAGAGAGAGAGAGAGAGAGAGAGAGAGAGAGGAGAGAGAGAGAGAGAGAGAGAGAGAGAGAGAGAGAGAGAGAGAGAGAGAGAGAGAGATCATGCTAAAATGTAATTCAATGTTTACATTTTTACACTTGAAACAATGTAAATTTGATATGTAATTTTATTAAAAATTATATCTCAAGATATTCTTGGACACTACTAGTCATTTAAACAAAAGTTGGAATAATACATGAATTAACCCTAATTAATAAAAACTAAATATCATAGTGATATCAATAATAATTTGACAAGAAATATAAATGTGAACAACTAAATTTTAAAAAATGAAATGATTATAAACAAGGATAACTATGAATTGAAATAAAAAGTTAGTTTTTAACATCTAATGGTTGACTATGTTGACTAGAAGAAAACAAAAACATGAAAATAATGACTATGTCTACAAATTCCTAAAAGTTGGATCTTATATCATTCAAATAAATAAATAACATATAGGTACATGATATAATCCAGCTATTTTACCTATTTGTCAATCTTTTATTTTGTATAAAAATAGTAAATTTTGGTCACAGTCACGTGCAATAGCTTGAGTTGGATTTGTATGTGATAATTTGACCTTTAGAAGTGTATGCAAGATCTACGGATATTTTCTCCAAGTTTGAAACCATATTAAGGTATGAAATGATTGAACAACCTAAAACTAATAAAAATAGGAGTGTATTTAGGTTTAGCTGACCTAATTAACCCTATGATGACTAAGTGTTACCTACATATCCAATACTCAAATGAGTGAAATCAAAACCAATGTAGTTATCCCACTTATAGTACTTTGTCTAATTATTCTTATTTTAATATATGAATGCATATAGAATTTTCTTTAAAAATTTATCATTATTTTCTTGAATTTTGATAAAACATACTTTGGACTTGGCTGAGAACTAATTTTAGTGATAAAAATCAAAATTGAGATGAATACAAAACTTTTGCTCAGTGTGCACTTGTGTAAATAATCCTTTCTATTTAAATTTCTAAGTGGAATAATAAGTGACTTTAGTGTGTCTTTATAGCAACCCAAAAATTGTAATCAAATGCTAAGAACCCTAAAAACATAGAAGACAAATTAAAGGAGTGTTTAATTTGAAAAATTGACTATTGGTGGGAAAGAGACAAAAACATCCCATAGGGATAGGAATGCCTCCCATTATTATCCATACTATATGTGGTTGTCCCCTATGGAAAAGTGTTGGGTTCTAAATCTAGGTTAAGACATACAAATACATAATGTTATTTTTAGCAATCAAAACATTTATTTATACAACGAATGATAGTTTCAAATATAAGGCCAAGTGGAAAAATAGGTTTTAATTAAATGCACAAGTTAATTAAAGATAGAAAGAGGTAAAACTAGCATGATCCAATATTTGTGACTAGATTTAGGTTACTACATTTCCACCCTTAAGTATAGAAATTAAAATTACTAGATTAAAGGAAAGATATACCTTAGTGTGTAAGACACACTTTGTCTTTGAGCTAGTACTTCAATCATGCAAGGCACTGTAATCTTTGGAAAATATGTAAAACACATGAAGTAGTTATTTTGTCCTTTCCAAAACCAAAAGTTTGAAAGTTTGAATTTGAAAAATTCTTGATTCTTTTTGTTTTAAAATTACTTGAATTTGAAATTTAAAAATACTTTAATTTAAAATGATAGCAAGGTAAAATATACCATTTATGTGTGAAATCAGTGTTATTTTTTGTACCTTTGATTTTGGATGATGCTTCCTTAAATCATTGGAGAATTAGTAACTCTCATGAAGCACTTAGAGAAGATGGATCCTTCGCTAAACCATTTGATAAAATTAGGGGTTATCAAACGTATAATTAAATTTATAGTTTTAGAATATAAATAATACCTATTGACAGACACTAAAAACCTCAATTTACCTCTACTATCATTTTTAAACCTAAGACATGAAATGTGTTTGTTGATCCTCAACTACCCCCTATTCCCAGAATGGGGACCCTCCTATCTTGATTTTCTAAAATTGCTTAAGTTTCAAGTTTGATAAGTCCTTCATCTATGCAGAATGTTTGATTTAATATTTCCCAACAACTCTTGGTTTGATATTTATCTTGTAATATAGATAGGCTTCACCAAGGATGCTCTACTTAGTTCTTTAATCAATATGAACATGACTAGTTTCATGGGATATAACTACACTAACCCCTTACACTTTGATTAACGAATTTATCTAAAAATTTAGCTTTTTACACTTTGATTAAATAATTTGTCTACAAATTTTGCTTTCAATGTCTTTTAATTTGATTTTAATGGGTGTTTGACATTTTTATAAGTCTAACTTAGCTTTTTGTATGACTTTAAAAGATGTAAATTTAAAGATAGTAGTTCATGACTCCTTATAAGACATCAAATTATATAAAGGCTTCTAAAAGAATACTCACTCTATAGTATGCCATTTATTTCCATGCCACTTGTCTAAAACCCTAAATCTTCCTATCAAAACTCCTAGCTATGCCATTAGCTGAAACAAGTACACTCCATGCATGACACTTGAAACAAATTTATGAAGCCCACAAACCACATAGTGCCATCCTGAGATCTCATAAAAGAATTAGCCATTAGAATTCAAATCTATAAGCTACATGGCAAGATCCCAATCCATCTGAGAAAACCTGATCGATTGAAGCCACCACACATACTACTAAAATGAATAAATTTATGATATACTACCATGTGTCCCAAGCACAACCATCCAAATCTAAATAGCCTTTGAAATGACACATGTCCTTGAAGGTTCATCCATGATCGACACATGTTAACATTGTATTGTATCCAATCCAAATTTTATGAGTGCCCACCAAATAAACACATGGATGCACCTGAGCTATCTAATTAAGACTCGATGGTACCTAATTTCCCAATCCCATTCAAAAAATGACAATTGGTAGAAGAGTAAAGAAGAGCTTGAAATAATGATGTGTGTCCCCCTCATACCCATGAGATTATGCTACATGTCATTATTGCACTGATTCTATCTAAAGAACCACTTGATCACCTTAGAGAACTTTCCCAAATGATGTGTGTCCCCCTCATACCATGTGAGATGATGTTGCATGCCATTCCTATAGAGTTTCTACTTGAGATTGATAGAATTATCTTTGATAGTGACACATGGCTCAACCCAAGCCAGATTATCAAAATAAGTTGCTAACAACTACCTAGAGGCCTTCTAAGGGTAACACCTATCCAAACAAGTTCATGATTACTTGAAAAAATGATAAGTGGCACTATCATAACTAATTAAAATGAGGGCCCTACCCAAAAACTCACCACCAATAAAAAGATGTCATATGGCACTAAACAAATGAATCATCACATGGAACCACATCTAAATCACTTGAGACTAATCAAAATGTGCCACATGTCCTAGTTTGAGTTGACTAAGTAATTTAGTCATCTTTAAGACCCACAAATGCTTAGCTAAATCTTAAGTGGCTTGCCACATGTTGAATGATGGAAAACTTTAGCTTCAAAGCTAAAATTGACAGTGAATCAAAGATAAATTAGTGTTAAATTTTGAATGCAAAGGTGATGAGTTCACCATTAATGTGGCATGAACCAGAATTAACATCCAAATTTGCTTTAATCAAGGAAATATTCAAAAGGCTACTTAACTAGATCATTATCACCCACACCTACATTCAAAGCCCTAAGTATTTTCTTTCTCTCTACAAGATGCATTATCAAAATTCATAAAAGCTCAAGCTCTTCATAGATTTCACCCTAATTACCATTATTGGAGATCCAAAATTGCATAGAAATATGATATGACATAGATTGCTACCAAAGATTACTATATAAATGGAAAGAGTAGGACCCTCCACTTTGAGCAAGGGCATTACATTTGGAAGTGATTATTTCTTATTTCAATATACATATTTTGTCATGTTCAAGGACACAAAGCTCATCCTAGAGGCCATAAACTTAGGGGATTTGCATTATAGTAGTGTTTATCATAATTTTTAAGGAACTAAGGATCTAAAGGATTTTGATACCATGCCCCATGTCATTCATCTCACTTCAGACATTCTATCACTCTAAGATGTTGGTCTTCATAAAGCCACAACAAAACGCAAGGTCATGCCATGCACTAACCTAGTATATGGAATCTTTAAGATGTTAAAATGTGAGGATGGATTACTCAAATCCATGAACCTAGGAATTCCCATTGCCTTTATTATAGGATTGAGTTTTGAAAAATATTATGACCTAGCCCTACCCTAGTTGGACTATAACTAGAATATCATCAATAATTGGTATGAGGCACACAAGATAGAGGTAATTTTGGCTTCATATAAACCAAACCCAATTGGAGTCTTCATGGATGACTAGGGGAATATACCCATTTCCTAATTCAAGTAGGGAGTCAACATTAGCCTTTCCCTAATAAATAAAATATTCAATAATGCCCACATTAGATATGTAGATATAAGGGCTATCCCACTATTGAAAATAATTTTAGAAGATTAACATATCCCCTCACTTGGGGATATTCTTAGCAGGAACTTGATTATAGCCATACATGATACTTTCCAGAATGGGGATCCATTTTACATGATGAGCTACCTATTGGATGTTATTTGTGTAATTTCTCAATTAGGGATGAACACATGGAATCCTAAATGAGATAAATTAGTGCCTCAAATATATTATATAATGCATATTCACCATTTTAGGCACTATATAAAAATAATTATAGAGGATTTTCATCCCCCTATCTACAAGTCAGTCATAGAATGTGAAATGTAGAGGGTATAATTTGAGGTTAGGTAGGCATTAAGAGATATAGGAATATTTTATCTAAAACAAAATTATATAGTCATGTAATTAGAGTGGGTAATGGTATCTCCCTTTAGGCTACCAAGGTATTGCCAATGAATTTGGCATAAGAATAAATAGTGTACCAAATGTTACATGGAATTGATGGCCTCTTCAAGAGGAAGAAGAAGACACCCCCACATAAGGATCCTTATAAACTAGGGAAAACCAAGGTAAAATAATGGCAAGATGTAATAGTGGAAGTAAGGCATAGTGATTCCTACCTATTTCCCGAAGATGACCTCACAATGTGAGATCGAAACTAGGTCATTGCTAGGCACCTTGCCAACTTTTAAAAGGCTTTTGGCTATATAATATAAGTATCAAGATGGGGTACATGATTGGATAATTACTTTATTTAATGAATGATTAGGTGGTTGAGTGGAATGTATCAAATAATAACATACCACTTGAGATGATACTTGATCAATAGAGGAGGAAAGAAGACATAGTGAGACCTCATCTCCCACCAACTCATGGGAGCTTGTTTAATGTGGAATATGAGGAAAAGGAAAAAGAATAAGATTAGTATGAAACTATTATTATCATAAATAAACCTTAAATCCCCCCATAATAGGCCACTCTAATTAGGTAAGTCATGAATCTGAGCTCTAAGGAAGGAGAGCCAAGTAGCTAGCCTAGCCTTGTAAAAGTGCCTACAATCACCCCTACATCTATTGAAGATGTTATCTCAAAAATTTAAAACCAATTAGGTCCTAAAATCATTTATCTAGATGAATAATCCACATAATATGAAATTGATATCTCATTAGGACTCTAGACATTAGGTGGGAGGAATATTGAGAGATTATATATAAGGAAGAAGTTTCCATTATCTTCCCAAATTCCCAATGTAAGTATGGCTCCTTTGCATTATTTACCATTTTTTATCACATTCAAAACTACCCATACTACTACTACTCATATAGACCCTATGTTCACATCTACATCCACTACTTTCTTTAGAGTCACCATTCCACAATTCATCTCCCATACCACTATTAACATCCCACCTTTACCAAACTCCTAAATCATTAATACTGGCTAGATTGAAGGTTTCATTCCTCAGGATACCATTAGTTCATCCCTTACCCTTTGCTCTAGTGTTCCCACCAAACCATTGAGGCCCATTACACCATCATTTACTTGGTATAGGCCACTTCATCTCACCCTAGTATCCAAGATGATTGGGCCCCTAACATTGCCATCATTTATTCTAGACATGGGACCATCTAAATCCTTATTTTGTTCACTAGGTTAATTATACTTAGATAATTTATATATCACTACTACTTCCCTAGATTTTTCCTCCTCCCAAGTACTCCTTCTACAACCACTCCCAAGATAGCCATCATCTTAAGCTACCCCAAATTGGGTAAGAAGCATGATGTAGATAATAAGAAAAAGAAGGCCCAAGTGAGAAAAAATCCAACCTAAAAATGGGTGATGTTTGACCCCACCACTAGCACCATGAAGAGGGTAATTCAAATATAAATTAAACAACCATATCCTAGCTTTATTGTGATATGGGAAAGTGAAGAACCACTCTTCACTCTGACCAAGAAAAGAAAAACAAGCCCTAAAAAAGAGCAAGAGTATGATGAGGTCCTAGTTTTTATAGTACAAGCACAAGCATAATATACTATTGTTATAATGAAGGGAATGTAATAGGAGTTACAAAGGTTGAAAGAGAAAATGCTACCTACAGTGCCAAACAACACTTTGATTTAAATAATAAATGTTGTAATCAAAGTTTTCAACGTATACAAGGTTATTAAGAAGAGATAGGGAGAGGGGATCTAACAAGCCAAGGTGGTCATGAATCTTTAATAAAGTCTTGTCTATTATGACCCCAAGTTGGCAAACTTGGCAAGAGTGTCAAGAAGTAAAAAATTCCCTGATCTCAAATTTTTGCCTCTTGAAGACATATACCTTCACAAACCATCCTCATTAATAATAAGAGGATTTAAAATACATGGTTTGATAAAATCAAGGGTGTAAACACATCATTTGATAAAATTGAGTTCAAGATAGCCCACTTACTGAAGGATGCCATGATTACCAAAGTAACCAAGCTAGATGGCTCCTTTACAGATGAGAAAGAGTTTAAGGCATAAATGAAGGTATTTGTTACATGTTTCCATCAAGGTGTGTCTAGTACCAAGATAATATCAGAGGTGATTGATACTATTGAATTTCCTAATCAGAGGCTATAGAAGGTTGAAGTGATATAGGAGGAACTTAGGCCTAGACTCATAGAACATAGTAGGCTAATCTAAGACACCTAATTTATTTAGGCCCATAATCCTAGATTTTACCCAAATAGACAAATATTATCAAGAATACATTGAAATATGGACCCAGGAGGATAATGAGAGGAATAATAAATAATAACAATAGCAAGTTAGCCAATAATAACCTCCAACTACTTAGGAATATTTTGTAATCATTTTGAAATTTCAAATTTAGAATATTCCATTGTACTATGGTGGTCTAATGTACTTGGACATATTTTTATGTTTATTTTGGGCCCAATCAAACTAATCTTAGGCATTTGATCTTATACATAGTGTTCTCCCCTTATTTTGTCAAGTAGATATAGTTATTTGCAAAATCTATACAAGAGAACCAAATAATTCATGAGATTCTCTGTAGTGTTTAATTATTGGTTTTTGTGTTGTTTTTCCACAAGATTTTAGATGTTTATTTTTTTCCTTTGTGTAAATTAATTTGGAAATTATATTTTATACATTCATGAGTTAGTTTAAATTTAGTGTTATGATGACTAATTTAGTAGTATGCTTACGCTGTTTTCTCTCATTAACAACTAGATGTGTTTTGTAATTTACTACAAGTGAATTATCTTTATGTAATGTATGTTGTTAAACATATGAATTTTCCTTCCTCAAAATATTCAACTACATTTATTCATATTTGATCATTACACTAGAGCTAGTAGATGTCAGTTTTCTATCTTTTATCTTAAAAGTTAGCAGAATTACTATTTTCTTTCATTTTAAGCACAACTTCTTTATGCTCTACCCTACTCACTCTTAGATCCACCCATGAACCACCTTATATTAAATCATGCCTTATATATCCATTATTCATTTACATTTTGGGAAATAATTTTCTAACATTAAAATAATTCACAAAGATTAACTAGAAACTATGTCACTACATAACATCTATTATCCCTATAGTAGGGTTTGTTTGCAAACATTGAAGTGGTGATCACATATTTACTATTTATTATATTCCAATAAAAATTTGTATAAAAAACTAAATCCCCAAGTCATTCCAATAATTTAAATTGATATTTAACTTTTCGCTTATTCTCTAGTGGCATAGGGAACACTAAAAGTACATCAACAGGGAGGGAAAAGCTGGCACTAGAAGGAGGGCCTACGTAATTATTTTCATAAATATTTTTTCAATAGTATTGTAATTTGTTATATACATGATTAATTATTTCAAAGTACATGAATATATTTAAATAACACTAAGGATCCTCACTATTTCTATAAATCTTTGCATTCTTTACATGAATATTTGTATTCTTTGAAAAATTTCATCAAGCTAGTGTTCATTTGTGCAAATTTTTTAAAATAACCTAAGTATTTTCTTAAATTCATGCAAACATAGGTGAAATACCCTATCCTCTACACATATTAAATGTTATTTTGATCATCTTTGTAAAGCTTGGTATAAATTAGCTAAATAATTAGGGTATTTATGTAAATATCATTCTCTAAGAAGTTACTTATACTAGATCTAGATGTTTAAGATCTTAATTGCAATATTTCAAGTAGATTTAAGTGAATATTTGCATATATTTATGCCATACCATGTTTAAAAGGATTAAATAGTCTTATATTATTGAATAAGGCATGAAAATGCTTTAATTTATTAGTTTAACACTGATCTTTATAGGTTTTAGTATAAAGCTAACATATATTTGTGCATGTTTTGAGAATTTTGAAGTTTCTAATCTTAGATCTTTAAAATGTCAAGGTAAAGATACTTGATCTAAATTTTTTTGTCAAATATTCATTGATATTTGAGGTTTTAAACCCCTTTTAGGGCTATATTTGAGATTCCTTTGCTTTTAAAACCCATTTTGCATCTTGGAGTTGCCTAAGATTAGGACTAGATCCTGATCTAAACCTAAGACCCATTTAGCATCTCTAGAGACCCATAGGAAGGATAGAGTAGATAAAGGTAGATGAAGAAGTCCATGACCTAGCCAAATTCCCCATATAACTAGAATTTATAACCCCTTGTGCCAGTCATGACATGGCTAGCTGGTCCATCCATTAATGTCCCTAGACATGTACATGATTTGCTAAGAAATCTAGAGAAATATTTGTCTCTCTTTACCCCCACATGTAGAGTAATGGTTAGTATTTTCTTTCATCTTAAACACAACTTCTTTCTGCTCTACCCTACTCACTCTTAGATCCACCAATCAACCACCTTATACTAAATCATGCCTTATATATCCATTATTCATTTACATTTTAGGAAATAATTTTCTAACATTAAGATAATTCAAAAAGATTAACTAGAAACTATGTCACTACATAACATCTATTATCCCTATAGTAGGGTTTGCTTGTAGACTTTGAAGTGGTAATCACATCTCTACTATTTATGTTATTCCAAGAAATAGTTGTATAAAAAACTAAATCCCCAAGTCATTCCAAGAATTTAAATTGATATTTAACTTTCCCCTTATTCCCTAGTGACACAGGGAACACTAAAAGTACATAAATAAGGAGGGAAAAGATGGCACTAGAAGGAGGGCCTATGTAACTATTTTCATAAATCATTGTTGAATAATATTTTAATTTTTTATATACATGCCTAATTATTTCAAATTAAATGAATATATTTAAATAACACTAAGCATCCTCACTATTTCTATAAATCTTTGCATTTATTACATGAATATTTGCATTCTTTGAAAGTTTTCATCAAGCTAGTGTTTATTTGTGAAAATTTGGTAAAATAACATAGGAATTTTCTTAAATTCATGCAAACATAGGTGAAATACCCAATCCTCTACAAATATTAAAGGTTATTTTGATCATATTTGTAAAGTTTGGTATAAATTAGCTAAATAATAAGGGTATTTATGTAAAGATCATTCTCTAAGAAGCTACTTATACTAGATCTAGATGTTCAAGATCTTAATTTCAATATTTCATGTAGATTTAAGTTAATATTTTCATATATTTATGCCATGCCATGTTTAATAGGCTTAAATAGTTTTATATTGTTGAATAAGGGATGAAAATACTTTTATTTGTTAGTTTAACATTGATCTTTATAGGTTTTAGTACAAAGCTAATTGATATTTATGCAGGTTTTGAGAATTCTAAAGTTTCTAATCTTAGATCTTCAAAATGTCAGGGTAAAGATACTTGATCTAAATTTTTTTGTCAAAGATTCATTGATATTTGAGGTTTTTAACCCTTTTTAGGGCTATATTTGAGATTCCTTTTCTCTTAGAACCCATTTTACATCTTGGAGTTTCCTAAGATTATGACTAGATCTTGATCTAAACCTAAGTCCCATTTAGCATCTCTAGAGATCCATAGGAAGGATAGAGTAGATAAAGGTAGATTAAGAAGTCCATGACCCAACCAAATTCCCCATATAACTAGAATTTGTAACACCTTGTGCCAGTCATGACATGGCTAGTTGGTTCATCCATTAATGTCCTTACACCTGTACATGATTTGCTAAGAAATCTAGAGATATATTTGTCTCTCTTGACCCCAATAGGTAGAGTAATGGTTAGTATTTTCTTTCATCTTAAGCACAACTTCTTTCTTCTCTACCCTACTCACTCTTAGATCCACCCATCAACCACCTTATATTACATCATGCCTTATATATCCAATATTCATTTACATTTTGGGAAATAATTTTCTAACATTAAGATAATTCACAAAGATTAACTAGAAACTATGTCATTACATAACATCTATTATCCCTATAATGGGGTTTGCTTGCAGACTTTGAAGTGGTGATCACATCTCTACTATTTATGCTATTCCAAGAAATAGTTGTATAAAAAACTAAATCCCCAAGTCATTCCAAGAATTTCAATTGATATTTAACTTTCCCCTTGCTCCTTAGTGACACAGGGAACACTAAACGTACATCAACAGGGAGGGAAAAGCTGGCACTAAAATGAGAGCCTATGTAACTATTTTCATAAATCTTTGTTGAATAATATTGTAATTTGTTATATACATGCTTAATTATTTCAAAGTACATGAATATATTTAAATAACACTAAGGATCCTCACTATTTCTTTAAATCTTTGCATTTTTTACCTGAATATTTGCATTCTTTGAAAATTTTCATCAAGCTAGTGTTCATTTGTGCAAACTTGGTAAAATAACCTAGGTATTTTCTTAAATTCATGCAAACATAGGTGAAATACCCTATCCTCTACACATATTAAAGTTTATTTTCATCATCTTTATAAAGTTTGCTATAAATTAGCTAAATAATTAGGGTATTTATGTAAATATCATTATCTAATAAGTTACGTATACTAGATCTAGATGTTCAAGATCTTAATTTTCAATATTTCATGTAGATTTAAGGGAATATTTGCATATATTTATGTCATACCATGTTTAAAAGGCTTAAATAGTCTTATATTATTGAATAGGGCATGAAAATACTCTGATTTATTAGTTTAACACTGATCTTTATAGGTTTTAGTATAAAGCTAATTGATATTTGTGCAAGTTTTGAGAATAATGAAGTTTCTAATTTTAGATCTTTAAAATTTCAGGGTAAAGATACTTGATCTAAAATTTTTTTGTCAAAGATTCATTGATATTTGAGGTTTTTAACCCTTTTTAGGGCTATATTTGAGATTCCTTTGCTCTTAGAACCCATTTTGCATCTTGGAGTTGCCTAAGATTAGGACTACATCCTGATCTAAACCTAAGACCCATTTAGATTCTCTAGAGACCCAGAGGAAGGATAGAGTAGATAAAGGTAGATGAATAAGTCCATGACCTAGCCAAATTCCCCATATAACTAGAATTAATAACCCCTTGTGCCAATCATGACATGGCTAGCTAGTTCATCCATTAATGTCCCTAGACTTATACATGCTTTGCTAAGAAATATAGAGAAATATTTGTCTCTCTTTACCCCCACAGGTAGAGTAATGGTTAGTAATTTCTTTCATCTTAAGCACAACTTCTTTTTTCTCTAACCTACTCACCCTTAGATCCACCCATGAACCACTTATATTACATCATGCCTTATATTTCCATTATTCATTTATATTTTTGGAAACAATTTTCTAACATAAAGATAATTCAAAAAGATTAACTAGAAACTATGTCACTACATAACATCTACTATCCCTATAGTAGGGTTTGCTTGCAGACTTTGAAGTGGTGATCACATCTCTGCTATTTATGATATTCCAAGAAATAGTTTTATAAAAAACTAAATCCCCAAGTCATTCCAAGAATTTAAATTGATATTTAACTTTCCCCTTGTTCCCTAGTGACATAGGGAACACTAAAAGTACATCAACAGGGAGGGAAAAATTGGCACTAAAAGGAGGGCCTATGTAACTATTTTCATAAATCTTTGTTGAATAATATTATAATTTTTTATATACATGCTTAATTATTTTAAATTACATGAATATATTTAAATAACACTAAGTATCCTCACAATTTCTATAACTCTTTGCATTCTTTACATGAATATTTGCATTCTTTGAAAATTTTCATCAAGCTAGTGTTCATTTGTGCAAATTTGGTAAAATAACCTAGGTATTTTCTTAAATTTGTGCAAACATAGGTGAAATACCCTATCCTCTACACATATTAAAGGTTATTTTTATAATATTTGTATAGTTTGGTATAAATTAGCTAAATAATTAGGGTATTTATGTATAGATCATTCTCTAGAAGTTACTTATACTAGATATAGATGTTTAAGATCTTAATTGCAATATTTCATGTAGATTTAAGTGAATATTTGCATATATTTATGCCATACCATTTTTAAAAGGCTTAAATAGTCTTATATTATTGAATAAGTCATGAAAATGCTTTGATTTGTTAGTTTAACACTGATATTTATAGGTTTTAGTATAAAGCTAACAGATATTTGTGTAGGTTTTGAGAATTCTGAAGTTTTTAATCTTAGATCAAAATTTTAGTGTAAAGATACTTGATCTATTTTTTTTTCAAAGATTCATTGATATTTGAGGTTTTTATACATTTTTAGGGCTAGATTTGAGATTCCTTTGCTCTTAGAACCCATTTTTCATCTTGGATTTCCCTAAGATTAGGATTAGATCCTGATCTAAACCTAAGACCCATTTAGCATCTCTAGAGACCCATCGGAAGGATAGAGTAGATAAAGGTAGATGAAGAAGTCCATGACCTAGCCAAATTCCCCATATAACTATAATTTATAACCCCTTGTGCCAGTCATGACATGGCTAGCTGGTTCATCCATTAATGTCCCTAGACCTGTACATGATTTGCTAAGAAATCTAGAGAAATATTTGTCTCTCTTTACCCCTATAGGTAGAGTAATGGTTAGTATTTTCTTTCATCTTAAGCATAACTTCTTTCTGCTCTACCCTACTCACTCTTAAATCCACCCATGAACCACCTTATATTACATCACTCCTTATATATATAATATTCATTTACATTTTAGTAAATAATTTTCTAACATTAAGATAATTCACAAAGATTAACTAGAAACTATGTCACTACATAACATCTATTACCCCTATAATAGGGTTTTCTTATAGACTTTGAAGTGGTGATCACATCTCTACTATTTATGCTATTCCAAGAAATAGTTGTATGAAAAACTAAATCCCCAAGTCATTCCAATAATTTAAATTGACAATTTAACTTTCCCCTTGTTCCCTAGTGACATAGGGAACACTAAAAGTACATCAACAGGGAGGGAAAAGCTAAAACTAGGAGGGCCTATGTAACTATTTTCATAAATCTTTATTATATAATATTGTAATTTGTTATATACACACTTAATTATTTAAAAGTACATGAATATATTTAAATAACACTAAGGATCCTCACTATTTCTATAAATCTTTGCATTCTTTACATTAGTTGAAACCTAATTTGCATTCTTTGAAATTTTTCATCAAGCTAGTGTTCATTTGTGCAAATTTGGTAAAATAACCTAGGTATTTTCTTAAATTCATTAAAAACATAGGTGAAATACCCTATCCTCTACAAATATTAAAGGTTATTTTGATCATCTTTATAAAGTTTGGTATAAATTAGCTAAATAATTAGGGTATTTATGTAAAGATCAATCTCTAAGAATTTACTTATACTAGATCTAGATGTTCAAGATCTTAATTGCAATATTTCATGTAGATTTAAGTGAATATTTGCATATATTTATGCCATACCACGTTTAAAAGGCTTAAATAGTATTATGGTGTTGAATAAGGCATGAAAATGCTTTGATTTATTAGTTTAACACTGATCTTTATAGGTTTTAGTATAAAGCTAACATATATTTATGCAGGTTTTGAGAATTCTAAAGTTTCTAATCTTAGATCTACAAAATGTCAGGGTAAAGATACTTGATCTAAATTTTTTTATCAAATATTCATTGATATTTGAGATTTTAAACCCTTTTTAGGGCTATATTTGAGATTCCTTTGCTCTTAGAACCCATTTTGCATCTTGGAGTTGCCTGAGATTAGGACTATATCCTGATCTAAACCTAAGACCCATTTAGAATCTCTAGAGACCTAGAGGAAGGATAGAGTAGATAAAGGTAGATGAAGAAGTCCATGACCTAGCCAAATTCCCCATATAACTATAAATAATAACCCCTTGTGCCAATCATGACATGGCTAGCTAGTTCATCCATTAATGTCCCTAGACTTGTACATGCTCTACTACAAAATATAGAGAGATATTTGTCTCTCTTTACCCCCACAGGTAGAGTAATGGTTAGTATTTTCTTTCATCTTAAGCACAACTTATTTTTGCTCTAACCTACTCACCCTTAGATCCACCCATGAACCACCTTATATTACATCATGCCTTATATTTCCATTATTCATTTACATTTTTGGAAACAATTTTCTAACATAAAAATAATTCAAAAAGATTAACTAGAAACTATGTCACTACATAACATCTATTATCCCTATAGTAGGGTTTGCTTGCAGACTTTGAAGTGGTGATCACATCTCTGCTATTTATTATATTCCAAGAAATAGTTTTATAAAAAACTAAATCCCCAAGTCATTCCAAGAATTTAAATTGATATTTAACTTTCCCCTTGTTCCCTAGTGACATAGGGAACACTAAAAGTACATCAACAGGGAGCGAAAAATTGGCACTAAAAGGAGGGCCTATGTAACTATTTTCATAAATCTTTGTTGATTAATATTATAATTTTTTATATACATACTTAATTATTTTAAAGTACATGAATATATTTAAATAACACTAAGCATTCTCACTATTTCTATAAATCTTTGCATTTTTTACATGAATATTTGAATTCTTTGAAAATTTTCATCAAGCTAGTGTTCGTTTGTGAAAATTTGGTAAAATGACCTAGGTATTTTCTTAAATTCATGCAAACATAGGTGAAATACCCTATCCTCTACACATATTAAAGGTTATTTTGATCATCTTTGTAAAGTTTGGTATAAATGAGCTAAATAATAAGGGTATTTATGTAAAGATCATTCTCTAAGAAGTTACTTATACTAGATCTAGATGTTCAAGATCTTAATTGCAATATTTCATGTAGATTTAAGTGAATATTTGCATATATTTATTCCATACCATGTTTAAAAGACTTAAATAGTTTTATATTGTTGAATAAGGCATGAAAATTCTTTGATTTGTTAGTTTAACATTGATCTTTATAAGTTTGAGTATAAAACTAACAGACATTTGTGCAGGTTTTGAGAATTATAAAGTTTCTAATCTTAGATCTTCAAACTATCAGGGTAAAGATAATTTAACTAAATTTTTTTGTCAAATATTTATTGATATTTGAGGTTTTTAACCCTCTTTAGGGATATATTTGAGATTCATTTGCTCTTAGAACCCATTTTACATCTTAGAGTTACATAAGATTAGGACTAGACCCTGATCTAAACCTAAGACCCATTTAGCATCTCTAGAGACCCATAGGAAGGATAGAGTAGATAAAGGTAGATGAATAAGTCCATGACCTAACCAAATTCCCAATATAACTAGAATTTATAACCCCTTTTGCTAGTCATGACATGGCTAGCTGGTTCATCCATCAATGTCCCTAGACCTGTACATGATTTGCTAAGAAATTTAGAGAAATATTTGTCTCTCTTTACCCCCATAGGTAGAGTAATGGTTGAGGATCATGTAAATTCATTCAAAGTATCCTTAACATTTCTCAACATGATCCATGAGGATGTGGCTTATCACCTCTTTCCTTTCATATTTTTAGATGTCATGGGATGGAATCAATTTAATGACACCTTTATTTTCTAGTTCTATAGGGTAGTTAGCCTAAGCATCATGTACCAATAGTTTACCACCTTGAAAAGGAACCCAAAGGATCCAATTAAAAAATTTAACACTAGGTTATAAAATATGTACACCCTGACATCCCCACCATATAAACCTACTGATGAATTAGCTTTAGAAATATATAAGAATGCTTAAGATCTAATGACAGTTATCTTCTTGAGTAGAGCCATGGGCATTGGCACGTTTCCCTTAGCCTATATTGAGTTTTTTTATATTAATGAATAAATGCACTCATAATGGCATCTTAACTTTTCCATACCCAGCTTTGACCCAAATCTTTTGGCTCTAAATGTCATTCCCTTTATGAATGAAAATCACCCGGCATTGAACTAACTATCGATGATCAACTAGTACCTTTGAGCCATGTTACACATAACCAATAGATAGGTTTAATTAACTAAGAAAATGTCAGGACTCATCCCTAGAATAATTATAAATGGTACATTTGAACAACATATATGTCTAACCTACCACCTAGAATAAGGACCCAAAACCTCCAAAGAGAGAGTTAGTTTCAGTCTAAAAGATTGTCCAAAAACTAGCTAACAATTTCTTAGATTTAAAGAGATAGATGGGTAACATTGTTAAGATATATAATAGGAATTATAACTTCCAAATATATAATAGTCCTTTCAATAGACCTAATAATAATAGTGATCCCCCTTCGAGCAAATTACCCAAGATTAATATTTTTGAAATGGCCTTGCCTAACTGTTGTTGAGTACAAAATACTACTAGACATGGGGAACTTGACTATGTTAAGTTATTCCATGTATTTGAAGCAATTAAGAGCCAAATTTAGGGATTTGACATAAATCCCATTGATCAAAACAACACTAAAATCCTTGATAACTCTAATAATGCCCCTAGATCCCCTGAATCGGTCTTCATGGTTGAGACTTATGACTTTCCCATCCAAGATGAGAATGAACCTGAAGATAATGTTTAAGAGTTTAATGTTTTACATTAGTACCAAAGGATCAGTTATGCCTTGAAGAGTAAAGGATATAACCCACCTCTGATAACTTTCATCCCACCTAACAAAATAGACACACCTCCAAATGGTAGGATAGACAATAACCCTCCACACCCTAAAGGTAAGGAGAGTCAACCAACAATAGAGGTACATAACACAACATCAAAAGGTGTATATAATAGATTGGAAGACATGAATAATATTAAGGTGAATATAACATTACATGAACTCACACAAATCATCAAACAACATGATTTGTTATTAAAATCTTTGAATGAAAATCCTAGCTCTAGCAAGACTAAGCAAACCCATGCCAATGTAATAATGTATAAGAGAAAACATGATGTTCCTCCATTCCTGTTAATTGTTAGAATTTTTGGTAAGAATCTCCATTATTGATTTCTTGATTATGGTGCTTTGGCTACCATCATGCCTCTAATAATTTATGAAAGACTAAGGCTAAATCTAGTCAAATATAAAAATGTGGTTGTGCAGTTAGATAAATCAAGAGTGAGGGTAATTGGTGAATTATTGAATATTCATATGTATCTATCTTAGGATCCTCAAGTATATTAGTTCATCGACATTTAGGTAATTGACATACTTGAATCTTATATATTGTTACTAAGCCATGATTGGACCAAATCTTTGAATGGATACATGTCCATAGATTGTTATTACATTTGGTTACCTTGGTGAGGGATCTCCAATAAAATTAGGATCGATCATGAGCCCAAGATGAAGTATATGATTATAGAGTACAATGCCAATAATGAAAATGTAAACTACCGGTCCTCTGATTTAGGTGTTTATACTCTGGATACCACTAACATTATTATATGTGATAGTCTGAAGGAAGAAAATAAAGTCCATTGAACATTATACATTGATGGTACATGAGCTAAACAAGGCTCAAGCATCAACATTATTTTGAAGAGTCTCGAAGGGAATCATTATTTAGCTTCTTATAGATTACAGTTGTTTTATACTAACAACTTCATAAAATATGAAGCTCTTGTTTTAGGACTTCAATTTATAATTAAACATAAGGTTAAAGAACTATTAGCCTATGGTGATTCTGAGTTAGTGACTAGTCAAATTAGAAGCAAATATCAATGAAAAATTTCTTGTTTAATAAAGTATAATGTTAGGTCTTGGGACTTAATTGAATACTTCAACTCATTCAATATTGTCTCCTTGCCCAGGGAATTTAACTAGTTAGTAGATGTTATAGCATCCATGATAGTAAATTTGGTACCTCTATAAACCTTGAACTTACAATAATTCACTATAAAAATAATCTCATCTACATCTATGCCACATAACATCAACCACTTCCAAGTCTTTGATGATGACCAATGAATAATTAACTTCCTATGAAATACTAACATCTTTGAATCCTCCATTATCGATTAATAGGATGAAAGTAATACAAAAAGTTCAAAGGGCCATGAATATGGCATAGCCAAACTTAAATATAATCAAATCCCCAAAGGCATGATTTCCTTGGAGAGGATGTTTGACCTGGATAAGTAAGGAAATGAAACTAAGCAGCCCAAAGTAAGTAAGAACGATTACAAATAAGTAAACTTGGGAGAACTTGAGAATGAGTAGAATGTTAACATTGGCTTAGTATGCATCAATGAAGAATTAAAGAGAGTAGCTACCCTTATGACCAAATTTAAAGATATAATTGCTTGGTCTTATGATGACCTCAAGACCTTTGACACTAGTGTGATCACTAACACTATCCATTTGAATCAAGCCTACAAAAATTTCAGGCAAAGACAAAGGCTAGTCAATCTAGTATTGTAACCTATAGTTTATAAGGAAGTGAATAAGTTACTTGATGCAAAGATAATATTTCATGTATGGCACTTGACATGGGTTGCCAATATTATACTAGTCTAGAAGAATAATGGAAAAATCTACCTTTATGTTGATTTTTAGAATCTGAATAGATCTTCCAAGAAGAATAAGTACCCTTTACCATCTTTGGATATAGTTGGTAAGTGGCTCTAGAATGACGTCATTTTTGGATGGATTATTAGGCTATAATCAAGTCTTGGTAGACAAAAGTGATAGAATGAAGACTACTTTTACCACTAAATGGGGGATGTTTGCCTAAAAAAGAATTCCATTTAGGTTAATCAATACAGGAGTATATTTTTAATGATAAATGGACCATGTATTCCATGGATTAATAGTTAAATGCATTATTATTTACATGGATGATATAATAGTGTTTTCTAAAAACATAGAAGATCACATGATTCATTTAGAGCATGTTTTGGAGAGGTGTAAAAGGTATGGCATCTCCTTGAACCCTAAGAAGAGTATCTTCTATGTGATTGAAGGTAAACTCTTAGGATATAAATCACTCAAGAAGGTATGACCATCGACCCTGATAGGATCAATGTAATTTTGAAATTAGAAGTTCTAAATAACAAAAAAGAGTTAAAGTCTTTATTTGGTAAGATCAAATTTATAAGAAAATTTATTTATGGGTTTGTAGAGATTATGAGACCACTCAATGCCATGCTAAATAAATATGCTAAGATAGAATGGATAGATGAGGTGAAGGCATTTCAGGACATCAAGGAGGCTATCATTTAAGCTCCTATCTTGATAAGTCTTGATTTTAATAAATATTTCTATCTATACTCTTTTACTTCTAACCATACTATTTTTGTTGTCCTAACATAAAAGGAAGGTGACAAAGAACACCCCATATCGTTCATGAGTACTAACCTGAAGAATACAAAGCTTAATTACCCTATTCTAGATTAAAAATTCCTACGCATTAGTGAAGGTTGTGAATAAATTCAAACATTACATCCTAAGAAATAAGACACATGCCATAGTGTTTGATCTAGCTATCAAATTAATGCTAGAATAGAATGAACTTAGAGAGAGAAGAGGGAAGTGGATGACTAAACTTCAAGAATATGATTTAGATATAAATCATGTTAAGTTAGTAAGAGGTCAAGGTCTTATCCAACTTATAGAAAACATTGATCCTCACATTGATGTTTTGCAGGTGGAGGCAAGTCAAGTGATCAGGGAAGATTGGTACAAGGACATTATTCATTACTTTCTACATGGATTATGTCCCTCACACCTCAAAAGAGAATAATAAAGTACCCTCAAGCTGAGATCATATCCCTTTATGATCAAAAGAAGAGTCCTCTAGAGAAATAACTAAGAAAGAATTTATTTGAGGTGTGTCTCTAAAGTTGAAGCCATTAAGATCATGGATAATTTCCATGACAAGCTAAAAGTGGTCATCCTTCAGGATGCACCACTACACACAAGATATTAAGGGATGGATATTATTAGTCAACTATTTTCAAAGACACACATGATCATGTGTGATCATACCAAAAATGTCAAGTGTTTGATCAAAGAAAATAAAGATTTCAATGCCTTTACAACTTGTAATAAAGATAAAACCATTTGCACAATGGGGCCTAGACTTCATGGGCATAAATAACCCCAACTCCTTAGTGGGCATAAATTTATACTCACTGCTATTGACTATTTCACAAGGTGCACTAAAGCAATGGCCACCAAGAATAGCAGAATATTTGACATTATCAATTTCTGAAAATAAAACATTATCACTTAGTTTGGGACACCTCTATCTCTAGTGTGTGATATGGTCCAGCCTTTGCATTAGCTGAGTTCATAGAATGGGTGTATGATAATCAAATCATCATCAAGTCTGATTTAAACTACTACCCTCAAGGTAATGGAGTGGTTGAATCCACTAACAAGAACCTGATGAATGCCATTTAAAATTCTATAGAAAAGAAACCAAGGGAGTGGTAATCCCTACTAAATTTTTCTCTATGGGTAGACAAGACCAAATATAAGTAGGTTCTCAAGACATCCCTATTCATAGTAGTTTATGAGAAACAAATTATATTTCCCATCATTTTGAAGATAACTACATATGAATTCATGGTTGAGTACATGGAATATGATTAAATAGTGCATTTTTTAATCCTAAACATCATTCAAATAGAGGATGCCAGAGATGAAGCATAGCAAAGTCTCAGTGAGCATCAAGATGTTGTAAAAATATGGCTTGATAAGTGATCCAAAGTTAAAGCATTCTAAATATAAAACTTATTCCTACTGTGGGACAAGGCCCATGAGAAGAAAGGATATAATTACAAGTTCACTTACCTTTGGATTGAACCCTATCAAGTATCATAGATACTTGGTGAAAACATGTTTAGACACAAAGACTTGCAAGGAAATGACTTGTCCTTGTTAGTCAAAGGGCAATACATGAAGGATTACTTCTCTACCACTTTGTCCCAAATCCCACAAGGAGAGTAAACTTGTTTATACTTATAGTAGATAGAGGTAGTTTAGTTTGATTTACTATTTTGCTTTCTTATTATTTTATTTTGTGATTTCCTGCTTTGCTTTCATGTTCATTTTTAATTTTTGTCTACTCATTTATTTCATGTTGTGTGTTTTAGTTTAGTAATAAGTCCTCTAAATAAGAAATATTTGGCTCAATTTGTGTTAACTTGGTCCTAAGAAGGGAAGAAGGGATTATTTATCTTAAACATTGGTAGCCCAAATCTTGAAAGCCTCTAGGATTGTTCCAATATAGAAAAGTTGGGTGGGTTTAATTATAAATTGGTTTTTTATAAAGATCCTAAGTTATTTTAAATTTGTAATATAGTTTAGATAACTGATCATGTGCTTGAACAAGATTTTTAACATATGTGGACCATCATACTAGCACTCAAATTCATTAAATGAATTTCTTGGGTAGAACTTGTTATCTAAAAGTGTAGAACATTAAGATTATATCTTGATAAAATCCTTACACTTGGATAATTTTGGTTCCCAACCCTTCTAGTTTATGGATACACACACACACACACACACACACACACACACACACACACACACACACACACACACACACACACACACACACACACACACACACACACACACACACACACACACACACACACACACACACACACACACACACACACACACATTAAGTGAAATCATAAACTACTTCATGTTCCATGAATGGTTATTTAGACAATATATACTAGGGCTATGGATGCCTAGCTAACAGTAGAGCAAGGCCTAAAGTGGAGCCAAAGGTATCTCTATCAGGGCTATGGATGCTTGGCTAGAAACATAGCAATGCCCAAGCCATCCCTAAATAAGTAAAGAATTATTATATAAAACTTAAAGAATGCTTAATTCATTTCATGTATTAATGTCTTGAATCTTGAAAGTTGACAGTTCTGAACTTGATGTCAATGGTTAATAACTTCAAAGCACACATATAGTATGTTTGTCTAAAAGATTCAAACTCTATTTCCAGCATATGAGCTTTTATTTATTCTAAAAGGTAGTTTCGATGTAGCTAAAAATCTTAGTAAGATGTCTAATTTTTAATTCATCTTTAAAACATAGATCTATATTTTAACATTTTGCAATGTTTCCCCATAGAGGTGTCCATTTATTGATTCTCAACTACCCCCTATTCCCAGAATGGGGACCCTCTTATCTTGATTTTTCAAATTTGCCTAAGTGTCAAGTTTGATAAGTCCTTCAACTACATAAAAATGTTTAATTTAATATTTCCCAACAACTCTTGGTTAGATATTAATCTTTAAATATAGATAGGCTTTGTCAAGGATGCTCTACTTGGTTCTTCAATCAACATGAACACGACCATCTTTGTGAGATATCACTATACTAACCCCTTGTACTTTTCTTAAAGTAATTGTATATAAATTTTGATTTAAACATCTTTTAATTTAGTTTTGATAGGTTTTTGACATTTTTGGAAGTATAACTTAGATTCTCGTATGACTTCCTATGACACCAATTTAAAGGTAGTAATTCATGACTCCTCACATGATGTCAAATTATATAAAGTCTTCCAAAATAATACTCACTCTATAGTATGCCATGTGTTACTATGGAACTTATCCAAAGCCCTGAATATTCCTATTAAAACTCCCAATTGCATCATTATATGAAATAAATATTCTCTATGTATGACACTTGGAATGAATCTATGAAACTCACGAGCCATGTGGCATCATCATTAGAGTTTGTAAAAGAGTTAACCATTAGAATTCAAATCCATAGGCTACATGTCAAGATCCTAGTCCATTTAAGCAAACCTAATCAATTTAAGCCACTATGTATCTTGTTATAATGAATAATATCATGAAATAATACCATGTGTCCTAAGCACAACCATCCAATTCTAAATATCCTTCTGAAGTGATGCATGTCCTTGAAGGTTCATCCATGACTAACATGTGTCAAACCCACATTGTGTTTGATCTAAAACTCATGAAGGCCCACTAAATGGACATGTGAATGCACCTGAGTTATCTTATTAAGGATCGATGGTACCTAACTATCCAAGCCCCTTCCAAGAATGACAAGTGGTAGAAGAGTGAAGAATATATCATGATAACAATGTGTGTCCCCCTCAGAACTATGAGATGATGTTGCATGTCATTATTGCATTAATTCTATCTAAAGAACCACTTGATCACCTTTGAGATCCCATAAAAATGATACGTGTCTCCTTTAGACCTAAAAAATGATGCCATGTGTAATTACCATGAATTTATTGCTCAATAATGATATAATTTCCTCTGAGTGTGACACATGGCTCAACCTATGCCACATGATAAAAAAAAGTTGATGAAAACTACCTAGAGGCCTTATGAAGGTGACACCTCTATAAGTAAAGTCTTGATTGATTTCTAAAATGATAAGTGGCACTCTCACAATTGATCAAATTAAAGGGCCCCACACTAGAAATCACCACCAATCAAAATATGTCATGTGGCCTAAACAAAAGGGTCACCACATGGAGCCACATCTAAAGCACCTAAGACCAATCAGAAAGTACCACATGTCTTAGTTTGAGCCAACTAAGTAATTTAGTCATATTCAAGCCTTGGGGATGGCTAGATGGATCCCAAGTGTATTTCCACATGTTGAATGATCAAAAAAATAGCTTTAAAGCTAAAATTGATGGTGAATCAAAGGAAAATTAGTGCTAAATTTTGAATGCAAAGGTGATGAGTTCATCATTAATGTGGTACAAACCAGAATTACCATCCAACCTTACATTAATCAAGGCAATATTCAAAAGGATACTCAACTTGATCATTTTCACCCACACTTGCATTTGAAGCCCTAAGCATTTGTTTTTTCTCTACAAGTTTCATTCTCAAAGTTCAACAAAGCTCAATCTCTTCACAGATTGCACACTGACCACCATTATTGGATCTCTAGGATTGTAGAAAAATATGAGAGGGCATATATTGCTACACAAGAATACTACATAAATGGAATGAGTAGGACCCTTCACTTTACATAAGGTAATTAAATTTAGAAGTGATAATTTGTTATTTCAATATGTCAATTTAATCATTTTCAAGGACACAAATTTCATCTTTAAGGCCATAAACTCAAGGAACATGCATTACATAAGTGTTTATCATAATGTTGAAAGAGCTAAGGATCTCAAGGATTTTGAGACCATGCCCCATGTCATTTAGCTTTTTTTAGACATCCTAGCACTCCAAGCTACTAATCTTCACAAAACCACATCAAAAGTCAAGGTCATGCCATGCACTGACCTAGTATATGGCATCTTTGAGATGTCAAAATGTGAGGATGGATTACTCAAATATATGAACCTAAGACTTCCCATTGCCTTCATTATAGGGCCAATTTTAAAAAACCATTATGACCTACCCCTCCCCCAATTAGACTATAACTAAATCATTATCAATAATTGGTATAAGGCACGCAAGCTAGAGGTAATATTGGCTTCATGGACACCAAACCCAACTAGAGTATTCATGGAAAAATAGGGGAATATACTCATTTCCCAGTTTAGATAGGGAGTCAATATTGGCCTTACCCTAATAAATAAAATATTTGATAATGCCCAGATTGGATACATAGATATAAGGGACATCCTATTATTGCAAATAATCCTAGAATATTAATAGATCCCCTCACTTGGGGATATTATTAGTAGGAACTTGATTGTAGTCATGCAGATACTTACTATAATGGGGCTCCATTTTACATGATGAGCTATCAATTAGATGTTATTTATGAAACTACACAATTAAGGCCAAACTTGTCGACTCCTAAATGAAATGAAATTATGCCTCAAACATATTTTGTAATTCACATTCACCAATTTAGGCACCATATAAAAATAATTATAGAGGATTTTTATTCCCATATCTATAATTTAGTTACAAAATGTGAAATGTAGAGGGTACCATCTAAGGTTAGGCAGGCATTGAGAGATATAGGTAGCTTCTAACTCTACCCTAATTGTATCGTCATCCAAATAGAGGGGGTAATGCTAGATCCCTTCAAGATACCAAGGTATATGCCAATGAAGTTGGTAGAAGAATAAATAGCTTACCAAATGCTTAATATAATTGATGACCTTTTCAAGAGGAAGAAGAAGACACCCCCACATAAGGCTCCTTAGCAATTGGGGAAAACTAGGGAAAAATAATGGAAAGATGTAATAGTGGTAGCGAGGCATAGGGATTCCTACCTATTTCCCAAAGATGACCTCATAATTTGGTATCTAAACAAATTTATTACCAAGCACCTTGCCAAATTTAAAAGAGATGTGGCCATAGATTATAGGCATCAAGACAATGTACATGATTGGATATACCTTAATGCAATGAATGATGAGATGGTCCTAAGGAATGCAACAAGGAATATACCACTTAAGATGAGACTTATCAAGAGAGGAGGAAAGAAGACATAGAAAAACCTCAACACCCACCAACTCATGGGATCATATTTAATGTGATCTATGAGGAGAAGTAGAAGAGGAGAATGACTCTCCTCTTATCAAAAATAGACCCTATAGGTGCCCACTTCAAGCCACTCCAAGTGGGTAAGTCACACCTATGAGCTATGAGTAGGGAGAGCCAAGAATCTAGCCTAGCCCTATATAATCACCTATAATCCCCCATATATATGATGAAAAAAATTTAACACAAAGTTTAGATGAACCAGGTCCTAAAATCATTGATCTAGAGGAAGAATCCTCATAGCATGAAATTTATATCTCATTAGAAGGACTCCAAGCATCAGCTGGGAGGATTTTTGAGAGAGTATACACAAGGAAGAATTCTCCATCATCTTCCTAAATTCCTAATATAATTATGGCTCCTTTTCAATCTTTCCTATTTGTTATCACATTCATAATTACCACTGTTGTTATTGCCCATGCAACCCCCATGTTCACATCTCCCACCACTACTTCCTTTGGAGGCACCATTCCATAATTCATCTCCCATGTCACTAATATCATCCCACCTCCACTAGACTCCCAAATCATTATTTATATCCAAACTAAAGGCTCCATTATTTCTTAGACCACCATTGGTGCATCCCTCACCCTTGGCTCCATTTCACCCACCAAACCATTGAGTCCCATTCCACCATCATTCACCTATCAAAGGCCACCTCATCTCACCCTAACAACTAAGATAATTGGACCCTAAACATTGCCCTAAATTATTTTGGACATGAGACTATATAAATCTTTGTTTGATTTGTTGGGTCAATTTGACCCAATTAATTTGTATATCCATATTACTACCCTAGCTTCTTCTTCCTCCCATGCACTCCCACTTCAACCAACCCCCACTCAACCATCATCCTCAGCTACCCCATATTGGGTAAGAATCATGATGTAGACAACAAGATTAGGGAGGCCTCAGGTGAGAAAAATTCCAACTCAAATTGGGATGAGGTTTAACCCCACCATTGACACCATGAAAAGGGTAATTCAGAGAAAAATGGAACAAACATATCCCAGATTGATTTTGATATGTGAGAGTGAATAACCACTCTTCACTCTAACCAAGAAAAGGAAAGTAGGCCATGGATAAATTCATGAGTATGTTGAGGACCCAGTGTCCACAATACAAGCATAGTGAAAATCCATTATTACTATAATGAAGGTAATGCAATAGTAATTGCAAAGTCTAAAAGAGAAAATGCTACCTATAGTTCCAGATAGCACTTTGATTTCAATAATCAATTCTATAATAAATTTTTTAAACCTAAATAAGGTTATGAAGA
Source organism: Torreya grandis (assembly GCA_037957365.1). Classification (NCBI taxonomy): domain Eukaryota; kingdom Viridiplantae; phylum Streptophyta; class Pinopsida; order Cupressales; family Taxaceae; genus Torreya; species Torreya grandis. The sequence continues at coordinate 5,476,179 of JARHVA010000401.1, read as the reverse complement.
AGATATAGGGAGAGTGTATATGACAAACCAAGGTGGTCACAAAGTTTGATTAAAGTCTTTTCCATTATCACACCAAGTTGGCAAAGTTCACAAGACTGGTAAGAAGTAAAAAATTCCCTGATCTCAAAGTTTTTCCTCTTGAGGACATAATACCTACATAGACCATCCTCATGAATAGGAGGATGATTTTAAAGACATGTTTTGATCAAATAAATTATGTAAACACATCCTTTGATAAAATTGAGTTCAAGATAGCCCACTTGTTGAAGGATGCCATGATTACTAGAGTAATTAAGCTAGACAGCTCCTTCATGGAAGAGCAAGATTTTATGGAAATAATGAAGGTATTTGTCACACATTTCCATCAAGATGTGGCTAATGCCAAGATATAAGCCAAAGTGATTGATATTTTTTCATTTAATAATTAAAGTCTATAAAAGGCTAAGGTGATACAAGAGGTACTCAAGCCCATACTCAAAGAACATGGTAGGTTGATTGAGGACATATCTAATTTATTTAGGCCCATGATCCTAGATTTTACCCAAATATAAAAATATTATCAATCATGCACTAAAATATAGACCCAAGAGGAGAATGAGAAGAAGTAGAAACAACAATAATAATTTGGCCAAAAACAACCTCCAACCACTTAGGAATCTTTTGTAATCTTTTTGAAATTTTAAATGTAGAATATTCCATTACAATGTGGTGGTCTAAGCCACTTGGCCATATTAGGATTCCACTTTTCAGCCCACTCAAAGTCATCTAAGGCATTTGAGCCTATAAATGGGGTATCCCCTCATTTTGTAAACCATAAATTGTTATTTTAAAAATTTATACAAGAGAATCAAAGAATTTGTGAGATTTTCTGTAGTGTTTAAGTGTAGGATTTTGTGTTGTTGTTCCTCAAGATTTTATATGTTTAGTTATTTCCTTTCTATAAATTAATTTATCAATTACATTTTATATATGAATTAGTTAGTTTGAGCTTAATTCTAGGATAACTAATTTAGTAGTATACTTTCTCTATTTTGTCTCATTAACAACTAGATATGTTGTGCAATTTACTGCAAGTTAGTTATCTTTATGTAATGTATGTTATTAAACATATGAATTTTCCTTCCTCAAAAGCTTTAACTACATTTATTCATCTTTGAGAATTATGCTAGAGATATAAGATGTTGGTTTCCTATTTTTTTCCTTAGAAGTTAGCAGAATTGGTATTTTATTTCATCTTAAGCATAACTTCTTTCCATCCTACCCTACTCACTATTGGATCCACCCATGAACCATCGTAGCTTAGATCATGCTATATATATATATCCATTGTTCATTTACATTTTGGGTAATAATTTGTAAACATTAATATAATTTAAAAATATTATCTATAAATAATGTCACTACATAACATTTGTTGTCCCTACTTCAAGGTTTGCTTGCAGACTTTGAAGTGGTTATCACATCACTGCTATTTATGTTATTCCAAGCAATAGTTGTATAAACAACTCAAGACCCAAGTAATTTTAAGACTTTAAATTGAGTTTTAACTTTCCCATTATTCCCTAGTGACATAGGGAGCACTAAAAGTGCATCAACAGGGTTGAAATCCAAAACGGATTAGCATACATAATTTTGGAGTGCACAATAATCTTTAAGTTATGCACTATTCACATAAATTGAATCAACCATTGTAGATGGATTTTAGATTAAATTTAAAAAAATTATTTGAATTCATGATCAAAATATAATGTATTACACCCATACTTCTACCTTGTCTATATCCATAAAAATAAATTCAAAGGTGTGGCATTAATCTATAACATTCCCCCATTGTAGCTATAGAATTTGAAATTTTATGTAGATGCTCATTGTAAATTTTTTTTGAAACTTTCAAAATTTGAGGTTTTATAATTTTATCTTGAAATAGGTGTGAATATGCATGGAATATACCCCCATAATATATACCAATGACTAAATTTTGAACATTTTTCAACTTTTGAAATTGTACTTGTGCTAAAACATATTCGTTCTCTTGAAAAGGTTTGTCTCATGCATGAGAAGTTCACTAAAATGACCCCATTTTGAGGTGATGGAATTTATCCTGAAATTCACTTATCTAAATATAAAATTTAAATTAAAACATGTGTAATAATATGTAATCATTGAATAATTTAGCATAGTAAGATTTTGCATAATTTGAATATTTTTTGTAACATATGAGACAAGGCCTACATAAATATGTAAATGAATCTCATAGTAATTGGGTATATAATTAGTATATTAATTTTATTATTACATTATATTGATCATGGCACTCATAAAATTCAACAATCTTAATAGTGACACACACAACAAGCATAATGATATAAATGTTAAACTATAAGGCCAAGTGCCACATAAAAGGGACATGTTCAAATGCCATAAACAATAAAGAGATAAGGGTAAAAATTAATGAAAATGTTTAAGTTTTGTACACAACAAACAAAATATCCTATATATGCTCAAACAAATTTTAATCCAAGGGCCAAGGGCCACACATAATAGATAAGCAAGATGTAATCTACTATGTATAAGTAACAACATCAATGGAACATAGAATTAGACTTGTAGTTTAAACCATGTATATGTGTTGTGATCATATCCTATAAAATAACATATTCATGCATATAATGTAAATAAAACTTTTATAAATGACATTTGTAAAAAAAACATAGCTTAATAGTGTAAGATTCATGGAATGATAACACCTATTTATATTCTCACATGTAATATGATACCCCAAGTTTAGCAAGGATACTAAGTAGAGAAAAGTGTAACACCTTGATATTTGTAAATTTTATATGTCCTAAAAAACACTAATTAATACCATTGAAATTAATTTATGATATATAAAAAATATGGTCTACTAATCATGATATTAATAACATATTTCAAATATGTAAATTAGATTGTTAATCATTCTCATGTCATAAATTTTTGATATTTTTAGAATATTTTGAATGTTTTGTAATTTGAAATATAATTTTTTTTTGTATTTTTAAAATATTTAAACCAAAGAAACTAAATCCAATAAAAACAAGTTGTCAAAATTAGAAATATCTGAACAATTTTCAACATGTGTCAGTGTTATATATGTACCAGAATGTATAAGCAAGATGGAATTTTTTTTGGGTAAAGCACTTAACCCCAAAGGTTAATTTATTTTCTTATATTCTGGAATAAAATATAATTATTAATATGGAAAAATTATCCAAAATGGGACTAATTATCCCCAATAGATATCTGATATGTCAAAGTGCAAAAGACTCTACTCAACACCTTTTTATAGAATGCCCCCTCAGTCTAACTTTGTTTATTTGGATTCTTAATCACCTCAACATGTCATGGGTAAAACCTAATAGTATATTATATATCATTCCATAATGAATCCCCTTATTAAATATTCCCTCTCTAACCTTCCTTTGGTTCCTTTTCCTTCCCCACTGATCTAGTGCATCTAGAAAATTTGTAATGATAGCCTATTCCTCAACAAAAGGCACCAGTTGAAGAGTGTCTTCCCATATCTCTGCTATTATATTTTTAAAAATTGGAAATACTTTCCTCCTAAATATAAATATCTTACCCTCCCAATGGCCTTTCTTATCCTTAAAAACTAAGAACTTCAAATGGTTATTTTCCCATCCATAAAAGACTTTATTCACAAGAAAACTAAATAGAAGGCTCCTCTATAGGTGTGGGTGAAACTAAACTTTTATGGGGCCTCCAAGTGAAACTTATGCCCTATGTGTGGAGTATGAATCATAAGGAACTATAAATAGGAGATTTTGGATGCTTTTTTAAGTCCCATGGGTAAGTAAACAAACCAAATTTTTGATGCCAAGGTGGCCATATGGGGTATACAACTAACATCAACCATAAACTAGAATAGGATCGTTATAGATGGTGATTATTTGAACATCCTTAATGCCTTGGAGGGAAAAATTATACCTTCACACACTATCAAGGAAATCATTGATGACATGAAGCACATTTTAAAAGGTATACCTCACTTCCAACTCATACACACTTATAGGGAAGGAAATGGGGTGACCAACCTCCTTGCCAACATTGGAGTGGATCTCCACCATTTAACCATAAATCATGATATAGTTAGCATCCACCCAAATTTGTATAACATAATTTGTTCTAAAGGTACTAATTTAGCTTAAATTAATCATCCCTTCACACATGTAACCCCTCAAATTGATGGGGAAAATCCCAATCTAGTTGATCCACATTTATTTCAAAGAAAAGGGTATTAATTATTTTTATGTGAATTTGGTTGGTGTTCCTAGCCATTTAAGCCCTATTTGTTTCTACCAATTCTAAAAATTTTGACTCTTCCACTCCATCTCTATGCTTTTAGAACCAATGGGTGATGATAGAAACTACTTAAAACCCACATCATGTAAAGAGGTCTACAAACAAAAGAAGGTCTAGAAGAAACTCAAAAATGGGAGCTTATAGAGTTTATGGAATGCATCACTGAGAACAACATCATGGTGGCCTAAAAATTCATTTCATCCTAGACAAAGTAGAAGGTTACCATGTAAGGCATCACCATTAACATCTTAGAGGAATTCATCAGTGATGCCACAGGTATGTCCTACACAGGCACCAAGGAATTTAAGGACTAGCCAAAGAAGTAAGAATCCCTACAATGGTTATTTAGAATGAATGATTTCATGCAGACTAATAAGAAAGGTTTCCCATGAGCTGACCTTCTACATTACTAGCCAAATATCTACCATCAATTCATGTGCTACATAACTCTAAAAGGTAAGTACACTTTTATTTTTTCACACCATTTCCTATTCCCAAATCACTTCATTGGGTTCAAAATTAGTCTTCCATATTTCCTACTCAAGTCCCTAGAAATTATCATTCTACTCCACCAAGTAAATGATATTAATCCCATTCTCCATCAAGGTCTTATACTCTTGCTTGTTAAACATGATTAGGTCTTTTTAGGTTGAAAGGTCTTCCCTGGGGGATCCTCTTTCAAGGAGGACTCCCTAGCGGAGGACCCTACTGAGGGATCCCACCTTCCCTCTAAATTTTGTCCCCAAAATAGTCTATCTTAGTCCCCCCTGATGACCTCCCTCTCAAATTTCTTTTTATCCCCAAGCCTAAACCCATCAAAATTGGGATTCATATATATTCAACTTGGAAAGGTAAAGCCATAGTAATGGACAAGCTAGAAAAGAACAAATAATTTATAGAAAATTTCAAATCAAGGGTAGAGTAGGTAGGGTTTGGCTTGGATATCCTTATATAGGATTGGAATGATATTCATAGGGTGTCTGAAACTACTATCCAAACCTTTATCCACTTTACTTAGCCACCCCCCCAATCCCCTTTTATGAAATCTCTCACGGTCTTAAAATTCCCCCTAGGTTCCCCCACGATGTCCCCCTTAAACAATATCCTTTACACGTAAAAGGTAGGAAGAATCCCTTAATAATCCTCCATAGGGAAGTAGAAGAAGGCCCTAGGTATTGTACACAGGTCAAAGTATCAAATGATAAACCTAACATCCCTGTAAAGGACACTATTGTTATTGATGATCCTTCGGAGGGACCTTCTTCCTAGTTCCATTTTAGTTTTTTGTTTTATATTTTTGTTTTAAGTACTCATTTTCTATTTTTGTCCTCTCAGCCCTAGTTAGCTTGTTATAACTATTGTAATGCACTCTCATGTATCTAGGTCCCTATAAAACCTAGATTTTACCTTATCAAATTAAAAAAATACCCCCATTATAACATTTGGAATCATGAAGTAACATAAATAGCATGTAGAGGAACAATATGTACATCCTCATTTTTCAAAATGTACACTTATCAAAATATGTCACATATATGAATAATATAGAAATAAAAATGAAATATTTACATGAAAAAGAGTGAATTACATACTAAAATTGGGTGAAAAGTCTAAAAATTGTAAGTATTATGGTTATGTGTGATGAAACTAAAATTTCTAGGTAAAATTGATATAGTATAAGATTATACAACTAGGATAGTAATGGTAGTCAATTTTATCTATAACTAATCGATTAAGTCTTTGATTAAAAATGACATATTATCAATGAAGACTATGAAAATAGAAAGATAACTAGTATGTTATGAAAAATTGATTAT
>JARHVA010000401.1:1817500-2120000 GCA_037957365.1 Torreya grandis | reverse complement strand
AGTGATGAAGAATGAATTCCCAAAGATTACGTAAAGTAGGAGTCATACCCAATATTCAACATACCATGATGATATGTGATTCCATTTATTTTTATAATAATATAGGTATATAAATATTTTTATGAAACATGGCTCGAAACCTCTTTCATGTTCTTGTCAAGGTCAACACAGGTCAAAGGATGGGTACATTAACAAGGATAGGATAAATTAGTGAAAGGGATGGTTAGGATGACTTAGATTTGGATGGATGTGGACATTAAGGATGAGATGGAGTGAGGGTGAACCTAAGTATAGGGTACTTATATAAAACAAATATTACTCATGGTGTTATAAATTAGTTTTCACCATGGTACTTTCCCAAAGCACCATAAGAATGGTTTTCACTTTTAGAGGTTTATTTATTTTTCTCTTTTGATTTATTAGATACAAAAACATTATAGCCTTCAAGCATGGAAGTTTTTAATATGAATGATGTTCATAGGCTTATTGAGTCTAGTCCTTTTTCAATGGTTTAGTTTTAGGCACCTGATCCATATTTTATAGTGATAACGTAAGGACCTAACCAATTGGGTTCAATATTTCCTTTATTTTTTGGCTCTGCATTAGTGTTTTTGTGATTTTATTTCAAGACTTAAGATGTTTGATCCAAAATTATATAATCTTGAATTTTTTATTATATATGTGATGTAAATTTTTTTGATATTTTAAAAAATGGTCAAGTACATTGAGTCATTTCTCATCGAAAATCTCTAACTTATGTAGCCGTGTGACTCAATATTCCTCATCATCATTTAAGTCTTTCAAGGAGATAGACAAGGAAGTTAACTCAATATTAATTAAAAATATTGATTTGGTTCCATATAAAAGTGAATAATGGGTTGACTCCATGGGTGTGCAAATGCTTGTATGATAAGCCCATAAGGTAGGATAAAGTTGTAGATGTCAGTCATGACCAATGTCATTGATAAACCATTTAAGGATTTTTAAGATATTTTTGTTGGATTTATTTGCTTCGTTATTACCTTGAGTGTAATAGGGCATTGAATATTTATGCTTGATATGAAATTAGGTAAAAATGGATTTAACATCCTTATTTTTGAAGGACTTACCATTTTTGAAAATTATGGTGGAGGGGATACCGTAAAGAAAAATGATGTGATTGAGGATGAATTTTGAAATTTGTTTTTACTATTACATAATTGAGAGAGATTTCCTCTACCCATTTGGTAAAGTACTTAGATATGGTAATGATATGTTTATGGATATCAGATGAATTAGGGTTTATTTTTACAATGAGATCAAGACCCCATATAGAGAAGGGCCATAGAGTTATGATAGACCATAGAGCTTGAGATGGTGCATGAATAATATCCCCATGTTTATGACATGCTATGCACTTTTTAACATATTTTTAGGCATTTGTTTCCATAGTGGGCCAATAATATCATGTTATTAACATCTTTTTATCAAGGAATATACCACTGGTATGTGTGCCATAGATTACATCATGGACTTCCTTGATGGCTAAGTTGGCCTCTTCAAAATTTAAACATCATAACAAGGTTCCCTCATAACATCTAAAGTATAAGGTGTTTCCAAGGAGTGTAAAACATGAATCACATTGGATACTTGATTTATTATTACTATATGAAAGGTTAGGTGGGATAATGTTATCATGAAGGTAGGTGTATATGTTGTGGTACCATGCATAATTAGGACCAATAATTTTAAAAACATCTCAGATTCAAGGACTTCATAAGCTAATATCATTAGTTTTTTAACCAAAAATTGGATTTATTTGATATCTTTTTACATTTATAGAAGATAACTAATGGTGGCCATGGCATCTTCCATTTTATTTTTGGCAGAAGGAACTTTTTCAAACTAGATATAATTGAAGTAATATTTTAAACTATCACCCATTCTCTTGTATGGGATAATATTTTCATCATTGACTTGATTTACTATGAGTTGTGAATCACCATATACTAATAGATATTAAATATTCCATTAGATTTCTATTTTAATACCTAAAATAAGGGATTCATATTCAATAATATAATTGGTAAAAAGAAACCTGATTAGAAATGCCTTTGGAATAAAATTACCCTATGGTGTAAGGAATAAGATACTTACCCCTAAGCCATGGGTAGTGAAAGTCACATCAAAGTACAGTGTCTATTTTAATAACTCATTAAGGGATAATATGGACTCATCTGGAAAGTTAATAATCAACAACCACTTATTTGACAAAGGTGTTTCTACTAACTAATCCACATGAAAATTTCATTTTATAGCTTTATGGTTTACATATTTAATGTCAAATTCACTAAGTAATTTAAACCATTTTTTACATTTTTTTTGTAAGATCTGATTTGGATAGGAGATACTTGAGTGGATCTATTTTAACAATGATTTTTATTTGATTGATAAACATATAATGTTGTATTTTTTGTGAATAAAAAATAATATCTAAGCACGCTTTCTCAATTATAGTGTAGTTGAGTTCATAGGACACAAAATTTATGCTAAAGTAGTACATTGATCTCTCATTCCATATTCATCACATTGTGATAGAAGAGCTCCCAAGGCATATTTAGTAGCTGATATGCTCAATATAACTAGTTTCCATGGAGTAGGTGGAATTAACACTGGTGTATTATAAATATATTGTTTGAGGTGTTCAAATTCATGTCGACATTATTGATTCTAGTTGAATATAGTATTCTTTTAGAGAATGTGTGTGAACAATTGAAATTTATCTACAAGTTGTGATATGAACCTTCTAATGGCTTAGATTTATCCTTGAAAGATATGCATTTTTTTGAGATTGGTAGGTGGAGGAATTTATGTTATAAATTTTAATTTCTATGTATCCACCACATGGTCTATTATAGATACACATAAGCCCAATAGTTTTCTTTATGTGACCCAAAAAACACACTTCTTAGGATTCAAAAGGACTTTATGCTCTTTTAGCTTTTCAATTATTTTACATAGAACTATAGGATGCTCAGATCGGGTTTTAAATTTGGTCAATATATATCCACATAATCTGCAACAATGTCATGGAAAATGATAATAATTATTTGCTAATAGGTTGTACTTACATTTTAAAAGTTGAATTACATGAATTTGAAGCAAAAACTGCCCCATGGTGTGATACATGTTATTTTATGTTGGCTTTCATGTGAAATTTTGATTTGGTTATAGCCTATGAAACTATCCATAAAAGACAACATCTCATGTCTTGCTGTTGAATCCACTATCATGTAAAATTTAGGAAGAGGGAATTTATGTTTTGGGCATGCCTTATTGATGTCCAAAAAACTAGTTCACACTCAAATCCAAATGAATTTTTTGCTTACTATAATAATATTTGATATCAATTATAAATAATCAATAATCCTAATGAATACAACCTCCAATTGTTTCTACATTTCGTCTTTGACAAGTAATGCCACTTTGGGATAGTTTTTGTATGTTTTTGGTTGATAGGTTTTGCATTTGCATGAAAAAATAAATTATGCACTATGAAAGATGGATAAAATATTGGCATGTGTGTGTAGGACCAAGTGAAAACATCTATAAATTATATTAAGAAAATGATAAGTATTTCCATTTCTTCAAGACTGAAGGTGGATAAAAGCTTAATAATTTTGGAGTTTTCTTCAGTACTAATGTTCATGTAAATGGTTTCTTTAATTAAATATGTGAAACCATCCGAAGACTATGTTAGTGCTGGGGTAAGGTTGTGTTCTGCATATATTTTTGCCTTGAATAGGTTTTCTCCAATATATTCATATTTTATTTTATTTATTTTTATTTTATTTATTTGATAGAACCTTAGAGAGGTTTTCACTAGTGGACTTGGATTTTTTTTATTTTTTGAAGTTTTATGACTAATGAACTCTTCCTATTATCCAAAGTATGAAAATGTGTCCAAAATAATTTTAAAGACATTTTTATGGTCTTTCAATGAAATATTATCTTTGATTCCCATGAATTCTATGAGTGCCTAATCATTTTAGAAGAGGTCAAGTGGTATGAAATTTTGTTGGTCCAAATATATGAGCTCATGATATTTTATTTAATGGTGAGAATGATCATGTCATAAAAGATGTTTATAGATGTAATATCTTCATAAAGGCTATGATCATGAATTTTTTCAATGTTAGAAGAGGACTCCTAAAAAATTATGGAAAATTCATTGATGTAATCATATGGAATACTGCCAAGTGGTTTGTAGCCAATGCTATGACATTCCTTATTTTATTTGGAAATTATAGGTTATATGATGCCATTTTTATTAAGACTGAGGCCTTTGCCTTTATAGTTCATGATGTTACACATAATTACCTTTGCCATGAGATACTCATTATTTTGAATTTTTTTTGCTAGACCATAGTTGTATAGGCATGAATCATTTTAACTCTCAATATTTTCTTTTGAATAAGTCCTCCTTTAATAAGAGGTTTTACCAAAATGATTACATACTTGTACTTTCTTCTTGTTTGGGTAAGGCATTCCATGGATTTTAGGAGAAAGGTGTAGTTTGCCTAATTGGAAGGCATCCTAGATCTCATACCTTTGTCAATGATATTGAACTTGGATTTGGAATATGTGGGTTTGAATTTAGATTTGAAAGGTTGGTTTTTAGATGTGGATTTAAAAGGTGGGTTTTCAAATGTGGATGGTAAATCATCTATATTGGTATAGTTTGAAATATTTGGTGGTTTTGATGATATGGGTGTGTCTGCCTAATAATAATATTATATGATGGGCTAATAGTTTGTTTTATAATTTGTAGTATTTTAAGGGTTGGGGGTCACTAATAATTATAACATGCATACCAAAATGAGGGAATTTGATACATTTTCAAAGTGTAGATGGAGAAACATTCATGGCATGAATCCATGGTCAGCCAAGGAGAATGCTATAAGGGAGGATAATATCAATGACATGTAGCACTGTTTGATGTGTGATAGGTCCTATCATGATTGGAAGATGCATTATTCCATTTGATTGTCATTCCACACTATCATAAGATTTTATTGTGATGGTGGTAGAATCTAAGCCTACTGCTAAATAAACTAAATGGTGAATCAAGGTTAGAGTGAAAATATTTAGACCAAATATGTTATTTATAAGTACCCTATTTAATTTATGTTTATAATGATGGATTAAATGTATAGGGGAAAGTTATGAAATAGACCTATAGGAGAGATGCAATTTTTGTTGAAAGTGATTTAATAACTTGAGGACAAGTGTCCAATTAGTGCCTATAATAGGATGGATTAATACCATTTTGGACTCTTGACACTTGAATATTTTTATACATGATATATTTGTAAGTAGTTGATGTTTTAAGAAGGTTCAGAATGGATATTTGGGTAGGTGTTTCTCAAGATACTTGATGATGTTATATTTTCCTTCAGTATTAGGAAAAAGAGGCCTTGGGATAGTGATTTTTTCCTACCTAGTTGTAACCATGCAATCTTGGGTTTTGATCTTGATGGTTACAATGTGATTATCTATGTGTTGGATATGATTGAAGACTACATCAAATGAATGGGTATAATTATTATAACTAATGCTATTTATTTTATTTTGACCTTGGTTTATTTGTGAATGAGGCTGGTCATGTTTAAAAAAAGGATCTTGGCGTATCCCTAATGTTGGTTTTTAGATGTGGATGTATTTACTTATATTTCTATATCTCCAAGATCAATTAGGTTTTAGACATAGTTATTTAATTTCATGCATCTATTTTTGGAGTGAAATTTTGTGTTGTGAAAGTCATAGTACTCATGTTCCTTATACCATGTTGTTTTTGGCATGTTTTCATCAAATGGTTTGGTATGTGGGAACACTATCATGTTTATGAAAACTAACTTGTGGAAGATTAATTCAAGTGATTATATTAAAGGAGTATAAGTCCTTTTTATTAATTTGGTTGAACCCTATGTATGGTGATGTTTTGGGCATGTTGAATATTTTGGACATGTTTACCATTAATTACCCCATCACATACTATGTTCTTATTCTTACTAAAGAATTTAGGCTTCTCAGTTTGTGTTTATCCTTAGTTATCTTTATGGAAATTTTTGATAAGTCCTTTGGCTATAAGTACCTTTTTAATTTGGAATCCCTTTTTGATAATTTTGTCACATAAGTTTGTGTAATGGACTGGTAGGTGGAAATAAAACTCTTGATTGAGGTTGGCTATAAAGATGCTAATCAACTATTTTTTAGGGATTATCCAATAGAATATACTAGCTAAGCATCACCATATTTTCAATGAGGAAAAGCTTTACCCATTTCTTTGTTTGGCCTTTCACAAGTTTAACATAGTTAGTTTGTGTTCTAAATTATAATGTGTTTCCTAGGGTCTCTTTTTCTTTTACACTTATCAAACTTTGGAGGTTAGAAGTAGGAGGGAAATGTTATTATCAACATGTTTTGAAATGGTAGGGACACAATTCTTTCAAATTAAAATTTATAATATTTGTTTAATTCTAATCTTACAATCTTTGGATAATATCTTTCTTGGATTACCATTCTGAGGTAAATGACATGCCATTGAATGGAAATGACAGTGTTTGGTTTTGATTGCATTTGGGTAACCTAAGGGTCTAATTGGAAATGATGTTTTGATTCCTTGATTTATGATTTTAAGGATGTGTTATTGGAGGATTGATATATAATTTTAGATTAGACAACTCTTTTATTAATCTTTGGATGCAATTAGACACACCTTATTATTGGTCTTGTTGGGCTTGTTTGTTTATATCTAATTTCAATTTGTTATTTTGAATCTGGAAGACATGATAGGGTTTCTCAATGGTAGATTTTAAGACTTATTTATTCCTACCAAGGTAATTTATAAATGGATTTTGGTCGTGATTAGAAAGATTTTAGTCTTTCCTGCTAATGATGTGAGTCAATTTTTATGGATTTAATTTTAAAGGTAACCTAGCCCCTATTTCTATAAGTTACAATAAGACTTCATATTTATTCTCAAAAATGTAGTGGCTGATTTAGGCATGGGTTTATTATGACTTATATAATCCTTAGTCTCAAGGTTGTATTCAATTTGGTTGGTGAGGATATTAGTATCATTATCATTGATCTCTAGGTTATCATCTAGATTCTCAAAGTGAAAGGGATCTCTACCAAAAGGACTTTATATTTTAGGATTTGGATTTATTCTAAGTTTTTTCCTAGTGATTGGTGCTATAGTTCATGTTTTGCTATTGTTGGTAAAATAATTTTGGTTTGGTACTATTTTAATGAATTTCATCTTATATTTTGAGAAAGGAAGAAGGGGAAACTAAATATGGGTATGGTTGGAAAACCTATTTGATTGTGTACACATTGAATTAAATGATTGTGAAAAACTCCTCTTTATCTTGAGAAGATGACTTACAAATAATACAAAACTAAAGCAAATGGTTGGTTAAATAGATAGCTAAGTGGATTATCTAGTGCTAGCTAGATCCCAAAAGCAAGATCTTCCTTTGGGGATATCAATCCAAATGTTTTAAATAATTAAGTTTGTAAACAAAATGATAAATTACTTGTATCAATAATCAAAAGGTACTAGAATTGAATATAAGAGATGCTTGATAAAGAAATAGACCAAAATGACTAATATATCAATAAGCAAGTCAATACTAGTACTAAACAAATCAAGTGTGCTTCAAAAAGTTAGGTAGGGGTCTATGAATAGGTAGAGACACAAAAAATTAGGTTTGGTTGAGGGTAAGAGGGTGAAAATAACTTGTTATTTTCTACCATAGTGACTGTCGATGGTTTAAATGACCATCGATGGTTAATGTGACCATCAATAGTCAAGGTGACCATCAGTGGTTGGGACAACCATTGACAATTATTATGTACAAGATTGGGCTGATAAATAGAATGATTGATGAGATTTTAGAAAGCAATTTTAAGAGGTTGGCTTATTGATAGAGTCTAGCATGATTATGTTAGAGTAACAATAATTGGCTATCGATTTAGGGGCAATGGAAAGTTAGCTCTCTATCATGATGGCTAGATCATTAGATTGCTAGAAGAACACCTAAAAAAGAAAGCTCTGGATGCAAAAGCTCTTGATAGTTGTGGATGTGGTCCCTTTTCAACTCTTATTCCTCTCTTCTTATAGGCAAGGAAGGAGAGGTACAACGAGATGTTATCTAGGATTTTTAATTAAAATTTTCACATGTAATGGCTCACACATGGATTTAAACAAGCTAATTTTAGAAAAGAAAGGTGGATGTTGTTAGGTTGTGGAGCTAAAAGCTTCACAATTATGCAAATGGAGGAGGTTGATGAGTTGCAGAGTAAACAACGTCGACAAGCCAACCGACATCGGTCATATCTAGTGTACAGAGCAACTGGCATTAGTCAAAGATTGGCTGACATCGGTCATCTCCAGATAGACAGGGACCAATGTCAGTCACCTGTGCAGTTCTAAAACTGCTAGTTGATGAACAATTAGTTTAATGAACCGGTTGTTTGCATGTAAAAGACTAATTTTAGTCTTGAGTTTGCATTTCTAATTATTATAATTCAAAAGTCTAATTATTGTTTACATGGGATCTATATAATAGACTCATGGGGCTGTATTGTAATTAAGGATAAGGAAGAGATCCTTCTGATTGTAAGATCTAGGTTTGTAGGTGTGTAAGGCTATGTTGATCTGTAGGTGTTGCAAGATTAGGTTAGATCTACATGGTAAGTAAGATCATTTGATTTGTAGGTTGTTACAAGTTCAAGGGAGATCTACTTGGAGTACTTTGAGTACTTGTGTACTGGCAGTATTGTTACTGACTAGTGGAAGTGAACAACAACTCTATGTTTGAGTTGTTTGTTGTGACCGTAATTGAGAGAGAGAACTCTTGAAGGATAATTATTGGGAGCCATAGAGGTGTGGGAAGCCTTTGAGGTGTGGGAATATTGTGGCATCTTCTTTATTGTATTTTCTTTCTGGATGAGTTGAATACAAGATTGTATTATCTCTCAAATTCTATGTTGTTTTTGATTTCTAGTTACTTGTTACTCCTGGTTAAATTCTATGTTTAGTTGCTTATACAAGGTAATCAATTGTGTTCCTAATCTTGACAAAGTGGTATCAGAGCTAGGGTTGCAGGTTCATAGAGCCTGGTTTAGAGCGGGTTTGTGTTTGATTATAGGTCACTCTCAGGGGTTTCTGATTGAGTGGGAGTATAACAATGGTAGAAGAAAGTAAGCTAAGAATGGAGAAGTTTAATGGCAAGAATTATCAATTATGGAGGATGCAGATAGAAGATTATCTATATCATAAAGATTTGTACTTACCATTGGGTGGGGTTGCAAGCAAGCCCATGGATATGAAAGATGAAGAATGGAAGGTTCTTGATCAGAAGGCTTTGGGATCTATAAGGTTGTGCCTAGCATCGTCTATGATTTCCAACTTATCACAGGCTAAGACAATAGTAGAGTTAATGGAATCTTTGGCAAATTTATATGAAAAAACCTCAGCTTTGAATAAGGTATTTCTTATGAAGCAATTATTTAATTTGGAAATGTTGGAAGGTGGATCTGTACACAATCATCTTAGTGATTTCCATGGTTTGGTAAACCAGTTAGTTTCAGTCAATATTGTTTTTGATGATGAAATTAAAGCTCTCTTAATCTTATGCTCATTACTTGAAAGTTGGGATAGTTTGGTAATGGCGGTTAGTAATACTGCATCTGCTTCAAATATCTTAAAAGTTGATGATGTTGTTAGTGTAATCTTGAATGAAGAAATTTTCAAGAAAAGCATAGGTGAATCATCAAGGAATGCTTTAAGTGTTGAAAGCAGGGGAAGGAAAAGAAAGAAGATCGAGCAAGGGAAATCAAGGTTAAAGATAGGTAGGAGATCCAAATCTAGGTATGGCAAAGTAATTTGCTGGAATTGTGGAAAGGCAGGGCATGTAAAGAAAGATTGCAGGTCAGTTGAAGATTAGCATGAAGGAAATGAAGATGCAAATGTTATAGGTATTGTTGCATAGGATGCTCTTGTATGTTCCTTGGATAAAGTGGAATTTTGGGTGTTAGATTCTAGTGCCTCTTTCTATGCAACCCCAAATAGAGCATCTTTTCATGATTATGTCCAAGGGGACTTTGGAGAGATTTATTTAGGGGATGGTAAGCCTTGTCAAATGGTTGGCAAAGGGAAAGTGCAGTAGAAATTATAGACAGGCAACACATGGGTGTTGAAGGAGGTCATGCATGTCCCAGTCCTAAAGCAAAACTTGATTTCTATTGGAAAGTTGGGTGATGAGGGATGTACAATAACTCTCATAGCAGATTATTGGAAGGTTTCCAAGGGTGCACTTGTTTTAGCAAGAGGTAAGAAAGTAGGTACTCTTTATCTATCTACTTGTATTACTGATTCTCCTTCTGGTTTATCTACTTCAGTTGTAGATTCGAATATGTGGCTCCATAGGTTTGGTCACATGAATAAGAAGGGGATGCATGTTCTTGAGTCAAAAGGTAAGAGTTCAAATTTGGAGAGCATAGATTGAGATTTCTGTAAGCAATAGAAGAAAGTGAGTTTTCTTGAAACACTTGCTACAAAAAAGGATCGGGTTTATGGCATAAAAAGGAAATCTAATGTTTTTGACAAAAATAGGAAAGCCTTAGTGTTCAAGGAGAAGATGACAGACAAAGATCAGTTAAAGGGTCTAAATAATTATGAGTAGGGTAGTTTAGACAAGGTTTTGATTCAAAGTAAGCTCGCGGGTAAAAAGTCATCACTCACAAGAAAACATAGTTACCGGTGTTAGTCAAATGGAATTGACATCAAACAGGTAGGTACCAACATTGATCATGTGTAGAACAGAGTCAGTGGTGTCAAGCAGGTGGTGACTGACATCAGTCAAGGAACCAACATTGGTGACTAGGTGGACACTGACGTCGGTCAGGGAACTAGCATCGGCGATTAGGAGGATTCGACATCGATTGGGTGCAGACCAGGGTCAACTAAGAAATGGATTTTGGGTAGACAACAAGCTGTCAAGGGGTCTCAAATGCCCATGAGGAGGACTAAAAGTGTAAGTAAGCCTCTAATTCATTATTCCCCTTCTTTAGACTACTTGTTTCTCACTGATGGTCAAGAACTAGGAATTTTTAAAGAAGCAGAGCAGGTAGAATCTAGGAAACAGTGGGAACATGGCATGAATGAGGAATTTGATTCCTTGGATGAGAACCAAATGGGAGATTTGGTAGAGTTACTATCTAGAGAGAAAGCACTGAAAGATGAATGGATTCCCAGGTCAAAGAAGAGAGAGAATGGACATATGAGATGGAAGGCCAGGGTATATGGTCTTAAGTAGGCTACAGGACAATGGAGGTTTAACCATTGTGTTTTCTTTACCAAGTTGGATAATATTAGCTACATTATCTTGTTACTATATGTAGTGTGTATGCTTGTTGTAGGGTCACACATGTAGGGAGTTGCTGAGCTAAAGGTAAAGTTAGTTCAGAGGTGTGTCATGAAGAATCTGGGAGCAGCAAGATTCTTTGGCATGAGTATTCTTAGAGACAGGGAAGATCACAAGTTGATGTTGTCTTAGGATGATTGTGTGAATAAGGTAGTGGCAAGGTTCATTATGCAGGATGCAGAATCGGTTAGCACACCTATGGATGGACAGTTCATAGAATAGTGTCCTAATTCACATGATGAGGTTAAGTACATGGTATGTACTAGACCTGATGTTGCCCAAGCAGTGGGTGTTGTTACCAAGTCTATGGCCAATCCAGGAAAGAAACACTAGAAAGTAGTTTAGTGGATTCTCAGGTATGTGAGAGGGACCAACAATATGTATACATGCGATGCAGGGTTAGGGACTTCTCTACATGGGTATGTATATTTGGATATGGTAGGTTACTTGGATGACAGGCGTAGCACCACAAGATGTGTGGTGGTTGGACTTCAAGATTGAACTTGAAGAGAGATACAAGCTAGGAAACAAATTAGATGATGTATAGGTATAGGTATAGGTGTAGTTATTTATCTCCAAATGGGAGATTGTTAGGTTATGGAGCTAAAAGCTTCACAGTTATGTAAATGGAGGAGGTTACTGAGTTGCAGAACAATTGACATTGGCAGGCCAATTGATGTTAGTCATATCCAATGTATAGAGCAACTGGCATCGATCAAAGATCAGCCAACATTGGTCATCTCCAGATAGACAGGGACCGACGTCGGTCACCTGTGCGGTTCCAAAACTGCTAGTTGATGAATAATTAGTTTAACGAATCGGTTATTTGCATGTAAAAGACTAATTTTAGTCTTGAGTTTGCATTTCTAATTATTATAATTAGGAAGTCTAATTATTGTTTACATGGGGTCTATATAATAGACTCATGGGGTTGTATTGTAATTAAGCACAAGGAAGAGATCCTTTCGATTGTAAGATCTAGGTTTGCAAGTGTGCAAGGCTAGGTTGATCTACAGGTGTTGCAAGATCAGGTTAGATCTACATGGTAAGTAAGATAATTTGATTTGCAAGTTGTTACAAGTTCAAGGGAGATCTACTTGGAGTACTTTGAGTACTTGTGTATTGGTAGTATTGTTACTGACTGGTGGAGGTGAACAACAACTCTGTGTTTGAGTTGTTTGTTGTGACTGTAATTGAGAGAGATCTCTTGAAGGAGAATTACTGGGAGCCTTAGAAGTGTGGGAAGCCTTTGAGGTGTAGGAAGATTGTGGGATCTTCTTTATTATATTTTCTTTCTGGATGAGTTGAATACAAGATTGTATTGTCTCTCAAATTCTGTGTTGTTTCTGATTTCTAGTTACTTGTTACTTTTGGTTAAATTCCGTGTTTAGTTGCTTATACAAGGTAATCAATTGTGCTCCTAATCCTGACAGATGTTTGCATGTTAGTGCTTAAGATGGTGGACCCTAACTATTAGAGGTCAAGGTGACCATTGATGGTAACCCTGACTATCGATAGTTAAGGGCTAAAGGTAGGGTTGGTTAAAATGTGGGTTTTAGCCATTAGGTTAATTGGCTTAGGTTAGATGGGTTAGGTTGAGTTAGGGGTAAAGAAGGTCAAGGTGGGGCCCAAGGGGGTCCTAAGGTGGTCTATGGTAATTTAAACATTTGGAATCATGGTGTGTGGATTTATGGTGTCTACATTTTCCCCTTTTTGTTATGCAACTTTAAATCAATAATCTATAAAATAATAATGAATTACTGGTCAAAGGTCTAGTTGCCCTGAGTATGGGAGGAGGTGTTCCCCCTCAAACTAGGAGTCAATGAGGTAAACAAATTAGGTATGGGTTTGATAAGGTGGATGAAGGTGGACATCATGAAGGTGGGTGATAAGTTTGGCACTGAAGCATAAACAAGCACATAAAGTGCAATAAAAAGTGTGATAGCTAAGATTGTGTATTGACTAGGTTGTCATAGTTGGTAAAAATAAAGGTTGGTGATAGAAAGATGAGTGATAAGTGGACCATGTGAATGCATTTAGGCATGGTGGCTAGGTACACTCAAAAATTCAAGTCTCTTAGGCATTGTCTATGCTTCTATGGGTATCTAAGGTAGGAAGTGCTCCTAGGAAAAACATAAATGGGCCAGGTGATGTTGCAGGTATTTAAGGTATGAAGTGATCCAAAGAAGACACAAGTGGGTTTAGTATGTAGAGGTGGTGTAAGGTAAAAAATTGGTCAACATGGAAATTTTTTCACTATGGTCAAAGGACCAAGTAAAAGTTATCACAAAATGTGTGCTCGTTGGGCCAAAATGGACCAATGGCAAGATGATGAGGTGGGTGGAGAGGATCCCCATAGGTGAGAGTGTGGTTAATGTGTACTAAAATAGTGTGATTGAAGAGGTAATAGGTAAAAAGGTTAAGACCCTGACCATCAATGGTCAGGGGTCCAAAGAGAAACCATTGATGGTCACCCTAACCATCGACAGTCAGGGTGAAAATCCTAAAGCCATAGAGGTTAAAAGTAAAAGTGAATGCCATTTTAACTCATTATAACTTTTGACTACTAAGCTCTAACATTAGTCATCTTGGGAATTTTTTTTATTGATGGTTATTATTGAGGTGTACTTGCTAAGTTGGATTGATCAACATGACTAAAGTAGGATGAGCATGGGTACAAACAAAGATGGGTAGATCCATGGATTACTCCTTGATGATGGTTAAGGAATGAGGTAGGTGGTGTCCTTAAATTGATGGTTATAGTTTTCTTTGGTTATAGTGTTTGAATTGTCATTTTATTATTTAGGTAGTTGTTTTGCTAGGTAGGGTTTTATGTTTTTTTTGTTTGCCTTAAGTAGGGTTTTTGATTTTTGGTCAATTTTGTAGGTAAATTTTGAAATTGATAGGGTGGGGTAGGTGAAATAGGGTAGGGGTAGGTATTAGGTTATAATTTATAAGAGATTATGGTTGCTTAGGTGGTTGTTAGGTAGGTTATGTCTATAGGTGTTCCACTTATGCAACACTCATAGTGACCGTCAATGGTTGGGGCTGACTGTCGATGATCAACATCCTAAAAGAGATAGACATCTGACCATCAAGAATCACCATGACCATTGGAGGTTGAGCTAGGTGGAAAAATTTAATGTTAGAAAAGGAGTCATGATTATTCTATTTTGAATGGTAATGTTAGGTTACTGATGCTAATGGGTAGTGGTTTTATTTAGGGTATACATAATGTCAAATATGAGTTTAGGGTAAATATAGGAGAGGGTAAGTATTTGGTTTTGAAGAAATGGTCAAATGGGGAAGGTTGGGTAAGTATGAAAGGGGGGTAATGGTAGAGGTTAAATGAAAGTGATTAAGGCATGGTTAGTTAACTTAGTAATGTTAGTGACTTAGTAACATTGTTAAGTTGAAATGAATGTGGTAAAATTGCATGTGAAGGGCTTGATCAGTAATTGTGTCAGTAAGGTCTGATAGATTAGGTAAGGGGTAGCTATAGAAAGTGACATGGTTTGTAGAGGTGAAATAGTCATTACTAGGTAGGGTGAGGTGAGAAGGTAAGTTCATAGGTAGAGTATGGTAGTGAACTAAGATGTTTCCTACTAATTGTTTGAAAGAATGAGAGTAGATTTAGATTCATGATAGAGTGCCATGCATATTCATAGAGATTCACCAAGGGATGACCCCAACTGATTGGGCACATATGGAGGTCAACCTTAGAGTGATGAGGCACTATGAACATGTGCCCCATGATGCATCTATTATTGTGGCCCTCATCAAGAGATGGGATCCAGCCACAAACACTTTCCTACTACCCACTAGAAAGTACACAATCCTACTAGAGGTGATGTACTAGATCACATGATTACCTCTTTAGGGTGATTTGATTTACCACATTTAGAGAAAAGAACATAATAATTTATTGGAGCTGATATATGGATATGACTAGGATCATGTTAGGTGGCATGCTGGGGGTTTTAGTTACTATATACTCTATCAAAGGTGAGGGGTGAGAGGAGATTGGTGGTGGTGGTGATGATGATGATGGTAGTGTCATGCTTTTCCCTTCTCAACTTGAGCAGTGGGAGGTTCCCATACTTGATGCTATGGGTTTTAATTGAGATGCTACTAGGGTGGACAATGTTTGGATGGGTATGTTTCTATTCAAATTTTGCTTTCTATATTCAAGAGAAGAATTAAGAAACTAAGAGATATTGTCAAGGCTTGATGTGTACCTAGATATAGTCTACGCACCTTAATCCATATGCTGTGAGAACTCCTCTTTGGCTGTGGAGGAATGACACCTGCAAAGAAAAGAGACTTGGATAAAAGAAGGCGTTAGATGGATATATGGTGGGTTGCCAAGCAAAAGCCTATTCCCAGAAGTATGAAAACTTCCTTAAGGGAGGTCAACCCACTATTTTGATAAAGATAAAGTCTGATAAAAGACAAAATGTTAAAAAAGACTGAAATGATAATGAACTGAAAAGAAACGGAAGCAAAAGCTTACCTGAATGATGCTATCAGACTGATCACAGTCACCGAGGTCGGGGGTGTTGCCGACGTCGGTTAGTCTACCGACGTCGGTTGGGGTAATGACTGACGTCAGTCGGGGTAGTAGTCTGTAGACGGGTCTGGTCAAGTTTCTTGGTCTATGGACGGGTCTGTGGAGGAGTCTGTGGTCTGTTTGATTGGTTTGAGACAAAGTTTTGAGTTTGGATGAATGGTCTAGGGTCTGGGTCTAAAAGTTTGGTTGAATGGGCAGAGTATATGGTCCTTCCGATAGAGGGATCAAATAGAAGATAGGGATAGCAGAGAGACAGGGTTCAGGACTGGTCTAGTTTGGTCAGAGTTTGGTCTGGGGGATAGGAGTGCTGAATCTAGTTTAGAAACAAATGACTAAAAAAACAAATGAAAACATAGAAGAAAACTTACCTGTGGTGTGCTGAAGAAAGCATTGTAGACTGGTGTACCTATTGTTGGTGTTGCTGGTGATGAAAGTCCCATCGCTGGTGGAGTTGTTGAAGCTTGAATACCTGTTGTTACACCTGAGGGAAAGAATGAGAGGCTTGGTTTAAAGATTGGCAGAGTGGTAGGGTCTAAGAATGGATTGATGATCAAAGTGCAAGATACCAGAGTCAGGTTATGCAAGAGGAGACGAAGAGAGCCAAGAGAAGAGGAGATAATGGATGCGAAAACCATTATGAAAGGTGCTGATGCTGGCAATATCGCTGACGTCGATCGACAGTTGATCGATGTCAGCGGCTAAAAGGCCGGAGAAAGGCTAAAAATAGCCTCTCATCCATTTTCCAACCACCGGGTCAGCTAGTCTGAGGGAGAAACGGTCAAGGGGGATTAAATAGATGAGGGAAGAAGTTGGAATGGGAGTCTAGGTGTTAAATATGGCCATGTGGGGAATGAAGGGAATCCAAGGAGGGTATCCTAGGGTGGTAAGGTGGCCAGGGAGAGAGGGAAAAGGGATTTTATTAATTTAAAATAGGATATTTATTTCAAATTAATAAAATATGGGTTAGGAGTGGTTAAGTGGACGAAAGGGGACCAAGGGGGGAGAAAAGACCAAAGCGTAGACACAATTTCGGTGTCTACAGGGTACCTATGATTTTGGTGTAGATATACAAGAAGATATGGGGTTTCAAGGTCTATAAGAGATATGTATTAGTGTCATTTTGGTTCTACATTACTAGGCCTAAGAGCACATATAGATGCTGAGGTTGATGGGGTTGCCGTGGGTGGGATATGCCCAAATAGAGTTCCCAATCTATTTTATGTGGTGAAGATATGACTTTACCACATCAAGTGAAGGGGGAGGAGTTCATGATGTTGATTATTTTAGGGGTACACTAGATGTACTTAATATTGGAGACATCACCTGTAGACCATATGTTGGGTTCTTATAATGGGTCTGATATAGGACATAGACTTTCTCCTTATAGAGTTACATGTGGATTCTCAACAAGTGGGATGGAGAGGTGGAACTCATCCCATTTAATAGGGTACAAAAGTAGTTTGAACTTGTACAGGGTATTTTAGGTCCATTTCCCAAGTATAGGCATGAGGATGATAATATTTTGCTACCCAAGCCACATCTAGTGTATACATTGATAGATCATGAGGGCTTACTAACTAAACCCTAGATATATGATGCAAGATTTATGGATAGATACATGGTATTATACCAGGATTTATACATGGTAGTAGATTTTGGTGATGGTGACAGTGGTAGGAGGCCTATAGATATGGACCCAATTGGGAGAGGAGGATAGAGGGAATAGGTATAGGGGAATATCCTAGATAGATAGGTAGGAGTAGTGTTAGCCATTACACATGCATAGGTCATAGCACTACAGGGTCAGGTGGCTACCTTATAGGGTTAAGTTATGACACTCATGAGTGATAGGGACCAAGAAAGAGCTTCAATAACCTTGGTCATATAAGAGATAATATTTGAGATAGAGAAGAGGATGAGCTATGGAATCTATAGGTACACTCAACACCATTCCCATGACATGATACTTGGCCACAATGGAGGAGTTACGATACTATGAGGCTATAGTCTTGAGATGGTGCCTTAATGAGCCTCGATGGGGTGAGTACAAAGTGAGTTTGGTTGGTGGTGCCAAAGTGGTGACTCCAAGTTAGTGGGAAACATCTGTAGGTGGATAGATAGATAATATAAGGGGATAGAAATTAGGACCTAGTGGTGCTCTAGGAAATAGTAATGCTCTAGGAGATAGTGGTGTCCCTAGGGCATAAATAAGACATAGTTTATACATAATATACATTGTTGAATATTATTATGATTTTGACCTATGAGCTGATGTAATGAGATGTACATTTTGAGAGAGAGACATGTATATTTGTTTGTACACATTATGATGTTATTTGAATAATGAGTTATATATATGATATTTGTTTATTATTTATGATCATGATTTATGGTTTTATTTGATGTTAATGCTTATGATGTGATGTTTATATTGATCATGCTTATGTTATAGATATTAGATACTGATGTAGAATCACCTAGCTAGGCATGTGATGGATTTCATTTATGATAATGATGATGCATATGGTATTTATGGTTATGATGATGATGATGTATGTTTAGGACATGCTAAATTTTAATGAGTATATGCTGCATTGTTTAGATGTAGACAGGTGGTATAAAATGGTTGGTTTCCTTATTTTTAATGGATGCTATGATTTTATTATGCCTATGATGGTTATGAATATGGTTTTAGTTACTTTGATTGAGGTAGAACACATAAAGTAAGATAATTAACAACACTAGATATGAGAACAAATAATATAATCAAGAGACAAATGTCTTAGCGAATACATATACTCATTATGAGAGCATAATAAGAGGGCATGATGCTTCTTCTTTGACAAGGACTAAAATAAAAACCAAAGTTGGATTGGTGTATAGAACATAAGCCCTTTGAATGCTTTGCATTAGCATTCGGTAGTTGGTTAAAAAGGTGTCTTGATCAAATAATGTCAAGTGAGCTCAAAATCCCTTGCTTATAAGGTATAAAGGGGAGATGGATGAAAATTTAACCTTCTTATGAGACTATCATGCCTCTTCTATAGGTTTCTAAAGAGTCAATATAAATGAGTCTATGTCATAAAAGGTGTGGACTGATCAATGTAAGAAGTCTACTCAGGAGAGATGATTATGGCTTTCAAAATTATTTTGCTTATGAGAGATGATTGTGGATTTAAAAAAAAAATTCATTTGATTTTTTTATTTCTTGAAAATGGGTTTTTTTCTTATTTTCTTAGGAGGGTTGGGGAAGCTTATCGATGCCAAAAGCTTCCAAAAAATTGCTTGTTTTGACAAATGCTTTACTCAACCATCCTTCGAGGGAGTGGTCTAAGTTTGTATGCTTTGTTTAATGTTCTTGATATCTATCCTTTAATGGATTATTCCACCTTAATTTGAGTAGTTTCAAATATGTTTTCAACAATTATCCTTTAAGGGAGCAGTCTACAAATTCTTAGGAATGACCCATGATTGTTATTGGTTTGGATTTTACTTTTTGCTTGTTTGATTTTTTCTTTATATAGACATGCTTATATAGGCTTAGATGTTCACCTTTATGAAGGCAAGACTAAAATCACAAGAAGGTTTATTAGGTGTAAAGAGGTTTAGGTGACAATGATCATGGGGATCCATGCTAGTGAAAAGGGGTAGAAAGTACCATGAGAATCATGTCATGGGTAGAGTCATGATAGTCATTTTTCAAGATGAGGTTATGATTGTGATGGATAATCACATGAATTAACTTTAATAATTTTCCCCTAAAATAGGGAAATGAATATGATGTGAAAGCAAAGGATGAGATTAGGTTAAAATAAAAGGTGAACTTGATCCTTCTTAACAAAAGGATGGATATAGATGTGAAGCATTGAGGGGCTCAGGTTCTGGGTTGCCCTCAAGAGAGGACAACTGGTAAGCTCCTAATCTATACTTGTGGGTTATGAAATAGTGTCCAAGCTAATTAAAAGCAAAATTTCCTTTCTTACATTTCTCCATATTGGTGACATGTTAATTTTCCTTTAGGATGAGGCCTTTGATATTAAATTCTTACACACTAAGGTGTTTATTATAGGCATGTTTAATTCACTCTTGATAGACATGAATATGGGTAAGGATGGATAAGTGATGTTTGTCAAGTAGCTCAAGCTAGACTAAATGGTGTTGATGATAATCATCCTCAGTAATTAGATCCTATAAATATATGTGAAGAGATAGGATTTAGACTTTAAGAGGTAAGATAGCCTCTACCATAAATAGAAGAGAAAATGAGGTAGCACTTATAGAGGTTCAAATGCTAGTACAATATGCCCATAAGGGGAAGGGGATGTACAAATAAAAATCTCAACTGGATGCATTGACCATTTTAGTGAGAATGTTATTAAGAGTTTTTTAAGAGGCCTTAGCCTATCCATTCATTTGAGGGTGATAGGGTGAGGAGAAACTTAACTTAATTTTGAATGCATCATAAAGACCCTAAACTTGTTTTTTCTTAAAATATTTGCCATTATCGGTGATAATTTTGTGAGGAACATCAAAGTGGTAGACGAAGTGATGGTTGATAAATTTGATAACATTCTCTTTAGTTGAGATTAGAGGAATAACCTCTACCCATTTGGTAAAATATTTGATCACAATGATGATAGAATGGTGTCGCTATGAAGAATAGGGGTTGATTTCACTAAGGTCTAGACCCCATTATGAGAAGGGCTAAAAATTAGTATAAATAGGAAGACTATGGCTAGGTACATGATGTAAATTGGCATGCTATTAACACTTAACACACTTTTTCACATAATCACAATAGTCTTGGTTAAGGTTAGGCTAGTAATATCCAAGGTGAAGGATGCATTTAGCTACAACGAGGCCACTAAAGTGTCCCCCATAGATTCCATCATGCATTTCCATGATAACATGAGAGGCATCATGACTACATAGGTAATAAAGAGGAGACCATAAAAGCTACATTTGTAAATAATTCCCCCCATAATGGTGAGGTACTCTAGATAAATTCTCTTCAAACATTCCTAAAAAGCCCATAAGGAATGATGGCAAGGTTGAGATAGTCAAATGTTTGATGATACCAAAGGTTAGGTTGGGTCTCTTCCAAATTAGAAATGGTGGGAGAATATGGTTTGACATAGGAAGGCTAGGTAAGTCTATTGATAATGATAAATAGCCTAGAATCAAAGGGTACAAATAGGATCTAAGAGGAAAGAGAAGCCATGGTGTCAATGAACATATTGGTAGATTATGGGGTTGATTAGATGCAATAGTGTTCAAATGATGCTAAATGTTCATCAAATAGCTATTTGTATATTGAAAAACATCATTATTACACTGGTAAGAGCCATTAATTTGATTGACCAAAAGTTGGGAGTCACCAAAGATATTTATTATTTTGACTCCCAAGGTTAAGGTAGTTTGAAGGTCTATGACTAGGGATTTATACTCAACCATATTGTTGGTACATTCAAAGTCAAGCTTGAAGGATAAAGGAAGAGACTTACTATCAAAGGGAATAAGGATGATACTAGCTCCCCTACCATGTTGACATTTTTATCTATCAAATAACATGGTGACTTGATAAGTGAAGTCCACTTGTGAGAGGGTCATGATGGACTCATTAGGGAACTCAAGAGGAGGAGGTTGATTATCTGCTAATGATGATTCAACCAATTGGTTAGCAATGACTTTCCCCTTAATTGAATTTTAATAAAGGAACTCAAGATCAAAATCTACTAAGAGCATGAGCCATTTGGCCATACATTGGTTTTGGTATGTCTTGGAGTACATATACTTGAGTGGGTCACTATCGGTTATGGCATAGGTTTTGTGGTTAAGAAGGTAGTTACAAAGTTTGGTGGCCACGAAGACAAAATCTAAGCAAAGTTTCTCAGTTTGGGTGTACTGAGTCTCATACTCTATAAGCATGTGGCTAATGTAGTAGATGACTTACTCTCTATGTTGTTCATCTTGATGAGCAAGAATTGAGCCTAGGGAGTGGTCAGTGGTAGAGATATAAAGGTAGAAAGGTTGGTCATCCTTGGGAGGGGTTAGGATAGGTGGAGACAAAAGGTACTATTTGAGTGAATCAAAGGCCTTTTGATAATTTTTATTCCACTTGAAAGACACATCCTTATTCAAAAGGTGGTGGAAGGGTTGGCTTCAGTCTAAAATTTGGAAGTAAAGTGATGGATGGATTAGATCTTCTCCTACAAACTATGGAGTTGATTGAGGTTGATTGGAGGAAGCATGTCAAGGATGGCTTTAATTTTGTCCAGATCGATGTCTATTCCTCAAAGGGAGATAATAAAACCAATAAGCTTTCCTGAAAAGACCCTAAAAATTCACTTCTTGGGGTTAAGGTAGACATGGTAATAAATGATTCCCTCAAAGATAATCTTGAGAATGGCAAAATTATCCTTATGATAATTGAATTTTCCAATAAGGTCATCCACATAGTCCTTGAAAATCTTGTGGATAAGGTCATGGAAGATGTAAGTCATGGTAGTTGGTAGGTTGCACTAGCATTATTTAGTCCAAAAGGCATGACTCTATAGTAAAAGGTTCACCATGGGGTGGTAAAGGTAGTCTTGTGCTAATCTTTAGGGGCAATTAGGATCTGATTATAACCCAAGAATCCATCCATGAGAGATAACATCTTATGGCTAGATAAAAGATCAACTAGATGGTTAATGCTTAGTAGAGGAAAGTCATTTTAGGGCAAGAAAGGTTGAGGTCATGAAAGTCCACACAAATGCATAGTCCTCCTATGGCTTTGGTGATAGGTATAACATTTAAGACCCATTAGGGATAGTTAATAGGTTGAAAGAAATTGATAGATAGGAGGCCTTGAAGCTCTTCTTTGATGAGAAGGGATAGAAAGAGTACAAGCACCAAATTTTTTGATTGATGGGCTTGGCATCATAGTTGATGACTATGTTATGGGTGGTAGTGGTGGGGTAAATTTTAGGCATGTTGCTATAAGACCAAGCAAATGCTATGCTGTGGTCTTAGAGGAAGGAAGGGAAGTCTTGAAGTTCCTTGAAATTTAGTGATTGGCCAATTTAGATAATTTAGGTGTTGTTCAAAGTGCCCAAGTTGATATCCATGATGGATTCATTTAACAAGGTCTAAGTCTTGGGAAGAAAAGATTTATGGATGGAAGAATTTAGGGAGCCAAGGTAGGTGAGAATGGACTCATCATCCTGACATTGAATAGTATTAATAGTAGGAGAGTCATCTCCTATAATCTTAGGATGGGTCAAGGGATGGTTAGGATTTCCCCCTCCTTTTGATAAGTCAGGGATCTAAGACTGATCATGTTGACAAAAAAAGTTAGGTGGGATGATGTCATCATCGTCACTTGTAGATGGAGGAGAGGTTGGTGAGGAATGGGTGTCTTCCTCAATAATGGTGGTAGTAGGTGGTTTGGTTTTCTTCTTAGTGGGTAAAATGAAACTAAGGCCATATTTATCATGAGGCTTTATGTTCTCAATAGAAATCAAATCATGTGGGTCATGCTCATATTGTCCAAGACCAAATCCTTTCCAAGTACACTTATGGAGGTATGTCTTGGTAAAACTCAATTTATCTAGATAGGACAAGCCAAAGGTGAATGGTCAAGGTGAAGAGGAGGTGGTATAAGTGTTAAGTGGTTTGTTGAGTATCCCATAGATGAAATGGGTTTGACACTGTGAAGGTCTAAAAGGAACAATGGTTCCAATATTGGGGTCATAACTGGGTTGGTGGTCAAGTTTACCATACTTTTGGGGAGTAAAAAAAGTGTCAAGGGTGAGGAGGTGATATTACCTTAATGAAAGAAGTTGGAATGTGGATTCCAAGTGGTCTAAGGTGGGGATTTGATCAGAGGGGATGGATGAGCTAGTTTATGCCTTAGTGGTAGAATAAGGTATGACTTCTTTTTTCATGGTTGAGGGCTTGTTTTTGGCTGATGAGGGTATGCTAGATAGAGGTAAGAGGATGTCATTGGGTTGATAAGTCATGTTTCATGAGGAAAAATGGCTTAGGTAAACTTATATAGTGATAACCTTACCTTCATGCTTAAATTTAATGTAATGATGAAGGGTAGAGGGGACACAATGCATGGAGTGGTTCCAAGGTCATCTTAGAAAAACATTATATTAGAATTCACCTTCTATTACATAGAAGAGTTTGAGGACAATTCAAGGTTTTAAATAGATATGAAGGAAAATAATTCCCAGGGTAGTGGCTATGGTGTCATTCAAGGATCAAAGGATGGATGGGGTTTTAGACATGACATTGTTTTGTAGGTTGAGTTAGTTATAGGCATGGGAGGAGATTATATTACTATTGGCTCCCCCATCAATAATTATCCATTTAATGTGGGTTTGGTTGATGTAATTAGTAATAAAAAGAGGGGGGTCTAGGTCATCATGATAGATAGAAGGTATTTATGAATCCTTGAAGGTGATAAGGTTAGAAATTTGGAAAGTGCCAATAAAGTCTACCAAAGGTTGAGGGTATTCAAGTTGGACCTCTAATGACTATAATTACTTGATCATTAATTGGAGATGATGAGGTGAAGTAGTAATCAACTCATATAATCTCATCTTCATTAGGGTCTGGTGAAGTTGTTTGAACACCACTCTCCTAATTGATTCAGAGAGGTTGGATTGGGAGGCACCCAAGATAGAAACCTTGGGTTTGGATGAAGGTAAAGGCACTTGATTTTTTTTTGGTTGGGAGGTGGAATATTGGTATGTCTATGGAATGGACACTTTGGCCTTCATCTTATCCTTCTATTGAGCGTGTGATCATATGACCACATGGATAGTATGGATAGAGTGAAGATTTGGGATAAGAGATGGGTTTGGTTCCTTATCACACTAAGGTGAGAGTGGGGGAATAGGTAGGTATTGGGTAGTGGTTATTATTATCTAGATTTGTAGTAGGCTTGTGGGAGGTTCTTCTATTAATAGATCATCCTCATCATAGAGTTGATAGATAATGGTTTGGAGAGATTTACAATTCTTTGTGTCATGCCCTGGTGTCTTATGATAGGATCATACTTGGAGGTAATTATACCAAATGAGATTTAGATTGAGAGGGTCAAATGGTCTAATGGGACATATGGTTAATCAAGAGGATAGTAATAACATTTAGAAAATAGTTGAGTAGGATTCAACTAAAGGTGGAGAGTTTTTGAGGATTGGGTCTTGGTTGGTGAGATGGCAGTTGTTTTGGTAATGGATTTGGTGGTAGGAGGTTTGGGTAAGGTAGTGATGTTAGTTGATGGTTTTAGTTTTGGTAAGGTGGAGGTTGATAAGTTAGAGGTAAGAGGTTTTAGGGTAGGTATTCTAATTATTGATGGCTTGATGAAGATAGGTGTGTCCAAAAGCAAGTGTGCTAGTGTAACCAATATTGATCCTTGGGTTTTTGTTGAGACAATTGACTTGCTAATCAAAGTGGAAGGATGAGGCCCCAAGATAGATGGAAAGGTTGAAGGAGGTAGGAGTTTGGCCCTCTGGCCCTTTGGTGGCTTTACTTCCATAGTTGATTTGGTTTTATGTTTGGTTGTTAGATTTGGTGAGGTAAGCTCTACTTTTATAGATGGGTGATTAAGGCTCTATGTAGGGAAGGTGCCAAGGTCTTTGGTTGGTTTGGGTAGTTTGGTTGGAGAGGTTGATTTGGTTATTTGGATTTTAGGTGCATTCAATGGTTGAGAAATGGTTGGGTTGGTAAAGGTATTTATCGATTTAGTTGATAAGATAGGGATTTGGATAATAGAAGTGGTATGTTGGTTTGATAAAGGTATGGTTGGAGGTTATTGCTTGGTGATGTAAGGGATCCCAAATTATTGCCAAAAGGTGGCTCAATCCATGTCAAGTTTGGAGACAAATTCCAATTTCTAAACTAGTTGAGATATTGGTTTATAGACTAGTTTTGTTCCCTGGATAGTGGACTTGAAAGATAAGCCCATATGTTGAGAAATGGGAATGGTGACCTCATCCTTTTCCTCAATCAAATTAGGAAAGGTTTGGATGGGTAACTCCTCTATGGGGGTACAGACATGGTGGATTCTTATTTTGGAATGATCTCCAAAGGTGTAGTAAATTGATTGATAATTGAGGGAGAAGGTAAAATGGGTGCTTGTTCCATTATGTCAGTTAAAGGATGGGTTGATGGTTCCACTACCTCATTAAGTGGAGGAGGACAAAGGGGTGCTTCCTCGGTTTGGGTCTCCAAAAGAGGAAAAGGTAATTCCAATACCTTAATAAGTGGAGAGGGTGAAGAATAAATAGATTTGGTAATAAGTTCTTTAGTAATGAGTGTGTGAAGAACCATATTAATGGTATAAGCATCATGAGAATACTCAACCTTGTTTCTCTCATTTTTGGTAGGCACATGATTAGGGAAAGGTTGCCTAAAAATGTCAAGGGCTTATTTTTTAGGTACATTGGGGTTATCCAAGATGAGCTCTCCCTTGTCAATAAGGGATTAGACAACACTCTTAAAGGTATTACACCTACTAATGTCATACCCAACTACTTGATGGAAGGCACACATGTCATTATCATTGTAACAACTAGGTGTAGTATGAGAAAAATTGAATTATTAAGGGGGTTTGATAGGGGGAAGTTGTATGATGTTGGACTTTAGTTAGTAACTTCTCTAGTATTGAAGCATAAGATTTTCCAAGTGGAGTAAATTGCTTCTTGTTATTCTAATTTTAGTTCCTCATGTTTTGATTTGAGGATCCAAAGGAACTTAGTTAGTATATAGATGGTGGAGGAGTGGTTTTAAGGACAACTACATTTGTAGTTTCTTTGGTCTTGGCATTAGTATTAGTTTAGAGGAAGAGGCCTCATTAGTTTTGTAGGTAGAGTTCTTATTTTTAAAATTTAGCTTTCCTTCATTAATGGCTCTATTTTTTAGCTTACGTGCCATGGTAAAAGCTTCATCAAAAGTTCTAAATATTTGGACATGCAGTGTAGAAGAGATGTGATTGGCATATTCCTATGAAAAAAATTCAATTAGTTTAGGTTGGGGTAGGGAGAAGGAAAGTTGATTGATTAGGCTCTTCCAATGAGATACAAAATCAGCAATAGATTCATCATCAAATAGTCAAATAGAGTAAAGGTCAGTGATGGAAATCTTCTTAGAGATATTTATCAAAAAGTGATCTAAGAGAGTTTGGGCCAGCTAGGTGAAGGAGAACAAAAAGTGTTTGGTTATGGTAGTATACTAGTCTAAGGTTGGATCAGAAAGGGACATGGGGAAGGTATGAAGAAGGAGAAAATCATCATAGGCAATCAAATAACATGCATACCTAAATGCCATGAGGTGTTGTTGGGGATCCTACTTAATCTAAAACTTGGAGAACTTGGGGAGCTCCCACCGAGGAGGGTATGGTCTGATAGGGATAGACGGGTAGATGGGTTCATTATAGATCTGATCACATGATAAGATATTATGAACTAAAAAAATGGATGATTCTAAGGTAGCCATGTTATCCATGATCATCTTCATTAGGTCTCCTTGGGGCTATGCACCTGGAAGGTTTTAAGGTACATACTGATATGGTGGTTGGGTGACATATTGATAATTGGTTGAAGGTTGAGAAGCTACCACATATTGATATGTGGATACTAGTGGTTGGGTGGAAGCTATGTAGGGGTAGGTGGATGTAGGTGATTGGGTATTAGGTAGAGGTAAATGCCCTTTTGGGTTAGGGATGTATCTTAAGTTTGGTGTAATGGGTAACTATTGGGTAGAATTGGTGGTTAGGTTGGTGATCAAAGGAATCATAGTGAAATTTTTGGTAATTAGTGGTAAGGTAGAAGGTGTATGTAACACAAGATTTTGAAGTGGGGTAATGGTTAGTTGGTTAGAATTAGCTAAAGGAAGTTTGGTAATGTTATTGATAGGTACTCCCATGGTGAGGGGTTATAAGTGGCAAATGGTTGGGTTATTCCTAGGGTAGAGGAGTTGTTGGTGGGGGTAGAAGGTATAAGGGTATTTGTAGGTTGGTTTTCCATAGTAGTATCAAAGGGATTATTGGTAGATGAGGAAGCTTGGGTAGTGACTGTGGAAATATAAGTATTTCCGATAAGGTGGGAAGGCATGCCATAAGGTGGGTCCATTGGTGTAACTAAAGTAGGGGTATGGTGAGGCATGATGTTAAGATAATGTTGAAGGGCCACATGATTGTTATCTAAGAAGGTGGTAAAATCTGCATCTCCTTGGGGAGGACTTCCCTAAGGGTGAAGAGAGTCTTCTAGTTCAGAGATAGTCCATAGATGAGGAGGTAGAAGAGGTTGACTAGTTTGGTGATCTATTTTGCTAGATTCTTTCACTATTGATGACTTAGAACCATACAAAACAAGGGAGAGAGAATACATAAACAATCTCACCACTCAAATAGAGAGAAGACATGAAAGGAGAAATGAAATTAAACACACATTGAAAAGTACTTTAAGTCTTGGAGTTACTTTTAGTCTTTCTTTTGGCTTATGCCTTAAGCTTTCCAAAAATTGTGTGACTAAAATTGGCTTGTATAGTGGGTAATAGAAAAGAAGTCTATAGATAGTTTTAGGTTGTTCAATCTCTCAAAAAGGATCTATATTGGATATTAATACATGGCTTGGTAATAGGGCCTACCCCATCACTTCACACACTATAGCGATAAGGGTGTCAGGTGCTTAGCCAATATATACCAATTTATAGAGTTTATACTCAACTAGAGAGCTAAGTTGGTTCTCCCCTTGGTAATGACCTCCAAGTAGGATCATCAAGAAAGGGTAAGGTGATTGCTAGGTGATGAAATCCTAGTTAGGCCTTATGTCAAGTTTGTTTGATGTTTAATTGATGAAGGTGGTTTGGTTTAGTGTGTGAAATAAAAGTGATGCTATGATTGAATTACTTTGCTTTAATTTAAACTATGTGAGTTAAACTTACAAGTAATCAATGTATACAGTTAATTTTAAGCCCAAAGAAACTTTTGATGTCATTTATGAGTACATAATAGAGAGAAAAGCATATAGATGTAAACAAGAGAAAACTTGAGTAAAGACTCAACATCCCACTGGGCATGCTAGAATGTTTTAGTTAATTTTAGCTTATATTCTGAGAAAAGAAGAAGGGGAAATTAAATACGGGTATGATTTAAAAAATTGTTTGATTGTGCACATGTTAAATTAGATGATTGTGAAGAAATCCTCTTCATCTTGGGAGGATGATCTAAAAATAAGACAAAACTAAAGTAAATGGTTGATTAAATATATAGCTGAGTGGATTACCTAGTACTAGCTAGATTCCAAAAGGAAGAGCTTCCTCAGGGGCTATCAATCCACATGTTTTAAACAATTAAGTTTATAAATATAATGATAAATTACTTGAATTAATAATCAAAAGGTACTAAAATTGAATACAAGAGATGTTTGATAAATAAATAGACTAAAATGACTAATATAGCAATAAGCAAGTCAATACTAGTGCTAAATAGATCAAGTGTGTTTTAAAAAATTAGGCAGGGGTCTGTGAATAGGTAGGGACATAGAAAATTAGGTTTGGTTGAGGGTAAGAGGGTGAAAATAACTTGCTATTATTTTCTACCACAGTGACCATTAGTGGTTGAAATGACCATCGATGGTTAGACAGTTCATCGATGGTTGAGACAACCATCAATAGTTACTATGTGTAGGCTTTGGGTTGATAAATAGATTGATTGATGAGATTCTAGAAGGAAATTATAGGAGGTTGGCTTGTGCTAGGATAATTTTAAAATACAAATAAAGTAATTGAATAATGGAAAACAAGTACTCAAATTGAAGAATATTGATCAAATGAGTGGTTGGCTTATTGATAGAGTCTAGCATGATTCTGATAGAGTAACAATATTTGGATGTTAACTGAGGGGTGGTGGTATGTTGGATCTATATCATGATGGTTGGATCATTAGATTACTATAAGAACACATTTAAAAGAAAAATCTAGATGCAAAAGCTTTTGATAGTTGTGGATGTAGTCCCTTTTCACCTCTTGTTCCTCTCTTCTTACAGGCAAGGAAGGAGAGGTGAAATAAATGTTAACTAGGATTTCTTATTATAATTCATGCATGTGATGGCTCACACATAGATTTAGATGAGATAATTTTAGAAATCAAGGTGGATGTTTATATTCTAGTGCTTAGGATGATCACCCTGACCATTGATGGTTAGGGGCCAAAGGCAAGGTTGATTAAACTGTGGGTTTTATCTAGTAGGTCAACTGACTTAGGTTGAGTTAGGGGTCAAGAAGGTCAAGGTGGGGCCTAAGGGGATTATAAGGTGGTCTAGGGAAATTTTGATGTTTAGAATCATAGTGTGCATATTTTAGGGTCTATAAGTACACTTATAAAATAAGGTTTGATTTAGTTTGTTTGATTGACTCGATTACTAGTTTATAACAAGGGGGACAAAAAAAGTACACAAATAAGACAATTTTAATCTAGTCAAATAGGTGTGTAAATGATGTAAGATGAAAATATTAGAGTTGTAAATAGAAAATTATAAAATAATATATAATTCCTAATATACTCTAACATACCCTCTGATAGAGTTTGAAATAATAAAATAAGATGTACCTTCACTTACCAATAATGAAAAACTCCCCTTCATTAACTTGGGTTTGCTCTTGATAGCTTTATATGTGGTTTTTAAATGAAACTTATATGTAAAGTTTAGTAGTGTTTCAATAACATAAAGATTTGATTAATTGATCTCAAGTGGATAAAAGAGTATAATTATGATGTTCAAATGTTTTGTCATTAGAATGGAGGAATGCATGTAAATTTATAGATGTTTTGGAAGGAGAATGAATCATCAAATTTAAACTATATTTATTTAATATTTTTGGATTTGGATGGTGTATATCCAATCTATGGGTCAAATTCATTCAATGGATTAGTTGAGAATTTATGACTTAATTAGAGGAAGTGGTCAAATGATTAATGAGTTTGTTAATTAGTTTTTTGAATGAGTTAAATGTCTTAAATGGAGTTGAATGTGTTAAATATGGGTGTTTGAATGTTTTAGATTAAGGTAAAAGCAAGTTTTGAAGGGACCCCAAAACCCTTTAACAGAGAAGGAAAGATGAAACGATAACACCCAATAGGAAGGACATTCCTAAAACTTATTGAAAAATAGCAACAGAATCAGGTTTTATAAGGACCTAAAACCACAGACCAAAACCATAAAAAATAAAAAAGAACACAGGTTTTACAGAGACCTAAAAACTCAAAATAAGTCTTAAAACTAATAACCAAATTTTAGAACCAGTTATAACATCCATCAGACAGGACCAAAACAAAAACTATAGCAACAAAGCAGACCCTAGTCTTCTAATTCCAGGATCATCTTCACAACCTCATTTCCAATCATTGTAGTATCCTGCATGGATATTGCAGCTGAGGTAATGACTTCTTACATGGCTTTCTTCCTCGAGCTCTTCCTGGTCCTCTTACTTGGCCCCTCCAAATATTTTATTTCCTCATTAGCTCATTTTCCAAGGTTAGCTGCAGCCGCACATATGCTTGAAGTAACCTCCTCCATTTTCGTTCTAATTTCCTTGATGAGCCTTCTCAGATTATTCTAATAATCCTTGAGTTTAATTGGAATATCACTCATTTGCTTCTCTAAATTATTGATTTTGATCCTATCAACTTCCTGGTTATGTTGCATTATTTCTAATTTCTTCTTCAGCTCCATCATTTCCTTGTACATCCACATCAACTTGGAGAATAGCATCAACATTGAATTTGGCTAAATTCATGAAGGAAAGCTTAGTGTCCCTCTGCCTAGCATCACAATTGTCATCTACATTCTCCTGAGGAGAGGTCTCATCCTTTTCAGTTTGGTCCTCCCTTTCCATCAATTTCTCCTCTTTTGTCTCTGCAGGGTCTTCATGCTGGTCATGATCATCCTTTTATTTTTCCCTAATCTCCATAGGATGATTGGAAATTAGAACCATATGTTCCTTTTCTCTAATCAAAGTTGGATCTTCAAGTACAATATTTGTGTCTTTAACACTTCCTCCCAACACAGTCTATTTATCTTCATGATTAAAATTATTCTGTTCTATATTACCCTCAGTTTTATCCCCTTCATTTTCTTTCTCACTTTTTTCTTCATTTTTCTGATAACCTTCTAGATTTGAACTAAAATCCATAGTTTCCATTCCTTCATCTCCCTCCACAACATTCTTCTCAGAACTTTTTGTACTTTCCCACTCAGATTCCTCTTCAACATTTTGTTTTTTAAAACTGGAAGGTTTAGATTTTACTTTTTCCTTCCCCTTCACTTTTCCACTCCTTTTACACTGTGAATCCTTATTTTTGTCTGAATAAGGAGTCAAAACTAAGGCATTGGTTTTGCAAAAGCCTTCTATGATAAGAATCAGTCCTTCATGTAAAATAGGTCTAGATTCTTTCTTTCTATGGGCAAACAGACTTTGGAGCAACGAAAAACATAAATAGAAAGGGAAGGAAATTCTATCTTTATGCCTAAAATGATTAAGAAAGACAAAATGAAATTTATGAACTCTTTTACTCCTACCATCTAGGATAAAATAATCATGAATGTAGCTTAAAACATCTCTCTAGATTCCTTTTATCTGCTCCAAATTGAAGAAATCTCCACTCTTTTCCAGTTGCTTTTCCTCTGCCTCCATCTTCAGAAATTTATTGTATGCCACATTGGAGATACTAGTCTGCTTGGAGAATTTAATGCCACCCGTGGGAAGCCCTGTAACCTCCACAATGAAATCCTCAGTGAGCATCACAGTAACACCATGGAGAGTTACCCAGTCATCAACCTAGTTTTTGAAGAATGTCATCGTAATATGGGGTTTAGATCCATGCAATCTCTCTAGATAACTTACCACTTTCCTTTTCTAAAGAATCTTCCATACATCCTGTCTACCCTTCCAGTCTTCACAATGTTTTGGCTCTTGCTTCCGCGGTTCACCCTTCATTTTGCAAAGCAAACAATATTCCAACAACACCTAAACACTTAAGGCAGAAAAATGGACCCAAATGTTCTTCATGTGAAATGGAAATTGCCTATTTGCTGTCACATGTGAACTGCACATTACATTCTCATGAATGTACCTGTTCAATGAAGGTAATCTTTCCACCGTAAGGCCATTCCACTGAATCATTAAATTACTAATCTAGGCAGATCTTTCCCTCTTTAGAATGAATGACATCATAATTAATAAGCACTTTGAGATCAATGTGCTTATTTAATGCATCATGCCATCTCACCTTATGCCTCATTTGAACAACATGATTAGCTATCCAATCAACAACCCCATTAGCTTCTTGAAATGTATGGGATATGGTTACTTTTTCAAAATTTAGAATTAAAGCTTTAATTTCCATCACCATAGCCTCAATAGACCATGAAATTGAGTTTTTGTTATTGAGGATGTTTACAATATTCAAAGAATCACCTTCTAACCATAATTTGGAAAATCCCAACTCAATAACTAGTTTAATGGTGTAAAGGGCTGCAGTAGCTTTAGAAATATGACTATTCGACTTACCAATTGGGATAGTAATAGCATCAACTACATTTCCCACATGATCTCTCATAATTCCTCCACATCCCACTTTTCCTGGATTCCCTTTAGCTACTCCATCAAAATTGCCTTTGATCCATCTAGTAGGAGGGGCATTCCATTTTACAGTCAATCTTGGATTATCAATTTTCAAATTAGGCCTTTTAGATCATAAGGGGTTATCAAATTGAAAGGTTTGATCAGGATCCCTCTATGATTTAAAATTTTCCTTAATAGCTCTAATAATATTCTGACCAAGCACCCATCCTGGAAGTTCTTTACTTCTAAAAATTATGTTATTCTTTCTTTCCATATACCCCACCATATATGAGGAAGTGTTAATTTCCAGAAAAAATGAACATCAAGATTTTTTGAGGGGCAACACCAACTTTTAAAAGCTAGATCCACATTTTTTTGATGTACCCATGTTATACCCCAAAATTTAAGGATCTCAGTCCAAACTTGCTGAGTGTAGGAACAGTTCAAAAACATATGGTCTCTATCTTCAAATCCATTTTTGCATAAAATACACCTGTTAACCACATTTATTCCTCTTTTCTGCAAATTGTCAAGGGTCAAGATTTTATTTTGAAGCAGAGTCCAAAAGAAGATATTAATTTTAGGAATAAGCCCCTTCATCTAGGCTTGAGACCACAAAGGTTGATTACCCTTTTCCTTTGAAGTAAAGATAGTAGAGACTTTAAATTGTCCACTTGGATCATCATGCCAAATAATCTTATCCTCCAGATAGGGATAAAGAGAGACAACATTGAGAGATAATTGGATGTTGCTGAAGCCTTGATTAACATCATTTAAATTCACCCAGGAATCATTCTGCCAATACTGACTAACTAGTAAACCATATCTTTGCTTACATTGATCAACTAGATCCTTATCTTGAAAATCTTCCATCAAAGGATAATCCTTTAACCAGACATCATCCCAAAATTTCACCTTAAGTCCATTACCAACTTTCCACGGGCATCCATTTTCTAAAGTTTTTTTTATCCCCTAAATAGCCCCCCATATGGAAGAGGGACGAATTACATCAGGATAAGAAAAGAGCTCAGAAAGGTATTTAGCATTGAAGAGGTACTTATGTTTCCATATAGTACTCCAATCTTTGTTTTCATGGTAAACTCTCCATCCCAATTTAGCTAAAAGATCTTTATTCATACTTATAATTTTCCTAATTCCTAGTCCCCCTTCCCTGAAAGGTTTGCAAACATTGTCCCAAGAAATTAAAGGCATTCTCCTTTTTTCCTCTGTACCAGTCCATAGGAAATTTCTTTGAATTTTTTCAATAGACTCTACAAATTTAATAGGTATTCTGAATAGACTTAAAGCATAAGTAGGTATGCTTTGAAGACAAGTTTTGAGAAGAGTTAACTTTCCTACCTGACTTAAAAGGTTTCCTTTCCATCCCACAAGTTTCTTGCTGAACTTGTTAATAAGATCCTCCCAAAAGGCATCAGGGACTTTCAGACCAAGAGGAAGACCCAAGTAAGAAGAAGGGAGAGATCCTATAGAACATTCAAGAATTTTATTTTGCCTCTAAATAGGGGTGTTAATAAATAACACTGCACTTTTATTTGAGTTAATCAATTGCCCAGAGGCAGAAGAATATAAATTAATAGCTTGCTTCAAATTTCTTGCTTCCTTAACTTCAGCTTTCCCCATAAAGATAGTATCATCAACAAATTGTCCATGAGAAAAAATTAGAGGATGGGAAGAAGGTTTTAAACCCTTAAATAAACCTTTATGGACCAAATCCCCAATATATCTCCCCAAGCAATCAACCATAATTACAAAAAGGATGGGGGATAAAGTGTCACCTTATCTCAATCCTCGAGAAGGATAAAAGAAATGGGATGAGCTTCCATTTACCAAAACAACAATAGAGGAAGTAGAAATCAACTGATAAATAATACCAACCACCTTTTGGTCAAAGCCAAAAGCTAATAGACTATTTGAAAGGAATAACCAATCAAACCTGTCATAAGCTTTTGCAATGTCAACTTTCATAATGAACCCCTAATTATTAGAACATGACAATGAGTGAATATTCTCATGTGCAGTGATAATAGAGTTGAATATTTTTCTACCTAGGATAAATCCATTTTGCTGATCAACAATTATCAAAGGAATCACTTGAATAAGTTTGGAAGTAAGAACTTTGGAGATAATTTTATAGAATTAGCACCAATTTTCTTGGGAATCAAACACATAAAGGTAGAGTTAACTTCTTTAAGCATTTGTTTTACTCCATAAAATTCCTTCATGACATCACTAACATCTTTTCCAAAAAATTTCCAAAGTTTTTGAAAGAAAAACATGGGAAAACCATCCGGTCGAGGGGCTTTATCTCCTCCTAGAGAACACACAGCTTTGAATATTTCCTTGTCCTTAGGAATTGAGCTTAACATTTTATTCTATTCCTTCAAAACCAACAGAGGGATAACTCTTAGGATTTTAGATTGACTATCCAAATTGATATTGGGATCAACCTTCATTAAGGATGAGAAAAAAGACTCCATTTCCTCCTTTATTTCCTTTTCCTCTATAATCTTTAGATCTCCCTTTTTTAGGTGTGATATGTGAATTTTAGCTCTATGCTTTAGAGTGGATAAATGGAATTTTTTTGTGTTTTTATCTCCTTCTCTCAACCATAATAGTCTAGATCTTTGTCTCCAATAGATTTATTCTTTAGTGATGATATCATGATATTGAGCCAACTTTTCATTTTCTTCAATGAGGAGATCAGGAGTATATCCTTCCTTCTGAATTTTTTCCTGTGTTTTAAGAATTTCCTCCTTGATAGCAACTTTATTCTCAAATATGTTTCCAAATCTATTTTTATTCCATTTTTTAACTTCCCTTTTAACATTTTTGAGCTTAGACACAACTCTAAAGAGTGCTGTACCCTCAATATCAATATTCCACCATTCTTCTAATTTACTTTCAAACTGTGGGTGTTGCATCCACATCTTCTCAAATCTGAAAGGAAATTTCTTCTTAGAATTAATTTTAACAGTAGTGAAGATGAGAGGAAAATGATTCGATCCAATTTTTTGGCATGCTTTTAGCTTGCAGATGAAATATTTTGTCTAGTCAAGAGAAATAAGGGCATGATCAAGCCTAGCCTGAATACATTCATTACCTACTCTCTTATTACTCCAAGTAAACTAAATTCCTTGGAGTTCCATATCCATTAGTCCCTCTTTATTTATAAACTCTTATAAGACTAATCTCCCTTCCAATTGGGTAGCATTACCTCTCATTTTCTCATGATCATAGAGTGGCACATTGAAGTCTCCCATTATAATCCATCGTCCAAAATAGTCCTTACTTTTAAAATTGGAAACAGACTCCCATACCTTTTTCCTTAGGTTCTTAATATTAGGAGCATAAATATTTACAATATACCAATCCTCCTTCTGGTCTACTATTGTAATTTTTAAAATCATAAGATATTTATTAGCCATCATAATAGTTCCATAATAATAATTCTTCTTCCATAATATTAGGGTTCCCCCTGATGCACCTTCTGAACTACTGACATTTATAGAATAATTTTTAAAATCTTTAATCTGTTTTGCTTTCTCTTTATTCATTTTGGTTTATTGGATCAAGATAAAATTAGGCTTTTGTTCTCTAACAAAATTCCTAACAAAATCCATTTTATGAATACTATTCAACCCCCTAATATTCCAACTTATGATTTTCATATCTATTTTTTAGGGGCAAAATCCAGAATAGTTACATGCTTGCCATCAGCAATATTCTGAATACTTTCTAACTCTTCGGTTTTCTTTAAGGATCTTCTTCCAAGTTTGTCTGGGGAGCCAACATCTGGTTTCACCTTAGAGTACTGTTCAATTCCTTTTCCATATTTATTCAGGATGGAAGCAGTAGATTTCATCTGCTAATCTACTTTGCTACTTCTAGTTTCTACTCCGTTAGTGTTGTTCTTTTTTTCAACCCTTTTCCTTTGGTTTTGTTTATGCTTTGAGTTTTTTCTAGCCTCTCTCTCTTCTTCTCTAGGAGGAGGCTCATCCAAAGGAAAATCATTATCATCCTTAGCTAACACCTCTCTCTTCCTAGGTTGAGAAGAAAGAAGCTCTCCCTCCTCTGATTTATTTCCATCTTCAGGCATAAATTCACCTTCCTCTAACACATTTTTTTCTTCTTCATCTCTGCATCGATCTTCTATACCTTGATAGACAACAATTTGTTTTGATAGATCTGACAGATCCTTTATTAGTTGTTCAAATTTTATGATCTATGTTTGCAAATCATGTCCTTCTTTCTGAGAATTGACTTTCTTTAAAGAAATATCTTGATCCCTCTATGTATATAAAGCATTAGAGTCTTCAATAGAAGAATCTTTGTTTGTTTCTACATTTATAACTTTTGGATGTTCATTATTCTTTTGCTCTTGTTGATGATCTTCCTTGATTTTCCATATTTTCTTTTGCTGGACCTTAACTTCTTTCACATCCAAAACATTTCTTGGAT
Organism: Torreya grandis; assembly: GCA_037957365.1. NCBI lineage: Eukaryota > Viridiplantae > Streptophyta > Pinopsida > Cupressales > Taxaceae > Torreya > Torreya grandis. Next base: position 2,081,858 of record JARHVA010000401.1, on the reverse strand, counting down.
GATTTTTACTCCTAAAAGGACAATTCTTAACCAAATGCCCCTATTTCTTACAAGCATAGCATGAGTTGGGAAAATCTTCAAAAAAAATTTCTTGAGTTTTCTTACCAAGCTTGGATATTAATTCAACCTTTTCTAGGAGATGATTCAGATCTGCCACTTTAATATAAAGTCTAGCACTTTTAAGTTTAGTTCTAGAAGCCGTAGCATTATCCAATGCCACAAGTTGACCAAAAGAACTGGCAATTCATTTAAAAATGTCCTCATGCCAAAATTCTAGAGGGAGACTAGGGAGTCTTGCCTAGATGGGAGTAGTTAAGAAAAAAGAATCTGATAGATCCATATTTGGCTCCCATTTTTTGATAGTAAGAGAACATTTACCAAATAACCACGGCCCTCCACTTAGAACCATATTCATATCTTCCTTATAGTTGAATATAAATGAGAAGAACCCATTCAACATTGGTGCAATATCTACCTCTCCTCGAATAATCCAATTACTTTTAACCATTTTTTTAAGAGAATCTATATCTGGTCTTGCTGCTAAATTTTTTCCCACTAAGGTAAATTCAATTGAAGACACAGAAAAATCAAGTAAAGGATCTGGGATAAAAACTTGAAACTCACCTTTCTCCCAACAGGATTTAGAAGTCACCGATGGGAAAAGAGATTTTTTGGTAGGTTTCTTACCAAACGGAGATGACCATGTCCTTCATTCTAAAATCCCTACCTGCATTCCTTCTGAAGAATTTTCCTTATTAGAATCAATATTATCTTTATCCTTCTCGATATCCTGCCCTAGCACATGATTCAGTGGGGGGCCATAAACCCCACTAAAAGGCACATTAACACATGAAGACTTTCCATCATCCAAATATTCTAGCCCTACATGCTTTCTAACACCCCCTACTATTCCTCCAGGGTTTGTACCTCCTGCCAGATTCTCCCCAATCAGTTTCCTGCCTACATGCGAACCAGCTAATTCAAATTTTGAAAGAGCGCTCATAGTCTCCTATAGACATTATGGGTGTTTGAATGTTTTAAATATGTTTGAATAAAATTTTTAATGGTTAAATGGGGAGGTTAAATGTATTAAATGAGGTTGGTTGAGTGGGATGATGGGGTGGCTTGGCTAATTTTATTATTACCATTTTATTCATTTAACAAGAATTATGTGTGCATAGATTAATTAGCTTAACTAATATATATTAATTAATTAATAATCCAAAGGATAATGTTGATTGGATAGGGGTCACATTATAATATAAAATTCATATTTTTGATGATGGATGGGTTATTGATAGATAAATGGAAAATAATGAATGCTGATAATTAATAAATTAATTTTGACACTACAGTGGTAGAATTTAGGTGTCTACACTAAGTAATTCAATTGGAGAATTATTTATCTCAAGAAAACATCATGACTGTCATAGCTTATGTATGTCTTTTTAGACACATAATTTTGGTATTAGACACTTGAAAACAATTTTTTATATATATCTTTTACATACATGAATTGTGTACACAAATTTTACTCTTGTGCACACTCTCGCCTATTCATTTATATATATATTGATTTATCTAGCCCAATTCTCTATCATCTATATTCAAAATATTCCTAGTCTATGCTAGAATTCTTTATTATAATAAACTTTTTATTTCCATAATCTAGATCCTTGATTTTACTTTTTAGAAAGTGTCATCAATAATCAATCGTTGATGGTTACTATAAGCATGAGACTTTACCATCATTGTTTGTAGATCCTTAATGGTTATATTTAAAATTAAAATATATCCCTTGGGTGAGCTTATGCATGTTTCTTATGTCATTTATTAGGGGAAATAAAAAATAGTCATATATAAAATAAAATCAATTATAAGGTCTTTAGATATGTGCTAACTTGACAATTACATTCAGAATCACTTACACATTTATAAATTTATTTTCACACCATTGGGACAATATCCCAAAGCATAAAAATCTAAAAAAACCTCAAAGGAATAGTCCTAAAGTAAATTATGAATATAAATTCAAGGTCAAATCTAAATTTTATCAAGTTTTGAAATAGAAATCACTGCATTGCATTACACATGGATTGAGCCCTCTTTATAGTATTGGAACATAGGAAACACTCAAAATATTAGTAAGGAGTGGTTAGGGTTATTAAAACCATATTTACCCCTTATTTTAGGGAAATTTGGTGTCCAAAGTGGATCTAGGGTTTCAAGGCAAAGGGAAATAAAATAACTATTTACGCACATGATCAGAGACAAGTAAACACACATGAATCATTTATACAGACAAAAATATATATGTGGTAGAATAAAATAGTAAAATAAATAGGAAAAGTATTGGTATATAATGGATAGTACCAATTTTCATAAGTGTTTGGGTTTGGTTGATAGTGTTTGTGTAGGGTTTGATAGACTATTTCCTAAACTGAGTAGTCCCAAAGCTATTATAAAGAATTTCACTAGATTGTACATAGAGAATGAGTAGTTAAAATTAGAATATCATAAAATACATCTCTTTTCCATCTATGTTTGGTCATTTCTATAAGTGCAATTTATCTCTCTATTACATTCATATTTCTATAGTTTATGACCTATCTTATGCAATATAAATTTTAATAGTTTTATCTTATTTAGATTGCCTAAATATTAAAAAAAGTTAAAACATTAGATATTAAATTTTGTGGGATTTTTACTTGTGTATGTATTTACTTATTACCAAATTTATCTGCATGAGTGGTCATTACCCAACTGACATTTTTACTTGTATATTATTGGCATAATGAAACAACCCCAAATAATAAATAAAAAAGTATTATTATTGGAATTAATTAAATTAGAGTATGAAAAAAATTAAACGAAGGGACATATACACACTTATTGATGCAAAAATGCACATATTCTATTTTTCACACCAATGTGCGAGTAACCAAAACTAGATTAGGTCACTATAGATTCTTAACTAGGGGTAAACATCATTAGAGGGTTATATAAGGAAGAGGATGTTTCCATTAGAAGTGTATAGTTTAGGGTACATAAGTGTGTGGGTCCACACTAATACACTAAAAAATATACCCACCTAGCTATCTTTTTTATAGGATCACCTAAGGGTCTTTAACCCTAAGTAAACATTCTTTTCCCCCCAGTGAATCTAACTAATGGTCGATGGAAATAGATAGTTTACTCACAATTGTGAAAATGATCAAATAAGAATAAATAACCTTAATTAGACCACATATACAACATTAAAATATAAAAAATTAGCTCAACATCCAATATTAACTAGCTATTCACACATCTAATATACAAATATGAAACTAGCAATAGGCAACAATTTGAGTACAAAGACCTAAAATTTCAAAAAAAGAATAATCATACTAATATATGCTTAGACAAAGAGTTAAAAACATAGTAAAAAAAAAAAACAAAAGTTACATGACCATTTCCAAAATCAATACAATATAATATTTTGAAACACTTTAACTCTTTTAAGTTTTGTGCAATAGGATCCATGTTTTTGTGCTATCCTCTCTTGACCACTAAACCTTGATTAGAACTTAGGATTCAGTGCACCATGGTTATTTTAGTTTATAATGTCAATAAAAAATACCTATTTTCATTTGATTTAGTACCAAATTCTACATAATTCTTTATGGTTCATAGTGCAGATGAATAATACCCCATAAGAGTCCATCGCATCAATTATTATATAATTAACAAAGGTAAATTTTAATGCACAATTTCAATATTATCAACCATCCCATATATCAGTAAATAGAGATCTTACCACTATTTTCCATCTGTTTGTCCCTTGGTTGTATTTATTAATGCATGCTTATTAAAATAAAAGCACATATTAGGGTTAATTAAAATGAAATCACATATTATGGTTAATTAAAATGAAAACACATGTCTTGAAAAGCATAATTATATTCTACATTAGAATATTTAACATTTTCCCTTTCTTTTTTATATTTACTTATTTTAAATTGAAGCATAATATATTCTATATGTTTTACTACATGTAAAAATGTATTAATCCACCAATTACTTACTTGATGTTCCTAAGGATCATTATACCCTTTTTACAAACCTAAGACCATATAGTTATTCAATAACTTCATATTTTGGTAGAAATTAACAATAAGCCTTCCAATCAAATGATACTAGAAAATAAAATCTTACAACTTGTATACACTTGTTATAATATATTAAGGCCTAACATTTCAGTTATAAAATCTATTTTCTATTATCACACTTAATGTACAGTATTCTTATGCAAGCACCAATTACAACATGTCATTAAATAATAGAGGCATTTTTGCATTTACCAATCATTGCAATGTTAATACCAACATTAACATTTACTTAATTTTTTTGACTAAATTCCAATTATCTAATTGATTTAGTCATATTACATTATGACATAACTATTCTATTACATTTAAACTCACATTCAATCCAACAGACCATGAATCACACACTTCAATGTCTTGAGCCTACATAACCATGCAAAATCAATTTGAGAAGGAAATCAAGAACCAAATAGCAATTGCAATTATATCCTACTCACTTACCCAATGTTACAATTTTATAATATTAGAACAACCTTAACACAATCCACAATCAAAATAACAATGAATGATAGAACTAATACAATTATATAGAATTGAAATCATTAATCAATATCAAAGTTAATTCCATAATATTGATAATAAACATTATGCTAATAGATGCAACTTCTATCAGTCAGGTTAGAGTTCTAATAGTCAATGGTAAACCACTCTAATAAATTAATTTAAGTAATAACACTTAGGATTAACATTAAATCCTATTTTGAAGCTATTGAGAGAGGTACATGTCATAGTCACCATTTGATATTGAACAACCCATGTAAAAATAGAAACATAGATTACTTACACTTATCTTGTCCTATATGCAAATCAAACTCGTGATTTAATCCTAAAGATAATTTAAACATCGATTATGACTATAATAAGAAAAAGAGTCTACACTAAATAACATGTTTTAATGACTATGCAACACACAATTTAGTTGTATATATATATATATATATATATATATTGAAAAAACATCTATTTTGAAAATGGAAACCTATTTACATTTCATGCATTATTTAAGCTAATTAATCAAACACTACAAATATCCTACATTGAGTAATACAAAATAACATTGATCTTCATAATAATCAAATATACTCATAATGTATACATGTAATGAAATAGTATAAATAAAATGTCTAAATGTGATCCTATACAGGTTCAACTACTTCTAGAATAAAAATTGATGAATATAATATACCCATATCCAAAATGAGATCATGCCATTAAATTAATTTAAAATATAACATGAAATGAAATAATAATTTAATATAGGCTGATAAAAATGATTAAATGCAATTATTCACTTACTCAATCAACTTATAGAAAAGTAATGAAGACATAAGTACATTCACAACAAACTAGAATATATCACTAATGTGAATCCAACAATGAATACTTATAGAAGAAAAATCATCATACCTAGTCTTATGAATCCAACCTTCAATGGCCCTAACCACTCCAACCATCTACTAAATGGTGGAAATCAACATTAGGGATTGGAAAAGAGCATGCAAATATGATTGAGATTGAATTCAAGAAGTGAAATAGAATAATAGTCACATACCCAAGGAGTAACATCAAATAATCAACCCGAAATGATGTATTCAACTAGAGATATTACCAAAATTAGTCTCAACATTCAATAGTGATATTCATGTAGTAAAAAAAACTTAGCCTCTTACAACCACTAACTACCACCCAAGCATTTCAATTTAATCAACAAATTCTATAATGCCTCCTTTAGAGAGCTGATAGGCATATAGATTTTTAATAATAAATTATAAATGAAAGAGGATCAAAGTTAAATAAAACCCAATAATAAAACATCTGGCTTAAATCCATTCAAGTACCTCAAACCATTCAAATACCCTAAAATAACCAATAAATTATTAAGACCACAGCATCTCCACATTTCAGATTGTTTAACTGAAAACACCAAAAGTCACTTACAACCATGTAAGTTTCAAATAGAAGTATAAAAGAACATAATAGTCACCTTAACAAGAACAAAATGAACACAATAATTTATTTTTGAAATCACACCTTATGCCAATGAATATAACAAAAGACTAAACACCCTTTTGAATGGATCATTCATACACCAAGTTCAAATCTCAAATGGTTTTTGAGACCTAATAGGGTTCTATATATAATGAACTAAATGGTACAAAGACATCAATACTAAAGGAAAAAAACCCAATATTACACAATAATGCCTAGATTAAAAGCATTTAACCAAAGTTCTCATAGTCATGCCCAAGACCAAGTTCATCATAAAAAAACAAGAACAAGAAAACAAGATGACAAGTTCCCTCAAACCCTAATAGACATTTAAAACCTAGATGTCTTCACATTGCTCATAAAATAATTATAAATTGAATGTAGGTTTCCTATGAATTATTATGACTTCATGGTGAACCTACATACATTTAGTCTCATGAGGGTTTCACCCTCCAAGCACAAACTAAACTTGCAGTCCATTTAATATAAAAAAATTCAAAATACACCACTTACTTAGAGCTAATGCCATTCTTGCAAAGAAGGAAAATGGTGAATGATTCCTTTATATTATAGACCATTTCAAGGAAAAAAAACCACACTTCCTTATCTCCATGAAATCCATTTTATCCTTGATGACATTAATGGCCTATGTAATGAAAACCACCATTTCCCACTCCTACACCATTATTTTTGCCCTAGGGTTTTGGCTTGAAAATAAATAGTTTCAGTAAGAGCCCAAAACTTCTCCAACACACTATGCCCAATTTAAGAGTCTAGTTGAGTAAAAAAATCAATGAAAATAATGATACAACTAAAAGCTAATCACATCAACTGAGATTCATCCTAATGCCAAGGGGGTAGGTCAAAATGGCCCCATAAACCCCTTAACCATCATGACCACCATGCCAACCTAATGAAACAACATTACCTCAAGAAAAAACATGAATTTATTAACATGATGACCTAAGGGGTCAATAAATAATTAAACTACCTATGGCTTAATATGCCTCACAATAACATAAGTCAAGAATGCCAACATCACCATAAGAATTCAAATGACACTAAACACCACATTAAACACAAACTTAATAATAAGAAAATACCAAATAAATGAACATAATAAACATATATGAGATAAAGGCAATAATTAACTAATCAATATTAAGGCCTATGCATAAAAATGGAGGCATACTAGAATAATAACACTTTCAACTCAAGATGTCTAAGCAAAGTAGAGTTGGAATTCAAGAAACAAGACTACAACAGAATATGAGAAGTAATCAATGGCTCAAGATATCATTCTCATTACTCTAACTATCAGTGTCAACTAACTGATTAATGCCTTTTCCTTAGCACCCAAACTACCAAGCTCTACCACAAATTCAATCTCATACAACCTATTCTTATAATCATAACAACAAACATCGATAATATTTGAACATGATATAATGTAAATAACATTATATAAGTTGTATAGAAAAATGAACATGATATAACAAATCATTTATAATAATCTATTATGGTATCTATCAACAATATAACAATAAGTTTAAACTCAAACATAATTTTAGACTTATAATCACATATGTAACTCCCAGTCTAAATAAATATCTAGATCAAAAAAGCTATGTCATAAAAGTCTCATAACCAAAAATCAATGTATCAAAGGATCAAAAACTTGACATCCTCCCCATCTTAAAGAGAAGCCATCTTGAAAATTATTTAAAACAACTAAGGATAGTTCTACCTAAATAACTATGCATCTTCCTAAGTGGTACTTATTTCACTCAACTTATCCCATTATATCAAAACTTGTTGAATGTCTCTATTCCTCAACTTAATGATGTGATGGTCTATAATTTTTTGTGGTTTTAGTTGCATCATTTCCTCTTTCATAACCTAGATATTTTCCAGTCAAAGATATGATAAGGATCAACTATTTATTTTCTTAATAAATTAACATGGAAAACATCATGGGTTTTGGATAGAGAAGGATGCAAAGCTGGCTAGTAAGTAACAATGTTGAAGGGTCTGATAAATCATAGAACTAGCTTCAAAGTTTTTTCAAATTTAATTAAAAATTTCAAAGGTTAAACAGGTATAAAAATCATATTACCTACATCAAATTCACAGGGTATTCTTTCCTAATAAGCATAACTCTTTTGATGATCTAAGGTAACTTTTAAATTCTGGCATAGTAAGGCCATTTTGCTTATCATATTATTGTAATAACTTAGGGCTACCAATGGATCTATTTTCTAAACTATCCCATCCAAATGGGATTTTATATTTTTTTTCCATACAAAGCTTCAAAAGGAGCCTTTTTCAACACAAAATGATAAGAGTTATTATAATTAAACTCAACTAAATAGAGACAATCTTACCATTTAATTTTTTGATCCATAAAATACATTTCCAACATGTCCTCAACCATTTGGTTGAGCCTTTCAGTTTGACCATCCATTTTTAGGTGGTATGAGGAACTAAAATTTAACTGAGTGATAAATTTTGCAATCAAGGTTCACAAAAACCTTAACATGAAAAATTTGTCCTATTTATAAATAATGACTTCAAGCATCTTATGTAATCAAACTACCTCTTTCATGAAACGCTCCACAAACATGGAGGCATCATTCATTAGATTTCTATCCATGAAGTGACCAACCTTCATGGCCTTATCTATTACCACTAAAATAGTATCATATTTGTTGTGAGACTTAGGCAACCCAACAATAAAATAAAGGATATTACTAACCACTTATCATTGGGTATATTGTGGAGATATAATAGGCCTCTAGGGTAATGATGTTTATCCTTGACATGCTAACATTATAAGCACCTTATCAAAAAATTGGTGACATTGTGCCTCATGCCAAACCAAAAGTAATGATTTTTCAGCTCATGTGTCATTTTGGTGATACCTAAATGAGAAAAATGGGAGCCATATGTGCTTCTTTCAGCATAAGACTCTGCAAGTCACCTAATTCAGCTAGTTTTACACTTAATTCTTGGCAAAATTTATCAATAAGTTACTATTTTAACATAATAGTTATGAAATCTCCCCACAATATGGATAGGGAAATAAGGTACATGCATTGGCTAAGTACATAAACTACATAATTTTCCTTTCCTTTGATATAGTATATGTACATGCCATTTTTTTTGATAAATTCCAACCATTTTTGATAAATTCCAACTATAAGGACTCATTTTTGAGGATCTTTGGGACCTAAAATTTCTATTTTCCCATTGAAATATATTAAATTTTATGTTGTTTCCCTAAAATTTATGATTTTGATATGATTTTTTGAAATTATTGGGTATAGGAGAGAGATTTTTGGCCCTAAACTACTGCCTATTTAGTTTGAATTCTTGTCTCACCCTTTATCAAGACATTTCTTTCTCGTTTGCCCTATCATTAGATTCAATGTTAGCTACCAAATTTCTTAGATTTGTCATATTGAAATCATGAACTAATACTTCCTTTAGGCCTAGCTTGAAATGAATCACCTTGGTCTCTTTGTCATGCATATAGTCCACATGACATAATAAGTTCAAGAACTTATTTTCATATTCAGTAAAAATCATGATTTCCTATTTTAACAACTAAAAATCAATTATTTTATGCTCCTTAAAATTGGCACTTAAATACATTTTTTGAAAATAAAATTCAAATGTTTTCCAAGTAAGAGTAATAGGTTTATATCACTCTAAAGCACATAGGTGATTCCATCATAATGTATCAAGTCCAACTAGCTTGTAGGCTACCACCCTAACTTTAACATTAGATGACATATTGTGAAAATTTAAATACTTATGTAGAATTACAAGCCATGTATCAACTGTATCTATAGATTCTTCACTTAATAAGGTAGGTGGTGGAATATTTTTAAGTTCCTTGATGATTGGGATAATTACAACCAATATTACCTATTAATTACTAGATTCACACCCTTGTGAAGGCAATTTTAAGCCTTCATAGTCTAAAGTAGCATGGAGAAAATAATTGATGTGGGTGAAAAAATAAGTGTATTGAATCTTTAGATTATAAGGGTTATCTCCCCTTGATGTATCAGTTAAGATCCATAATCTAAACTACTAGCTTGTAAGGGAAAAGAGAAGAGGCTAAATTGAAAGGAAAACCTATCTAACTAAGGTGATATACAAAAATATGTCCTCCAATTGTGTATCATTCACTAAAAAGGATAAATAAGAACATAAACCTGATTTCACTTCTCAAATGAGAGACTCCAAACAACAATGTTTCACACAGAGGCTTAGCTTGATGAATGATCTAAGGCAACTTGTTCACTAGGTCTCTTAAAGACACTAAGGAAATATTATACTTTACATACATAAAAGATGATTTAAGCACATTATGAAACCTATAAGGATGAACTAACACCTTCAAATAGGTAAACATGAAATGAAAACATGAGAAGAGTCATGTACTATCATTATCATTCATCAACTAACCATTAACGTACCCTAAACATAAGCTTTGAGGAGGCACGAATTCAATCTTATTCATTCCAAATAGGTAAGTACAAGTGTATTTTTTATAATGGAATTTCCAAAAATCAGGTTAAGGATCCTTTCAAATTCCGAAAATAGGCTTACATATAGAGATAATGAGAGAGGAGAGAGAAAGAGACAAGGCAGCCCCCAAAACTTGGAAATGTGACATTTATTTAGTTTTCTTCATACCTAGTATAACACTCCCTTGATTATGTCTCATCCACCTTTTTAAAATGGAATAGAGGTTGAGGTTAGACATGTATTGAATATTTTAAGGAGTATTTTGGCATTTATATTTGATGTTTGACCAACACAACCTCCTATATCTTTGCTTGCACACCTTTCATTCTTGGTGAAGAAGAGTCTTCCTTGAAAATAGGTCATCATGAATTGATAAATTATTTATTTAAAAACTTATTTAAACAATTATTGAGTTATTTCCATATTTACTACACTGTTAGATATCTTTGATGCTAGTTTGAATTCTTCAACACCCTAGGTGTTGGAAAGAAGGAATGCCTCTTAGGAGTTTTTAAGACCTTATCAAAATTTGAAACATTCTTACAACTTAATGAATTATTAAAAATTTAGTAGGAATGAGAGGGAGAAATAAATATTAATAAATCCAATTTAAAGTGGAAATACTCTTTTTACTTCATTTTCTTCTCCAATTAGGCCTAATTAGGCCTAGAAAGAGAAATATTACTCTAGAGATATCCCACATGTGTGAAACTATATAAAAGTTTTTGATTCAATTTTAACATTATTTAAAAAAACCTCCATGTAAATTTTGGGGTCCTAAGACCTTATGGAATTATGCAAACCAAGAAATCACCTTGTCACTTAGTCTTATTTTGAACCTGTTTGAGACTACCTTGGAAAATGAGCCTCATTTGATCACCTACAGATCTCTTATGTAATTTTATAGGATTTAAAGTTTAGGATACATCCAAAATGACATCATACAATGATTGGGAAGTTCTCCCTTTCTTAGAATACCTAAAAAAACTAAAAACATGTAAAAATAAGGTTTTTGAAATAGTGTATACAAGTGACATTAGAATAAAATTACATGTGTGTAACCTAATTAGAGTCGTGAAAAACATATAAGAGGTTTTAGGATCAAAATATGGCATTATATGTGCATTTTAGGTCTATTTCCCTTGATAGGTCATAATCAATGTTTTAAAAGGGTTTAAGATTTATTTGGGGTCTTAAAGATTATTCATAAATAAAAAACCACAAAATCACCCCATTCAACTTGGAAAATATTCTTTAATTACCTCCTAAAATATCCCAAATGAATTAATTTACCATGAAAATTTTGAAAGGTGGTGTGAGTAGCTAAACTTGCTACTCAAGTGGCATGCTTAGCTCTCTTTGAACTTGAGAGAGGTCACATTTGAGTTTTGGAAATCAAAACTAATTATCACTAATGGGATGGGTTTATAAACCTCTAAAAAAATCCTCTCCATAATTCCACATGCATTTTAAGTGATCATCACTCTTTTGTATGCATTTGGTATAATGGTTAGGGGTCTTGGGGTTTATGCTTGTCTCCTCTTTGCTAGACCTCAAGGGAATTTGAGTTAAAAAATGAGTGTTTATGCCTCCTAAAATTGTATGGAGAAATTTTAAATGAATTTTTATTTACCTCATGGATATTTATGAAGTTTTACATACTTATTTTATACCTTTGATCTCAAATAGACCCTTTAGTCACAAGACCCACCTTGCCAAAGGAGTGGGCCAGGTCTGAGACAAATCAATGGGTATATACACTAATTTTAAGGAATTTAAATAAATATTAACATATTGGTATGATTATTAAAACCATATATACCAAATTACAAATAATCATCACACCTATAGAGGCCTCAACACTTCAATTTCCCTCAAGACTAGCTGTAGGCTTGTGTGTGACTATGTGTACCTTAAACCAACTGTATATGGACCTTAAAAAATAAGTTTTGATCAATATTAAATTTGTTTATATTGGTTTCATACTGATTTTTTTCATATATTAGGTAGACATAAGAGTCCTCCATATTCATTTTCCCTTCCTTTTAGGTTCAAGACCAACTTGTTTCTCATTATAACATGTAGGTGCATTCTTGACTATGTATAGTGGTTCTCAGATCTATCCTTCATATCATTGATATCCTCCATGGATTTGAACTTATTTATAGTATCATATAGGGTTAAATCACCTCTCAACAACTTTTCTATATTCTCTTATATGTTTACACTTTGGACTATTTCTTCCAAATAGGCTTATAGGTGGCATATTAGGGTTAGCTTGACCATGTTTTATGGTTTATAACTTAGTTTGCTCCACTACCTCATGTTTATTTTAATCTCAACACAAATTATGACCATATTTTTATCTAAGGTATACATCAAAGTATTTTTACCATTTTTATCTTCCCTTTAGGCTAAAGACTATCCTATTGCAACTTGTAGCCTTTAGGTTCTAGAGACTATGTGTGGAGGTTTGAAACTTAGTTTGGTCAGTTCATTTATCAAATTAACCTATCTCATTTGGTTTAAAATAACCTCATGATTGTGGTTTATAATGAGATATACCTTATACTTATTTCAAACACCTTTGTTCTTTCATTGAATGCATTTTACTTCACACCTTTCAAGTATGGTTGTAGGTACTCATTAGGACTAGTTTTAAGTATACAGTCTTGAACCTAGTCCTTTTAAAATTTTCAAGATATTAAAATTACCTAATAATTATTGAATATTAATTTTAAATGTCACACTAGGTTTTTTACCACTTTATGTAATTTTTAACCTTCTCTACTTTGTCTTCTTGGTCCACTGTCTTGTAGGTGACTATTATGGAGTCTCCTTGGATTACAATGGGAAAGTGACTAACATAAGACCTATAAAAGAGGTATATAATATGAATAAATATACCCTATTACATTTTTAGGTTATACAAACTATATAAACCTCCTATTTATCACACAAACTTACTCACCATTTAGTACACAACTGACTATGTTCTCTTCACTTGACTATAGGTTTGACCTAAGCATGTGAATGCTATTTAATAGGTTTCTTACATTGAAAGGTTCTTTGTGACCCAATATTAAATTATACATGATTATAAACATGTTTTATTCACTCAAAGTTCCATTTTAAGTTTAAAATCTTACCAAACACTTTACTCCATTATCTTCATAACTTAGGTACAAGCTGGCTATAGGTGACTATAGGTACATAGTTAAGATTTAGGGAAGAAGAAGATTAACATTAAGACATTGTGAGTGCATATAAAATTTTTCACCTCATGACCTTGATTAAGTGTGACACTTAATATTTATTCTTTTTCTTGTCTCTTCACTTGACTTTAAGTGATCACACACAAGCCATCTAGATGACTATGATAGCATGCATGTAGGTGACTTTTTGTCAAAGTCTGACTTGTTAAACTCCTCTTAATATTCAATATAGGTCACTATTGATGGCATAAAATTTCACTAGATCCTAGCCAATCAACAATGGGAAGTTTCAAGTTGTGGGACAATGCGACTTGAAACAACCTCCGGGTTTTAAAGAAGTTGGTCTCTTCTGTTTTATGGTGTTGGGGAATAGGGATAGGAAACTAAATAGAAATGCAAAATGCAGGAATTAAAACCTAACTATGGTGATGCGCCTGAGTGTAATCATAATCCTAACCTAAGCACAAAGTGACTATTATAGGATTCTATTACATTTAAGAGCAGACAAGTGCATGATCAATGTAAAAGATTGGAATAATAGAAATAGAGGCTCATAATAGGGGAGTCTTTTGCTGAGATACAAGAATTGTCAACAAAGGCATAGTGTTATATCTTCTTAATAAAATCCTCCAATCACATTAGAGGCATATAAGTCATGCATAGTTATGTATAACTTTAGACTCCAGAAAATGGGACAAAATCAAATAACATTTCCAATCACAACACTAGAAAATCTACAGCATAGACTACTTTGAAAATGACACAGATAACATCAACAAGGGCATAGTGTTCAATTTTATTATTGAATCTTACAGTCATAAAAAAGATCCAGAAACACACACAGTCATATAAACCTTTCAACTCAGGAAAATGTAAAAAAAACAAATGATATTATTGGTCAAAAACTCTAAAAGTCTAAAATTATGAGAATTCCCCCCTTCTTTTAGATTTTACAATATTCCTCTTTTATAGTCTCAGATCACTCCCTTCATCATCCCCCTTCCCACACAATTCCACTCCATAATTCACTTTCAAGGGAAAAAATAGATGACACATTTAATGCCTTGGATGCATTCTGGTCTTATCAGGAACCGTCCTAACTGTGGCATGACGATCTGTGTCTAGTACCTCTTTTTACACATAATTTTTTTTGTTTCATCCCTATTTTGGCCACTCAACTGTCTCTCCTACCTCTGCTGCTAGGGGACAAATAGATGGTGCTTTCAATGCTTGAGAGCCCCAAAAATCTACTTGGTACACTATTTTATCTACTAGGAATAACTCTCACTGAATTTCCTCCATTTTTACTGTAATAGGTAGACGAGCACTCTGTTTTGTTAAAACATAAGAGGACACTTAGTCAATTTAAAAAAATTCTCTCCTTTTGTCTTAGAAGACACCAGAGGATGACACTTGGCCACTTCCATTTTCTTCATACTTTGCAGTTTTATCAAAACAAAACTCACTGCATTCCTTGCTCAGGAAACCTTCAAGAAAGGATGGATGTACGTGGCAGTCTTCACTTGTTGACATTCAGCGCTTCCTTGATCCTTTAAAATATCATCTGAGACCCACCACAATATTTATTCGATAGTTAGGCTCAAGATGGTTTCTCAGAGGTTGACACGTGGTAACCTCCACTGCTCCTGGGAAGATACGTGGCATCTTCCACTTCTCCTTCTGGGGGTATGTGGTGAGGGACCCATAAGGTGACACTTGGTAGCTTCCACTGCACTTTAGTATTTAATAAAAATTAAATGACACCTTTATGCATGGAACAAAAGCATTAGACTAAAGTCTCCCAGATGATGACACATGGTGGCTTCCACTACTTCTTCAGAAAGGTAGTTCAGGGCCTCTACAATTGCCACCTGGTGCTTTCCACTCTCTCTACTACTTATCTTGTTAAAATTCTTTGTCAAAAAGAAAATGTGGGTGCCCTTATGAGATGCAGATGCTGACACATGGTGCATTATGCTTAATTTCCACTAGATATGTGGCATGATCTGTAGTTCTCTGGAAAATTGCAAAAAGGTGTTTGAAGGATGCCAGCTATCCAGCTTCATCTCCCAGAGATCAACACTTGGCAACCTCTGATCGAATTCAAAACTTAGGCCAAGAATAAAATGAAAGGAAACAAAAGGGGAAAAGAACCCACACTCAGAGGGTGACACTTGGTAGCTCCTGCTGCAATTCGATACTTAGGTAAAATGAATTGGCCCTCTGCTTCAAAATTTTGCTACTTTGCCCAAGGTGCGCAGGAACCAAAATTGTAGTGCTTGAATCAAAAAATAAAATAAATATGATGTAGAGTAGGATATTACTCTACAGTTATTGGTGACCATTAGGACTTTTGAGCCTACTCAAAAAGAACCTGACTCCTACTCTAGTTAACCATGATAAGGCATGATCTGCCTGGATCAAATGGAAAATTCTTGAACTCACTCCTTTCAAGAGATGGTACAGTTTTCAGAGCAGATTGTTTTTTAGTCATAATCTCAGATGAGACATTTGCATTTTCAATCAACTATATTAGCATCTTCCCAAATGGGTCATCAACAGCAAACCAGTCACCAATAAAGACAAACTCACCAAGTATTTCTTGATCACTTTCAGATTGCTTGTCGTCTATCACCATGTCAAGTGATACCCTATCTATGCATGCCCTTTGAGTGACCACATCCCCCTATCAACTACTGTAAGTTCATCCAACTCTTCAAGGAGTTTTGGGCATGCAACTCCATCTGTATTGGGGTCTTGAATAGGTGATTCTTGACCAAATTTCTCATTAACATGCTCTTTAATAGCCACCATATCCATACAAAGCTCTTCAATCTCTGGTAGAGGCTCAAGGTATAGCTGCTAATCATCTTTTTGTTCCTCACTTTGATCTATTTAAACTGAATCAACTATAATGCTATTTGGATCCTTCTCAATATGAGGTACTTGTAACTCATGTATGACTTTAATTTGTACCAGTTCCTCTTGAAGTTCCTTTATATCAAGATCAGTCTTCTCACTCTCAGCTATAACTAGATGGTCAATTACAACCTCAAGAGAATTATCAATGGGAAACTCCTCTTTAGGAACTTTTGAAGCATCCTCTATACATTTTGTAAGAACTTGTCCTGTAGCTACAACCTCTCTCTCTATACTCTGGAGAATAGGGTCATCTTGAGGAAGGGTGATGGAGGGAAGGTGATGAAATTTATTTATTTGAGAGGGAAAATGAAGCATGGGAGATTGATCATGATCAAATTTTGGAATCTTGAGGGAAAAGGAATTATCTAGGGGATTTTTGAGAGGAGGGAAAGAGAAATTCTTAAAGTCATCTGTATTTTGCTCCTTCCACTTGACCATTACCTCATCAAGGTTTGGAACCTGCTTGTCCTCCCGAACAACCTGAGCCTGAGAAATAATTAGTGAGGTAATAATGGGACTATAAGAAGGTCTAGCCTCATATATAGCCACTTGAATAGGCTTTTAGATATGATTTTGAATGGGCTTTTGATTCCAACTAGGAAGCTTCCTTGGCACACATTGGGCATGGTTAAGAGCTTCATAAGAATAAGAAGCACCATAGTCTTTTGTAGACAATTCGTTTAACTCAATCCTTTACCTTTCCCACACTTCCATATTTTCCAATGCAAGGATACATAGCCCATTTATCTCTTCTGGATCATTAGACACATTTCAAAATAGATCATTCACTTCCTCATACTGAGAGTTAGAACAAACCTTTTTTGCATATGCTAGTATTCTGAGCTCTATTTCATTCATTTTTTCTTGAAGGCAATACTACTCATATGCAACATCATAAACATATGGGGAAGATGAAATCCATTCTTGAGACTGATATGGCTCACAGGGAAGATAAGAGTCATGCTATTAATAATAAGGATCATGAGAAACTTGATAAGGCTCAACATAGCTTTGATAGTAGCCTTGATAAGGCTAATTAGGGTCATAGATATCATGACCAGGCTGGTATGATCCCTCATTGGGTTGATAAGGAAATATACCATAGGAATTTTCTCCATACAAAGCCATCAAAATTCATTCATGATAATTCAATAAAAATTGACTTATATGGAAGCTGTCCTAGATTTGTAGCAGATTGCGATCTGGTGACTGGTCCACAGCTCTGACTCCTTGTAGCACTCTGGTTCATGCGGTCTTGAAAGAAACTTCAAGACTGGTCCCACCAGACATGCCAAAAATTGTTTATGGCATAAAATTGTGCTAGATCTTAGCCAATCAACAATGGGAAGTTTCAAGTTGTGGGACAATGTGACTTGAAACAACCTCTAGGTTTTAAAGAAGCTGATCTCTTCTATTTTATGGTGTTGGGGAAAAGGGATAGGAGACTAAATAGAAATGTAAAATTAGGAATTAAAACCTAACTATGGTGATGTGCCTGAGTGCAATCCTAATCCTAACCTGAGCACAGAGTGACTATTATAGGATTCTATTACATTTAAGAGCAGATAAGTGCATGATCAATGTAAAAGATTGGAATAACAAAAATAGAGGCTCATAATAGGGAAGTCTTTTGCTGAGATACAAGAATTGTCAACAAAGGCATAGTGTTCTATCTTATTAATAGAATCTTCCAATCACATTAGAGGCATAGAAGTCATGCACAGTTATGTAGAACTTTAGACTCTATAAAATGGGACAGAAGCAAATAACATTTCCAATCACAACACTAGAAAATCTACAACATAGACTACTTTGCGAATGACACATATAACATCAGAAAGGGTATAGTGTTCAATTTTCTTATTGAATCTTCTAGTCATACAAAAGATGCAGAAACACACACAGTCATATAAACCTTTCAACTCAGGAAAATGTAACAAAAGCAAATGTTATTATTGGTTAAAAACTCTGAAAGTCTAAAACTATGAGAATTCCCCCCTTCTTTTAGATTTTACAATCTTCCTCTTTTATAGCCTCAGATCGCTCCCTTCATCATCCCCCTTCCCATGCAATTCCACTCCATCATTCACTCGCAAGGGACAAAATAGATGGTGCATTCAATGCCTTGGATGCATTTTGGTCTTATCAGGAATCGCCCTGACTGCAGCATGGTGATCTGTGTCTAGTACCTCTCTTTGTGCCTAAAATTATTCATTCCATTCCTATTTTAGCCACTTAATTGTCTCTTCTACCTCTACTACTAGGAGACAAATAGATGGCACTTTCAATGCTTGAGAGCCCCAAAAATCTACCCAGTGCACTGTTCTATCTACCAGGAATAACTCTCACTAAATTTCCCTCCATTTTTGCTATAACAGGTAGACGAGCACTCTATTTTATTGAAATAGAAGAGGACACTTAGTCAATTTATGAAATTTCTCTCCTTTTGTCTTAGAAGACACTAGAGGATGACAATTGGCTGCTTCTATTTTCTTGATACTTTGTAGTTTTATCAAAACAAAACTCACTGCATTCCTTGCTCAGGCAACCTTTAAGAAAGGATGGATGTACGTGGCAATCTTCACTTGTTGACACTCGGTGCTTCCTCAATCCTTTGAAATATCATCTGGGACCCACCACAATCTTTATTTGGTAGTTAGGCTCAAGATGGTTTCTCAGAGGTTGACATGTGGTGACCTCCACTGCGCTTAGGAAGATACATGGCATCTTCTACTTCTACTTCTGGGGGTATGTGGCGAGGGACCCAGAAGGTGACACTTGGTAGCTTCCACTGCACTTCAATATTTAAGCAAAATGAAATGATGCCTTTATGCTTTGAATGAAAGTGTTGGACCAAAGTCTCCCAGATGATGACACATGGTGGCTTTCGTTGCTTCTTGAAAAAGGTAGTTTAGGGCCTTTGCAACTGCCACCTGGTGCTTTCTGCTCTCTCTACTACTTAGCTTGTTGAAATTCTTTGTTAAAAATAAAATGCAAGTGCCCTTATGAGATGCAGATGTTGGCACGTGGTGCATTATGCTTAACTGCCACTAGATACATGGCACAATCTGTGGTTTTTTGGAAAGTTACAAAAAGGTGTTCAGAGGATGCCAGCTGTCCAGCTTCGTCTCCCAGAGATCGACACTTAGCAACCTCTTCTCAATTTCAAAACTTAGGCAAAGAATGAAATTAAAGGAAACAAAAGGGGAAAAGGACCCACACTCAAAGGGTGACACTTGGTAGCTCCTGCTGCACTTCGATACTTAGGTAAAATGAACTGGCCCTCTGCTTCAAAATTTTGCTGCTTTGCCCAAGGTGTGCAGGAACCAAAATTGCAGTGCTCAAATCAAAAAATAAAATAAATATGATGTAGAGTAGGAAATTACTCTGCAGTCACTAAAATAAAACATTGTGATAAAATACATCCATATTATAATTTATTTGGATCTTCTCTCCTAAAAAATAATATTGTATGAAAACCTAATTGACAACCAAGATACATGGTTGTAGGTGTAAAGGTGTCTTTGTATGGACTAAAATTTCACCACACTATTCCACTTACCTTCATGATGTATAGATTATATGATGTTCTTTTATCATTGATATAAATTGATTTATTAAACTTTTAATCCACCTTCATTCATGTTTCAATTTTATGACTCTTGAAGATATAGCTTGAAATGGAGAACTACTGTAGGTGGTGATTTCTCCTTGTGTGTACAGCCTAGGGAGAGGTGGGAGGTTGGTTACAAGAGAAAAAAGTGAATTAAATACCTATATTGACCTTCCATAATCCTAAATTAACTTTAAGAATAATCAAATTTTACACAAGGAGGTTTGAATAGCATGGAAACAAGAAACAACATATTACCTTAAACATTCTAACTTACCTTAAACTCTGCTAAACTAAGTTCTAAGAAGATTATCTTCATGGTTTTGATGTATCTTAGAGCTTAACTAACCATTATAATCTTCTTAATTTATATTATATCACTTTAATGGTTCATATAACACATCATAAACATATTATGAAGATACCAAGTCCCTTGAAGGTCTCTCAAATTAGTAACACAATCATACATAATCCTTACTGTGTTATTTAGGTGTTTGACGTTCCAAGGAGGTCATTTGATTTCATAGTTCCATTGGTCATATTGAAAACTACCATGAAAATTAGAAAACAATATCATTCTTTGGAAACAAACCTATATGCTTGTAATATCTAAGCAAGGTCCTATAATTTGCCATGATATGCTTCTCACCTATTGCTAAGAATGCCTACAAGAGAGATTTTGAGTTTTTAAGAGCATATTCCTAAAACCATACATGGAATGTATTTCCAAGATGAAAAAATACTTATTCACCTTTTTATAATCCCTTCAATATCATGTAAACTCACTGAGATGCTTTCAAACATTGAGAATATCATTAGACCTATTACAGTACCTTGTGGAAGAGCCAAATGACCACCCAAGCTATCTTAAGAGAGACATTTTCAATATAAAGGTGCCTAATTTTTTTTATTAAATTAAATATATGTAATATACCTAAAACATGAGATTTAAAAATCTTTAAATTGAATACTTTCAATTGATATATCAAACATGCATGAAAATTTCCAAATCTCAAGTCAAGACAGGCAACTGGTTTCTTATCAAAAGATTCCTTATCAAGGAAAAGTAAATAATGATTCAAACATGAAAAAGGTCTTATTTAACCCTGAAATATTACCAATAAAACCATTTTATCCATGGACTTCTGAAGTGAAGAAATAGAGATAAACCTAGACCCTGTATAGATGATAGGGCCATTTAGACCCCTTGCACTCTTATCAATTATCCATAAAGAAGGGGAAATGAATCTTAAAAAAATTAAAATAACTTGAAGGTAATTAAGGTCAATATAATTTCCAAATATATTTTGACCTAGCTCTATCTCTACTACTTGTACTGAGCAAAAACTGATTGCCATTCTAAAGCTGCCAAGGAGGTTGATATGAGAGATAAATCAGTTTTCTTAATTTTAAGTCTTAAAACCTCTTCAAAATTATTATTTTTACCTTTTATTAGAAAAATAAGGTATTTAATATTACTAAATCTCAATTTTAAACTAAATAAATATATAAATGGCCTCAAAATAGGCCTTTTTGACACCAAAATTATCAAAATCACTTGAAGAACATGATGAAACTATTATAAAATGAATCCATTACATCTTTGCATGCCTAAAAAAGTACAAAATGTCTTTACAAGCAAATTTTCAAGTGGTGAGGGTGAAAATTTGACATATGAGGTCAAACTTGTCAATATTTTGGTGACTTAACTAGGAAGTATGCATGCTATACTTGAGAATCAAACCATTTACATATCTTTTATGCTCATAATACCACTCTTACATTCTAAAATTAAGAGTAACAAATCTGATCCATGACTACAAGACTCTGGAATCAAGATAAGACAATTGTTCTACTCCTAAAAGATATGAAAATGAAAGACAACAAGACAAAGAAACTAAGCTGACAAAACACATGTGCTAGCTGAGAACTTATTGAAAATAAAACATAAGAAAACTAATGTGGTTGACAACACTTCAAGGAAATCTAAATAGAGTACAACTTAATTGACTAGAATCCTCCTCTAGGATAAAAAGGAAAGTTTTTTGGATTACTTATTTTAGGAGGTATATAATGGCATATGAGATCACATTCAATTGACTTCTTTCTTGGATAAGCCTTATTCTTGAATAACAACACATTTGACATGTCTTGTAATAGGTCTACATCATGAAATAGATCTCCAATGAACACATACTAGTGTTGGACTTCATCCTCTACCTTCTATACTTGTTCTTCTTTGGCAATGGTCTCCAAGATGGATAGATATTAGTTTGTAAGACTAGATGTATCATGAACTTCTTATTACTAATTAAAGTAGACAACTTCGACCTTAGTATTATATTTAAGGATTTTAACTTGTCCATCATTATCTTCAAAAGAGAGAGTTTGTTTTCCTTTGTGAAAATTTGGCTAAAAGATATCCTCACAGTCTTCCAAGAGTACATCAAGGTATGCAAATAAGGTGAGAGGATGGTAACCCATGCTAAGTATATCAAAAAAATCACCATATAGTGAGGCTACCTCTTGAAAAGGAAAATTTACAAGACTGTCACTTTATATCTTGTTGCTTGGTTTACCAAAACTACCTCTTATTGCCTTACTTGACTCAGAATCACCTAGGAGAAGTGAGTAACCTGATTCTAGAACTTCAAACAAGTCTTCACTATGCTCTTGAATGATACAAAGGATATCAAAATAAGGATTTACCTTCTCTTATTCATTATCAATCACATAAAAAATAAGCTCTTGAAACAAGTCAACATCTCCTTCATCTTATAATATAGCTTATTTAGCTAGTTTGAAAGATAAAATTCCTTTGCTCTCACCAAGGGGAGTACCAATAAAGATTTCTTCTTCATGCACACTTTCTTCATCTTTACCACAATTTACTTGAAGATCACTTATAACTATAACTTCTTCATTCATCCTCCATATAATAGGCTCCTAATCAAGAAGGGAGATGGTGGGATGGTAATGAATAAGCTCATGAGTTTTCTTGGGGATAAGGGAGTAATTTTACAATTTGAGGTCTTAGGATTGGAAGATTCTTCTAGGAATGCTTGGAGAGAAAGTAAGTTGAGTTTTCATATGAGTGCTTCATTTTATTCCTCACCATTTCCTTACTCATCCTCATGATTCACTTCATCAATTTTAGATATAACCTAAATTCTAGCCTCTTCAAAAATAACTTCTTCCTTCCTTTGGATGTTCTCTTGAATTGACTTACATGAGGGAAACATTGTAGGCACAAGGTCTTATTTGGGCTCAAACTCTATAACACTAATCTCCTCCTATTTCTCCTAAGACTTAACTACTTTATTCAAAGGTAATACTTTAAAAGTATTAGGTTCACTTGGAGGTTGAATTGACTCTCTTGTAGGCTCCATATGAGAATATTCAGTGAATACATGATGAAAAGGAGCATAAGAGGGATGATATGGTAAATAGTAATGTTCTTAAAGAGTTATGGGAGGATATTAATCCATAATACTTGTCATGGCATAATTGGGAGTCATAGCCCAAGAAGGCCCCTGAGATGGTATAAAATTGTTTTATTAAGGAAAGGTAGGTGTAGCTGGAAGGAAACATGGAATACAAGAAGTTTGACTAGGGGTAGGAAGAGATGGCTAAGGTTTCTTGTCTTGGATCTCTTGATTCTCCTATCTCACTAACTTATCTACCCATTATTGGTTCATGGTTCTCATTTCACGTAACTCATAAGTCATAAAATACTAATTTTCCTCTTAAACTATTTTCCACCTAGTTGTCAAAATATTTAATATCTTCCTTATCTTCTCCATGAGGTGAAAAGGAATCACATCTAACTCTTTATCCCATACTCTCATTACTCCATAATTTATCATATTTGGTTTTAATTCTAATAAGGACATATCAAGGGAAAAGTGATTATGAGTTGGATATGGAGTAAGAGGAGGTGAGTATGAATACTGCAAGTCTTGATAAGGTTGCTGAGGCATATAGTTAGGGTCATAGTGAGGCTAATAAGGGTCACTATAAAGTTGATATGAATCATCATACTATTGACAAGATTGATCATAGGGATGATAATACTCTTGGTAAGGCTGATGAGGTTCATAAAAAGGTTCATATGGAACATGATAAGGCTCATATATATCATGACTAGGCTAGTGGAACTCATTTTAAGGCTGATAAGGAAGTATAACATATGATTTTTCCTCATACACATCCATAAAAACAACATCAAGATAGTGAAATGAAGATACACTTAGTTAAAAATTGTGCATGGGATATTAGACGTAGTTGATTGAGCTTAGAGTCACCAAATAATTCATGAAGAATGCTGATACAACTATAATTTCACCAAGACTAGAACCAATTGGTCTCACCAGGCATGCTAAAAAATTGTTAACTACTAGTCTTTCACCCTTGTGAAGGTAGTTTTAAGCCTTTAGAGTCTAAAGTAAAATGAAGACAATATTAGGATAAGTGTGGCATAATAATTGGATTGAATATTTATATTCTAAGGGATATCTCCCTTTGATGTATCAGTTAGGATCCGTACTCTACACTACCAGCTTACAAGGGAAAAGAGAAGAGGGTAAACTGAAAGGAAAACCTATCTAACTGAGGTGATACACCGAAATATGTCCTCTAATTGTGTAATAAGAAATAAAAAGGTAGAATAAGAACATAAAAATAATTTCACTTCTCAAATGAAAGACTCCACACATCAATGTTTCACATAGAGGCTTAACTTGATGAATGATCTAAGGTAGCTTGTTCAATAGGTCTCTCAAAGACAATAAGGAAATCTTACACTTACTATACATATAAAATGATTTAAGTACATTTTTAAACCTGTAAGGATTCCATAATACCTAAAAATAGGTAAAAAATAAAGTAAAAAATGGGATGAATCATGTAATATCACTATCATTCATTAATTAACCATTAGCATACCCTAAACACAAGCTTTGAGGAGGCATGCATTTAGTCGTATTCATTAAAAATAGGAAAGTACAAGTGTTTTATTGATAATTTAATTGAAAAAAACTCAAGTAATTATTATTTAAAATTCCAAACAAATGCTTACATATAGAGATAATGAGAGAGGAGAGATAAAGAGACATGACAACCCCCAAAACTAGGAAATATGACATTCATTTAGTCTTCTTCAAACCCAATGTAGAACTTACTTGATTATATCTCATAAAAAATTGTAAAATGGTGTATAGGTTGATGTGAGACATGTTTTCAAGAGTTGAAGGAGTATTTGGGCATTTATATCTAATGTTTCACCAACATAACCTCCTAAATGTTTACTTTCACACACTACATTCTTGGTGAAGAAGAATCTTCCTTGAAAATAGATCTTGATCCATGAAAGTAGGTAATCATGAATTGATAAATTATTTATGTTAAACTTTTTACAAACCATTATTGAAGTTTTTCTATCTTTCCTAGGTTGTTAAAGATCTTTGATGCTGGTTTAACTTCTTCAACACCCTAGGCATTGGAAGGAAGGAAGGCCTCTTAGGAGTCTTTAAGACCTTTTCCAACTTAAAAAATTATTCCAACCACTTCATGACTTATTAAAAATTTATTAGGCATGGGATGGAGAAATAAATATTAATAAATCCCATTGAAATGTTTCTATTCATCATTTTAGTACTTTGAACACTTGATTCTTCCTTGTGTAAAAGTGGCATACAAGAGATAAAATTGATTTTTTACAATGTTACAAGAATTATTCAACAATGTATGGATTCTTATCATGAGATAAGATGTAAAAAAAGTCATTTGGAGCCATCAAGTAGTCTATAAGATGCAATTTTTCTCCTAAAGCATTCTTTTTCATTCATTCCTTGTAGTCCTAAAAACCTATAAAGCTCTTTATATAGAAGTTTATATGGATAAAATTATAAAATTGGAATATTTTTGAGTACCCTTTATCCCATTATATCTCCAAAAAAATTTTAATTATTCAAATCCAAGTAGAAGTACTCTTTTTTCCTTCATTTTCTTATCTAATTAGGCCTAATTAAGCCTCCTAGGCCTAGAAAAATATATATTTCTATAGATATATCCCACACATGTGAAACTATCTAAAAGTTTTTCATTAAATTTTCCCATGGTTTCAAAAACCTCCATGTCAATTTTGGGGGATGGATATCCTTTGGAAGTATGCAAACCAAGAAATCACCTTGTCATCTAGTGTTATTTTGAGCCTATTTGATACTACCTTGGAAAATAGGCCTGGTTTGATCACCTTCATAAGTTATTGTGATTTTTTTTGGGATTTAATAGTTAGGAGACATCCCAAATGACATCATACAATTATTTTTAATTTCTCCCTTTCATATAACATCTACAAAACACTAAAATCATGCAAAAATAGGGTATTTGTGATAGTCCATACAAGTGACATCAGTATCAAAGTACATGTGTATAACAAAATTTTATCCCTAAACATCATACAAGAGGTTTTAGGATCAAAATATGGTATTAGATATGAATTTGAGGTCTATTTCCCTTAATTGGTCATAATGGGGTTTTTAGAAGGTTTAAGACCTATTTGGGGTCTTATTGATTGTTCATAAAGAAAAAAACACCAAATGACCTCCTTAAACTTTTAAAATATTCTTTAATAACTTCATAAACTATCTAAAATTAATCATATTCCCATAAAATGTGTGAGAGGTGGTGTGAGTATTTGAAGTTGCTCCTTGGGTGGCATGGTTAGCTCTCTTTGAACTCGAGAGAGGTCAAATTTTACTTTTGGATATAAAAACTCATTATCACTATTGGGAAAGGTTAAAACACCTCAAAAAAAAAATCTTCTCTATGATTCTAAATTCCTTTTAAGTTTTCATCACTCCTTTTTATGCATTTGGTATACTAGTAAGGGGTCTTGGGGTTTAGCCCTGTCTCCTCTTTACTAGACTTCAAGGGCACTTGAATTAAAAATTGAGTGTTGATTCCTATTGAAAGTGTATGGATACCTTTTAAATGAATTTTTATTTCCATTGTGTCTCTTCATTATGTTTTACATACTTTTTTAATACATTTGAGCTTAAATAGACCCCTTGGTCATAATACTACCCCTTGCATAAGGAGTGGGCTAGGTCTGAGACAAAATAGTGGGTATATCCACAACTTATATGGAATTAAAATTATTATGAACACATGGTATGATAATGACCACTATTTTTACCAAATTTTAAATCATAATCACGCCTATAGAGGACTCAACGCTTGATATTACCCCAAGATCAGATGTAGGCCTATGTGTGACTGTGAGTACATTAGACTGACTGTATGTGGAGTTTAGAAACTCAGTTTTGATCAATATTAATTTTTTTCTCTTGGTTTAATACTGAATTTTTAGTTATCTTAGGTAGACCTTAGATTCCTCCATATACATTTGCCTTTCCTTTTAGGCTCAAGACCAACCTACTTCTCATTATAACGTATAGGTACATTCTTGATAATGTATAGGGGGTCCAAGATTTCTATTTCATACCAATGATTCTTTATGGACTTGAACTTATTTGTAGTCTAAAATTAGGTTAAAATACCTCTCAACACCTCCACTATATTCTCTTTTAGGTATGCATTTTGGACTATTTTTTCCAAATAGGCTTATAGGTGGCCTATTAGGGTCAATTTGACTATGTTATGTGGTTTAGAACTCAATTTGCTCCACCACCTCATGTTTTTTTTAATCTCAACACACCTTATGACCATTTTTGTATTTTAGGTATTCGTCAAAGTATTTTCACCATTTTTCTCTTCCCTTTAGGCTAAAGACTAACCTATCCTAACTTGTAGCCTGCAGGTGCTAGAGACTATGTGTGGAGGTTTAAAACCTAGTTTGGTTAATTCATTTATCAAAGTAACATGTCTCATTTGGTATTAAACAACCTTGTGATTATGGTGTCTACTAAGATAGACCTCATAATCCTTTCAAACACCTCTATTATTTCACTAAATGCATTTTACTTTACACCTTTCAAGCATGGTTATAGGTTCTCATTAGGGCTAGATTTGAGTATACAGTCTTAAACCTAGTCCTTTCAATTATATCATGATCTTGAAATTACCTAATCCTTATGGAATATTAATTTTAAATGTCATATAAGGTTTATTTTCCACTTTATGGAATTTTTAACCTTCTTTTCTTTGTCTTCTTGGTCCACTATCATGTAGGTGACTATTATGGCTTCTCCTTAGCTTACATTGGGAAAATGACTACAACAAGACCTATATAATAGGTATATAACATGGATAAAGATATCATAATACCTTGTTATGGTATCCAAACTCTCCAAACCTCCTCTCTCTCAAACAAACTTCCTCACCATTAAGTAGACAATTGGTTGTGTTCTATTCACTTGATTGTAGGTTTAACTTAAGCCTACAAATGATATTTGAGAGGATTATTATCTTGAATGGTTATTTGTGACCCAATATTCAACTCTAAATTCTTATAAACATGTTTTATTCACTCAAAGTTTGAATTAAATTTCAAAATCTTACTGAACTCTTCATTCCATTATCTTCATTACTTAGGTATAAACTAGTCGTAGGTGATTGTAGGTACAAAATTAAGCTTGAGGTAAGAGGGAGATTAACATTAGGACCTTGTGAGGATATAATTTTTTTTTCACCTCATGACCTTGAGTAAGTGTGACACTTCATATTTATTCTTGTTATTGTCTCTTCACTTGACTTTAAGTGATCACACATGAGGCATCTAGCTGACTGTGACAACATAGTTGTTGGTGACTTTTTATCAAAGTTTGAATTATTAAAATCCTCTTGATATTAAATTTAGGTCAATAAAATCCACAATTGTGCTCAAATACATCCATTTTACAAGTTATTTATACCTTATCTCCTCATAAATAATATTGCATGAAAACTAGATAAACAACCAAGATACATGGCTGTAGGTGTAGATGTGTCTTTATATAGACTAAAGGTTCACCACACTATCCCACCTACATTCATGATATTTAGATGATATAATGATCATTTTTAATTTATATAACTTTATTTTAAACTTTTAATACACATACCTTCATGTTTTAATAAGATGAATCTTGAAGATATATCCCTAGAAGAACTACTATAGGTGGTGATTTCTCCCTATGTGTATGGTTTGAGGAGAGGTAGGAGGTTGTTTATAAGAGATATAAGTGACTCAAATACCTATATTGACCTTATATAATCCACACTTAAATTTAATAAGCATCAAATTTTACATAAGTAAGTCTGAATAGTATGGAAACAAGAAACAACATATTACCTTAAACAATGCTAACTTACCTTAAACTCTACTAAATTGAGTTCCAAGGAGGTTATCTTCATGGTTTTATTGTAAATTATAAATTAAATAATAAATCTTATCTTCTTAAACTATATTATACCATTTAATGGTCGTCTAACACCTCATAAACATATTATGAAGACACCAAGTTCCTTTAAGGTCTCTCAAATTAGTATCACTGTCATACATAGTCCTTACTGTATTATTTAAGCATTTGAGGCTCCCAAGAGGTCATACGTTCTCATAGTGCCAATGGTCATCTTGAAAACTACCATAAACATTATCAAACAATATCATGATTTGGAAACAAATGTCTATGCTTGTAAGATCTAAGTAAGGTCCTATAATCTACCATGATATGCTTCTCACTTGTTGCTAAGAATGCCTACAAGAGAGATTTTGAGTTTTTAAGAGCATAGTCCTAAAAAAATCCATATAATTTAATTATAATATGAAAAAATAATTCATAACCTTTTTATTATCCATTTAATATCATGTAAACTCACTAAGATGCTTTTATACACTGATAATCTCATTAGACCTACTACTGTACCTTATGGAAAGGCCAAATGACCACCCAAGCTATCTCAAGAGAGACATTTTCAAGATGAAGGTGTATAAATATTTTTATTGGATGAAAGATATGTAATTTACCTAAAACATGAGATTTAAAACTCTTGAAAATGAATACATTCAACTCACATATAAAACATGCTTGAAAATTACCAAATCTCAAGTCAAGATAGGTAACCGATTTATTGTCAAAAGAATTATTATCAAGGAAAAATAGTTGATGATTAAAACATGAAAAAGGTAATATTTAACCCTAAAATCATACCAATAATTTTTTTAATCCATTGAGCTCTAAAGTGAAGAAATGGAGACAAATCTAAACCTTGTCTAGATGACTAGGCCATTTAGCCTCCATGTACTCTTAGCGATTGTTCATAAAGATGGGGGAATGAATATGAAAAATAATGAAAATAACTTGAAGTTAATTAGGGTACCTATCATTTAAAAATATATTTTTATCTAAATCTCTCTCTCCTACCTATATTGAGCAAGAATCGTTGGCCCTTCTAGAGCTGCCAAGGAGGTATATATGAGAGATAAATTGGTTTTCTTCATTTGAAGACCTAAAACCTATTAAAAATTATTTTTTTGAAATTTTAATAGATAAATAAGTTTAAAAAGGAAATTGGAGATCAATTTTACCTTGAATAACTATACAAATGGCCTCAAAATAGGCCTTTTTGGCACTAAAATTCCAAAATCACTTGAACAACCTAATGAAACTATTGTAAAATATATCCATTAGATATTTTCATACCTAAAAAAGTACACCATGTCTTAAAAATAAAATTTTCAAGTGGTATGGGTGATAATTTGACTTTTTGAGGTCAAACTTGTCAATATTTTGGTGATTCAATTGGGAAGTATGCCTGTTATACTTGAGAGCTAGACCATTTACATATCTTTTAGGCTCATAAGACCACTCTTACATTATGAAATTAATAATTAAAAATATGATCCATAAATGCAAGAATCTTGACTCAATATAAGACAACTTTTTTTCTCCTCAAAGACAAGAAAAAGAAAGACAACAAAGGAAAGAAATTAAGCTAACAAAACACATGTTCTAGCTGAACACTTATTAAAAATAAAAAAAAGAAAACTAATGTGCTTGATATAACTTGGAGGAAAGTTAAATGACTATAACATAATCAAATATAATCCTCCTCCAAGATCAAAAGGAATTTGTTATGGATTACTTACTTCATGAGGTATGTAATGGCATATGAAATCACATTTGATTGACTTATTACTTAGCTGAGCCTTCTTCTTGACTGATAACACATTTGACATGTCTTTTAATAGGTCTGCATAATTAAATAGATCTCTAATGAACACACACTAGTCTTAGACTTCATCCTCTACTTTCTATAGTTCTTCTTTGGCAATAGTCTCCAAGATGGCCAACTATTGGTTTGAAAGACTAGCTGCATCATGAAATTCATGTGAATGATTAGAGTAACCAACCTATACCCTACTATTATCTTAAAATCTTTCAACTTGTCCATCATTATATCCACAAGAGAGAGTTTGTTGTCCTTTGAAAAATTATGGCAAAAAAATATCCTCACGGTCTTAAAAGAGTACATAAAGGTCTGAAAATGAGGTAGAAGATCATAACCCATGCAGAGTATTTCAAAAAAATCACCATCTAGTGAGGCTACCTCTTGACAAGGAAAATTTTCAAGATTTTCACTTTATAACTTGTTGATTGGTTTACCAAAACTACCTCCTATTGCCTTCCTCAACTCATAATCACCCAGGAGAAGTCAGTAATGTAATTTCAAAACTTCAAACAAGTCTTCACTGTGATCTTGAATGATACAAAGGAGATCAAATAAATAATTTACCTTCTCTTCTTCATGCTCAATCACACCAAAAAGAGGCTATTGAAACAAGTCAACATCTGTTTCATATTCTATTGTAGCTTATTTTTCTAGTTTGAAAAATAAAATGCCTTTGCTCTCACCAAGGGGAGTACCAATAAAGATTTCTTCTTCATGAAAATTATTGTACTCTACACACCCTATTTATAAAAATGAGGGCCCTTATTTAGAAGTATACAAATTTGTGCTATAAATTGAATGTTTAACTTGATCAGGTACCAATATTAAAAATCTTTTGATGACCTAGTCTGTTAACACATAATCTTCATTTGACTTTATCTAATGTTTTTAACATTTGATTCTTATGTTTATATGTTGTAGGTTTGATGAGGTATCATTTATGAGAACAATGCCTAAGATATTTATTATTTAATGATTAAATTGACTCTTTATTTTGAGTAACCTTTGGTATTTAATCATCTAATTGGATCTATGTTTAAATCATGATAAAAATCCTTAGTCTAAGTATGTTAGCCTAGGTATTTTTTAAAAATAAGATTCAAATAAATGCAAGGTCAAAATTTTACTAGGGAACACTTTATTATATTTTGAACTTACTCTAAAGATTTATCCCAAAACTTGTGTCCAAGAGCTTCATACTAAGTCCTATATTTCTCAAAGCCCCTAGCCTAGTTTATTATTCACATGGGCTAAAATTAAGCAGAGCTCTTTATAATATTATAGACTTAAACTATATTTTTATTCTAATTTCCAATTGTATTTGTTAATGCAACAAAAACATGGGGATAAAATTTATTTTTTATAGTCTCTAAAAGTATTATTTATTTTATTCTATTTTATGCCTGTAGAAACATACCAACCTAAAGGCAACATGTGGTGAGATTGTAGGTAAAACAAGAGTCAAAATTTAAGCACCTAGATCTATGATAAACATTAACTTGCACACCATAGATATAATGGTTTGAGATCAACATTATAAATAAAGTACTTTTAAAATCACCATGAGTAACAAGTGTCACTATCTTGATGGGTTGCCTAAATATCTAACAATATGGAGTAGAGTTCATAAAGTTAAAAGACCTGTGTAATAACCTGAGAGTGCCAAGTAGTAACATCTTGAGAGCCTATATAGTAGATCAATAGTCAATGGGATTTTCCTAGGGTCAACATGTAAATAGGTTGAAATCCCTATAGAGTTTTTAAGTGGCATAACATGAGCATTTTATTTTATTTTAAAACTTAGCTATGAACTTTATCTTAAGTATTTTTTTCATGTTTTTTAACATGAATAAAACCTTAGGTTAGATTTATGTCCTAAGTTATTTTTTTAAAATACCTTAGTCTATGTTTATTTACACTAAGTAATTTTATGTATGTGTTTATAAGGAGTCCTAAGTAAATGATAAGCATCAAGCTCGAGTGAAGTCAAAGGTCAAGCACCAAGATCTATGGTGCATGTTAACTCACACACTAAAGATCCAACAATGTGAGACAAACATCAAAGATAAAGGATTTTGAAAGTAAATATGAGTGTGACAAGTGTCACCATCATGAGAGAGTTTAAAAAATATATAATGGAGAGAGATTAATGTTGACATTTCAATGAAGCTCAGAATAATTGTAGTAATGACAAATGTCACAACCATAAAGGATGGATAGATCAACCAATGACATTTAACTTCTTGGATCAAGATCAATGAATCATATTGATTCATACAAATATGTCCAATAGTGTGAGATCAATGAGACTTTTTAAAGGTCCTAAAGCTAATATAAAATTGACACTTGTCATGATCTCTTGAGCTCATAGGTAACAAGTTAATTTGATCTCATTTCAAGAAATAACAAAGTAGGGACATGTGTCCATAGGCAAAAATGGCCATGTTTTAATTAAATTGACACCTCAACATGGAAATTAATACATGGACATGACATGTTGGATTATGAACTAGTGAAGAACACATGAGTATTGGACTTAATCTAGTTAGTGAATATGAAAAGGAGGATTTGGCAGTAGAATATGAGAAGACTACAGTTACTTAGGCATCTCAAATATTAAGTGACACAACACATTATTTAAAGATAAATACCCTAAAAATCCTTTTAAAGGAATTTTATATTCTGTAAAGGTAGGGGAAACATGTAACACATAGAAACAGGGAGTTAGTCTAGTTAAGTAATGATTTTGGTTTTGAGGTATTGGTAAAGGGGAACTTGTCCTTAACATATGTCTAAGTTCCATTAGAAATGGATAATTTGAAGTATTTGATAGGTTGTTCTCATAAATTTTAAAAGAAATTATTGATCTATAAATGTAGTTTTCATGTAGTTCAAGCTTTAATATAAAAATTGCCCTTCTTTTTGCACATGTATATGTTGCATAGCTTTTGCAAAGACTAACTTAAACTGATTACTATAAGAATAATCTTATATGGTTTCAACTACAGTTAGAACTC
Source organism: Torreya grandis (assembly GCA_037957365.1). Taxonomy (NCBI): domain Eukaryota; kingdom Viridiplantae; phylum Streptophyta; class Pinopsida; order Cupressales; family Taxaceae; genus Torreya; species Torreya grandis. The sequence continues at coordinate 2,047,240 of JARHVA010000401.1, read as the reverse complement.
AAGTTCTAACTATCACATGTAATGAATTTTCATGGACTTGGAGGATGAGGTAACCCCTTCCCCAAGACTATTTAAAAAATTGTAATCCACTAGTTGGAGGTGGTGAGAAAATTTTCAATATATAGGAGCAGAAGTAATTTTGATTATCAAAAAATATGTTTGTGCATTATCTCTCTAATTTATATGTAATTAGGCTTATATTTTTGGTTTTATGATTCAATAATTCTTAGTGTGCAACAATTTCAATGAATTCTTTCTTTCCTTGATTGATATGTTAGCTTTAGATGTGAAATAGTTATTTAAGTATTAGTAGATTACATTGATTATTGATAATTAAGTTGATTGATTCATGTTCTTAAGTGTGCATAAGTGATTTTTTAAATATATTTTTATATGTGTGTGAAAAATCTACCTCAGATACCTCATTAGCCTAAGCTATAATCTCTTAACTAAGGGTGTGCAAGATACTCTAAAAGGGGAAACCTTGGATTGATGCTTGTGAGTTTCCTATATCAGTATCTATTTAGACTTATAAATCATGTCTAATTATTAGTGTGCAATAATTGATTGTAATTGAAATTGGTTTTGAAAGTGCTTGTCCATTTAGAAACTAGCTAGTGAGGCGATTCATGAAAACATAACATTTTCTTTTCTGCCTTACCCTTCCCTCCTTTTTTGAGTTTGATTCGATATTTACCCAATTTAGATTAGCAAGCAACCATCCATCCAACTCATGTATAAGTTCACCACTTTTTAAGGGATCACACCTCCATACAAAAAACCTTTTCAATAACCTGCATGCCCTACCAACTATTCCATCAATAGGTTATTCAAATTGTGTACCTGTAACTCATACCTTAGAATGGAGTTTACCTCCATTGAGATCCTTAAAATGTTAGAGGTTACCTCATTGACTATGGTGTGTGTAAAAACTACATCAATAGTTCCATTGGCACTAGAAAGAGGGCCTAAAAATATGATAATAGCAATATCCTTCACATAGATTTACACTAGAGTCACCTTGGAGAGTGACCAAATGTAATTCTCAGGCTAGTTTTCTAATCTCATCTTTGTCTAATCATAAGAGACAATGAATTATGACAACAAAACTAGTTCATAATAATCCATCTCCTCTAATAAGGGATCCTTTACCCACAAGGAACCCTTTATTGGTTAATCAAACAATGGTTCAACCACCTTGGTTAGTTGGATCTACTTTTGCCATCCTAGAAGATGTGCATGTTTTACCTAGGAATATTGAGAAATTTTTAACATCATTTTCTCCTTTAGGAACAAGGACACTAGAAGAACATATCAAATATTTCAAGGTTGCTTTGAGATTAATGAATGTTTTTGATGAAGATGTTACATGTAGATTATTCCATTTTATATTAATGGACACTACTTATGATTGGTATTTAAATCTAATGGAGAAATCCATTTCTTCTTAGGATGAGTTTCAAGCTGATTTTCTTGCACAATTTGGATAGGTTACCAATCCTAGCATAATATACCAACTCTTCACTATTATTAAGAGATAACCTAATGAACCTATCTATACTTTTAATGCAAGATTTCAAAAGATGTATAATTGGTTAACTCTAGACTATAATCCAAAAAAAGCATTAACATTGGAGATTTATAAGAATGCATTAGATTTGATTACTATGGTGTTCCTAAGGAGAGTTGTTATCACTAAAAATTTGGCATAGGCATTCAAAGAATCCATTAATATCGATATACAACTCAATCATCAAGTGCTTGTTGTGTCCAACATCCACAAAAACATTCCCACATTGAATCTAATTCTACATGCAAGGTAGAATGTATCAACATTTAATTAGAACTAGTTATATATGATACCTCTGTCAGGACCTCCAGCTCTTAAAGAGCACAGTTGATTACCTTTGTATAAGAAACTAAATACAGAATTTAACTAGAAGTAACAAGTAACAAGAAATTAAAAATAACACAGAATATGAGAGATAATACCAATTGTATTAATACTCTTCCAGAAGGAAATACAACAAAGAAGATGCCACAATCTTCTTCACACTCCTCTAGGGCTCCCACACCTCTAGGGTGTAAACAATAAATCTCTTCAAGAGTTCTCTCTCTCAATCATGGTCACAACAAACAACTCAAACACAGAGTTGTTGTTCACCTTAACCAGTCAGTAATAATACTGCCAGTACACAAGTATGCAACGTACTCCAAGTAGATCTCACATGAACTTGCAACAACCTAAAAATCAAACCAATCTTACTTACACATGTAGATCTCACCTAATATTGCTATACTGTAGATCAACCTGGCCTTGCACACCTACCAACCAAAATCATACACACATGAAGAACCCTTTTGATTCTCCAAACTAGCACCCCTGTGGATCTTTTACCAGATCTTGCTCTCCCACTGATCTAATTGATCATACACACTTGGCACTGTGGCACTATGAGGAGCCAATCTTGCTCTCTTCCCTCTGAAGGAGCTAACCTTGCTCTCTCTATCTAGCACACTTTACAATACAGCCCATGAGTCTATTATATAGATCTCATACAAACAATAATTAGACTTTCCAATTACAATAATTAGAAACCACAACTCAAGACTAAAATTAGTCTTTAACATGCAAAAAACCAGTTCATTAACAAACTATTCATGAAACCGATAGTTCCAAAATTGCACAGGCAACTAACGTTGGTTGCTGTTAGTCTGGGAGTGACCGACATCAACTGATCCATGACCGATGTCGGCAGCTCTGTGCCCTAGATATGACTGACGTCGGTTTGCCTGACCGATGTCGATTGCTTTGCACCTTAGCAACCTCCTCCATGTCTGCATACAATGAAGCTTTTAGCTCCATAACCTAACAATCTCCCACTTGGAGATAAATAGTTGCACCTGTACTTATACATGTACATCATCTAATCTATTTCCTAGCTTGTATCCCTCTTCAAGATCAATCCTGAAGACCAACCACCACACATCCTATGGTGCACCGCATGTCATCCAAGTAACTTGCCACATTTGAATCTACATACCCATGTAGAGAAGTCCCTAACCTTGCATAGCATGTTAACCTGTGCTGGTCCCTCTCAAATACCTGAGAACCCACTGAACTACTCTCCAATGCTTCTTTCCCAGATTGACTACAAACTTGATGACAACACCCACTACTGGGGCAAAAACAGGTCTAGTACACATGTACTTAACCTCATCATGTGAATTGGGACACTGTTCTGTGAACTATCTATCTAGAGGTGTGCAAACTGGTTCTACATCCCACATAACAAACCTCACCACTACCTTATCCACACAATCATTTAGAGACAAAATCAACCTGTGACCTTCCATGTCTCTAGAAAAGCTCATGCCAAAGAATTTTGCTGCTCCCAAATTCTTCATGACATACCACTAAACTAACTTTACCTTTAGCTCAGCAAAACCCTACATGCGTGACCCTGCACAAGCATACACACTACATACAATAACAGGATAATGTTGCAATCATCATCCAACTTGGTAAAGAAAACATAATGGTTACAATGACACTGACTAAAGCCATACTTTGTCATACACCTATCAAACTTGTACCACTATCCTGCAGCTTCCTCAAGACCATATGACTTGGCCTTCCATCTCACATGTCCATTCTCTCTCTTCTTTAACCAAAGAATCCATTCATCTCTCAGTGCTTTCATCCCAGATGGCAACTCTACCAAATCTCTTATTTGGTTCTACATCCTAAGAATCAAATTCCTCATCATGCCATGCTCCCACTATTTCCTAGATCCTCCCTACTCTGTAGTGAGAAACAAGTATAAAGAAGGGGAATAACGAATTTGAGGCTTACTTACCCTTTCAGTCCTCCATATGGGCATTTGAGACTCCTTAACAGCTTGTTGTTTGCCCAAAATCCATTCCAGTGACCGATGTCAGTCACCACCCAATCTGCATCTAATCGATGTCAGTTCCATACAACTAACCTGACTATCGATGCTAGTTCCCTAACTGACATCGGTGTCCACCTAGTTGCCAATGCTGGTTCTCTGACCGATGTCGGTCGCCACCTACTCGACACCATTGACTTCTTCAGTCTACACATGACTGATGTTGGTGGCTGCCTGTTCGATGTTGGTTACTCTTGACCGATGTTGGTACCTGTGTTTTCTTGTGAGTGATGACTTTTTACCTATGAGCTCACTTTGAATCAAAACCCTATCCAAACTTCCCTGTTCAGAGTTATTTAGTCCCTTCCACTAATCTCTGTCCATCATCTCCTCCATAAACACTAAGGCTTTCCAGTTCTTAAGTTTGTCAAACACATCTGAATTCCTCTTAAGAACATGCATCTCCTTCTTACTCATGTGACCAAGCCTAAAAAGCCACGTCTTCATAATAAAAGAAGAATCAGTAATACAAGTAGGTAGATAAAGAGTACCTACTTTCTTACCACAAGCTAATTCAAGTGCATCCGCTATGAGAGTTCTTATGCATCTCTCATCACCCAACTTTCATAAAGAAATTAGCCTCATCTTCAAAACTGGGACCTGCATGACATCCTTCAACACCCATGTGTTGGCCATTTGCAATTTCAATCGCACTTCCCCTTTGCCAAAACTTTGACATGGCTCACCAACCCCTAAATAAATCTTTCCAAAGTCTCCATGGACCTTAACATGGAAAAATACTCTATTTGGGGCTGCATGGAAAGAGGCAATAGAATCTATAAACCAAGATTCTAATTTATCCAAGGAACATAAAAGAACAACCAGTGCAATAATACCTGCAACACATGATTCTTTATTTCCTTCATGCTGATCTTCAACCAACTAGCAATCTTTCTTTACCTGCTCTTTCTTTCCATAACACCGTAATTGATCATTTTTGATTTTGAATTCCTCCATACTTTCTTCTACCATTGCTATACTCCCACTCAATCAAAAACCCCTAAGAGTGACCTGTAATCAACACACTTAACAAGCTTTGACCACCTGTTAGTTGATCCTAGCTCTGATACCAGTTTGTCAGGACCCCCAGCTCTTAAAGAGCACAATTGATTACCTTTGTATAAGTAACTAAACATAGAATTTAACCAGAAGTAACAAGTAACAAGAAATCAAAAATAACACAAAGTATGAGAGACAATACCCAATTGTATTAATACTCTTCTAGAAGGAAATACAACAAAGAAGATGCCACAATCTTCTTCACACTCCTCTAGGGCTCCCACACCTCTAAGGCATAAATAGTAAATCTCTTCAAGAGTTCTCTCTCTCAATCACAGTCATAATAAACAACTCAAACACAGAGTTGTTCACCTCAACTAGTCAGTAACAATACTACCAGTACACAAGTACGCAACTTACTCCAAGTAGATCTCACATGAACTTGCAACAACTTGCAAATCAAGCTGATCTTACTTACACATGTAGATCTCACCTGATCTTTCTATACCACAGATCAAACTAGCCTTGCACACCTACCAACTAAGATCATACACACATGAATAACCCTTCTGATTCTCCAAACCAACACCCCTATGGATATTCTACCAGATCTTGCTCTCCCGCAGATCTACCTGATCATACACACTTGGCACTGTGGCACTATGAGGAGCCAATCTTGCTCTCTTCCCTTTGAAGGAGCTAACCTTTCTCTCTTTATCTAGCACACTTTACAATACATCCCATGAGTCTATTATATAGATCTCATACAAACAATAATTAGACTTTCTAATTACAATAATTAGAAACCGCAGCTCAAGACTAAAATTAGTCTTTAACATGCAAACAACCAGTTCATTAACAAACTATTCATGAAACTGACAGTTCTAGAACCGCACAGGCGACCAACGTCGGTCACTGTTAGTCTAGAGGTGACCGACGTTGGCTAATCCATGACCGATGTTGGTAGCTTTGTGCACTGGATATGACTGATGTCGGTTGGCCTGACTGACGTCGATTGCTTTGCACCTTAGCAACCTCCTCCATGTCTGCATATAGTGAAGCTTTTATCTCCACAACCTAACAACCTCCCATGACATAAACAATGTAACCAAACTATAGATACTTAAATAATCACATGCAAGGAAATAGTTACCAATATAATCAATAATTGACTACATCTCTTACTATTGTTATGAGAAGTACTGACTCTATGAATGCAGAACTTGAGGCTATTTATAAGATGGTTCAAAAGCTAAGAAATAACTCCTAAGTATGTAAAGGAAGATAGGTAGTGCTAATTCCCCAAATAGAAATTAGAATCTTGCATTCTAGAGGTACAATAGGCAATTCAATAGGTGCATAAAAAATATGTAGTAGCCTAATAAGCTCACATAGATCAACATGATATAAACAACTCTTCCTAATTGGTGTAGGATTCAAAATACTTCTAAGCATGGTGAGTTTAACTACCCCTAATTTTGTGTAGCATTCAAAATATTTCAAAGAGAGGTGGTTAGGCAAGACCAAATGCATAATCTACTTGAACATCATCTAGATACTAGCCCTTCTAGCACTACCATGTTTTTTCAAACTCATGAGCTTCCATTTCTAAGTGAAGATGACAATGAGATAGAGGATAACATAGGTGAAGTTCATGCTTTCCAAAAATTCTATAATGGTGGATATAATATAATGAATAAGCAACCACTCACAACATCAAATCCTCTAAATACTAATATAATTCTACTTAATCCTAAAGCTAATAGCAATCCAGCTCCTCCAAAAGAGAATGATCAGCCTTAGACTAGGGAAGAACCTAACAAGGGAGGATATAACATTGCCAAAGACATGAAGAAGATCAAAATAAATATAACTCTTCATAAGTTAGCTCATATTACCAAAAAAAATGAGTTGTTGTATAGGTCTATTATTGGGAAGACACCTATGGATAAAATGAAAGCATCTATGGATAAATCAAAAGCAACTAACACCAATGTTATCTATAAGAGCAAACTAGAAGTTCCACCCTTTTTGCTAACTATCAAGGCATTTGGTAAGAATATTCATAATTATTTAGTTTATTCTATAGATTTTGTAATTTTCATGTCTATTTCCATATGTCAAAATATTAGTTTGATGTCAAGCCATTCAAAGATGATAATTTAATAATTAGACAAGACAATAGTGCCTATGTTGGTGAATTGAGGGACATGCATATCCAAATAACATATGAACTACATGTTCAAATGACCATTGATATCTTGGTAGTGGACATACCTAAAGGCTACAGTCTACTACTAAGTAGAGATTGGTCTAAATCACTCAATGAATATGTTTCTATAGACTTTTCTCATATATGACTACCATGGAGAGGAGTTACAAATCAAATCAAAATTGATAGAGAGCTAAGAATGAAGTATCCCATTATGGGATATAATCTCAATAATGAAGAGGTAAAGTATGAGTCTCCTAGTCTACGTATTTATAATTTTACTACTCAAAATCAATTACAAAAGCAAGAACCTAAAGGTTCCAAATAACTATGGACTTTACACTTTGATAGTGCTAAATCCAAAAAAAAGATCAGGCATGGGAATCAAGCTGATTGATCCACAAGGTAAAATGCTCTTGGTAGCATATAGATTGTAATTTCCATACATGAATAATAGATTTGAGTATGAGGCTTTAATTATCGGATTACAATTTTCACTTAAGAATAATATGAAACACATATTAGTATTTTATGACTCAGAATTGGTGGTCAACCAAGTTAGAAACAAATATCAGTGCAAGCTATCTTATTTAAAAAGATATAAACATAGAGCATGGGACCTGATTGAAAGATTTGAAGCTTTCAATATAGTAGCCCTTCTTAGAGAGAAAAATCAAGCTACCAATTTACTATTTGCTACCATTACTGATCTGGATCCTCTTTAAGAATCTAAGGTAAAAAGGGTCTCCATTAAATTGGTGTCTTATCCCTTTGTTCCTAACAATGTATAAATTTTTTAATTTTTTGATGATGACCAAAAAATTATTCAATTTCTAACTAATTCAGAGGAATTTGAGTCCCAAATCATTGATGACAAGGACATTGATCACCTCTATCAAGAAGAATTAGATAGGGTAGGTATTCTCTAGCTCAAAGAAAATCACATCCTACATAGGTTGGTCTATTTGGAAATATCATTTGATATAGACCACTAAGCTCAATAGCTAAGGCAACCCAAGTTCAATGAATCAAATTTCAAAAGAGAAAATCTAGGAGATGAGCATAGCCCATGATATGTTAATATCAGTCTCAATTGTACCCTAGAAGAGAGACAATGAGTAAAGGATCTAATCACTCAGTATAGGGATGTCATTTCTTGAACATATGAAGATTTGAGCGTATATGACCTACAATTTATTACTCATATGATCCCCCTAAAACCATATCACAAGCCATTTAGATAAAGGTAGAGACCAATCAATCCTATCTTGGAGCCTTTCATCCAGAGAGAAGTGGAGAAGCTATTAAGTGCAAAAATCATCTTTTCCATAAGAAATTCTACTTGTGTGGCTAATTTGGTCCTAGTAGGAAAGAAAAATAATGAGATAAGACTCTATGTGGATTTTAGGAATTAGAATAAGGCTTATAAAAAGGATAATTATCCCCTGCCTTCCTTGAATGAGGTGATATGGATAGTAAGTGGTTCTAAGATGATGTCCTTCTTGGATGGATTTTAAGGCTATAATCAAGTACTAGTACAATCCAAAGACAAAATAAAGACAACATTTACCATGAAATGGGGAACTTGCATATATAAGAGGATGCCATTTGGCCTAATAAATGAATGAGCAACCTTACAACATGCTATGGATTAGGCATTCAAAGGATTGATGGGAAAATGCATAATAATTTACATGGATGACCTTACAATGATTTAAAATCATAGGAAAGATCAAATAAGTCACCTACAATCTATATTTGAGAGATGCAGAAGGTTTGGTATTTCTCTAAACCCAAAAAAAAGTATATTTGGAGTCACTAAAGGAAATATCTTGGGACACATCATCACCACAGATGGGATCACCATTGATCCAAATAGAATTCAATAAAATTTGAAGATTATACCACCAAATAGCATGAAGAATCTCAAATCATTCTTCAAAAAGATTAACTTCATAAAGAAGTTCATCTTAGGATTTAAAAATATTTTTAGGCCTCTGAGTGATAAACTTAAACATGATACCAAAATATAATGGATGGTTAAAGCTTGAAAGTCTTTCCAAGACATTAAAGATGTAATATCATAAGATCTAATATTAATCAGTCTAGATTTCATGAAAGATTTATACCTGTATTCATTTGATTTAGAACATATAGTTTTTATTGTTATAACACAAAATAAAGATGAAACTGAGCATCCAATTGTGTTCATGACCACAAATCTGAAGTATATAGAACTCATGTATTTCATGATTGAAAAATAAATTTTTCTCTTGTCAAAGTATTAAATAAGTTTTGACACTACATATTTAGGAATAAAATCATTGCCATTATGCCTGATCCCACCATCAAGCTCACCCTATAATATAATGAATTAGGAGAACATCAGGGCAAATGGATGGAAAAATTAAAAAAATTGATATAGAAATCAACCCTACAAAAATCATTCAAGTTCAAGGCATCATTTAGCTCATGATTGAACCTCATTCACACATCAACATTGAAGAGATATGTGAGGTGTAACTATCCAAGGAGAATGGTATACAAATTTCATATAGTATTTACTTACAAGTACTTATTCTCTAAAACTTAATAGAGAATGAATGAGAGATTTGAGGCTTAAAGATACTCATTACATGATTAAGAAGGGATTTATATATAGAATAAAATATGAAGGCATTTACTTTAGGTGTGTATTTGTAGATGAAGCTAAAGAAATTTTATAAAACTTACATCAAAAATAGGTAGTGGTCATCCTTTTGGGAATACGATAGCCCAACAAATCTTAAGAAGGGGATACTATTGGACAACAATTTTTAAGGATGCCCACACTCATGTAAGGATGTGCCATAAATATAAATATTTAGCCAAAAGGGAAGTACATGCAATAATGACCTTATAATCAGTTGTTGAAGGAAGGCCATTTTCCCAATGAGGTTTAGACTTCATTGGCATCATCAACCCAAATTTATTATCTAGCCATAAATTTATGCTTACTACTACTAATTATTACACTAGATGGACTAAATCCATAACCAAAAATAATTGTAGAGCACAAGATGTGATTCATTTCTTGGAGGAACATATAACAACCAAATTTAGCATACCCATTTATTTGGTTTATGATAATGGACCAGATTTCATAGTAGTAGAATTTACCGAGTGGGCACATGATAACCATATTATTATCATGTCAGATTTTAACCATTACACTTAGGGAAATGGACTAGAAAAATCAATGAACAAGAATATGATATATGTAATTAATAAATTAGTAGAGGACAAGCCCATGGATTAGCACAATTTGTTGAAGTATGCTCTTTAGGAAAAATGAATAAGATATAAGCAAGCCCTTAAATATTCACCTTATTTTTTGGTGTATAGATGTAGGCATATATTCCCTATTATGGTAAAGTTACCCACTTATTAGTTCATGCATAACTATATAGAACCATGTGATGAAATAGATTCAAGATTACTGGACATAATAAAAATGGAAGATTCAAGGACTGAGGCCTTATAGACATTGAACAAACACTATGATGTGGTCACGAGATGGTTTTATAAGAGAGTGAAGGTCAAAGCATTTATAATTTCAGATCTAATGCCACTTTGGGATAAAACCCATGATAAGAAAGGATAACATGATAAGTTTTCCCCACTATGGATTGAAACATACCAAATTTCAAAGATCATGAGCAACAATGCATTTTGTCTGAAGGACCTATAGGGCACTGAGCTTACACATCCAGTCAATGGATAGTTCCTAAAGCACTACTTTAGGATTGTGCCATCTACTGATGTTACTGAGTAATGAGGGATAAATTAATGTAGATGTAAGATTAGTTTAGTTTCTTGATCTCTTGGATTAGTTTCTTGCTTTCTTAGATTAGTTTCTTACTTTCTTAGATTAGTTTCTTGATTTCATTGATTAGTTTCCTATTTTATTAGATTATTTATTTTTCTAGTGATTTGAATTATGTTTTGTCTAGCTGTAACCAAGCTAAATATCCTAACCAAGTGAGCTTATGACTTGAAGAAAATGGCAAAATTAAAAATTTGGCAATTTGGGACTAGTTTATAGATTGGGCATATCTTTGTGTTTTGATTCTTTAGGATAAAGATATGTAATCATGAACCATTTTGAATATTGTCACAATTGAATACTTTTAATAGGCATGTGGAAGTTTCTCTTAGAGTGATTCATACAAATTTAGAAAGTTTTCTTATTTTATTGGATAAAATGCACATATCACATTAAATACCTATTGAAAATGATAATTCTTGGTATAGGTTAACTGGTAGGGATGTTATGGTAATGATTTGTTTTATAATTTTACCAACTCATTGGGGTTATAAATCTTCTCTTTTCATTCAAGAATAAAATAAAAATAAAATAAAAATAAAAGAAAAGAATTGATGGGTTCAAAATATTAAAATAAAATCTAAAGAAAATCAAAAGACTCACATGATGAAATAAGGTCAATGTACAACACATCATGATTAAAAGAAAATAATGGAAAGAGAAGAAAAGGAGCCTAAGGTATCTCTATCGGGGCTATGGATGCCTAGATGGTAGTAGAGAAATGCGAGCTTCCCTTATTTTCAATTTTTTAATAGATACTGGAAGAAAAACCACAAATTCATCAAGCCTTAAAAAACTCATCACATCAAGGGTTATATAAATCACACGTTTGACACACACATATCCAAAAAATTGGAAGGAAAGTATGTTGTGTGAATCATATTAGGAGTCTCTTTCATATTTATAATTTAAGTATTAATCTATGACACACTTCTAATTTATTTAAGGATTTCTAACTGACGTTCTAGGTTCTTAAATACTCAGGAGTATTCCCCCTGTAAGTTTCCATTTGTTGTACCCAACACACCCCATTTTTGAAAATGAGGACCCTTATTAAAATTCTAAAAATTTGTGCTATAAATTGGACATTTAACTTGATCAAAAACCAATATTAAATATCTTGTGATGATCTAGTCTGTTAGCACAATCTTTATTTGACTTTATCTAATGTTGCTAATGTTTGATTCTTATGTTTCTATGTTATAGGTTGGATGGGGTCTCATTTATGAGAAAACAACCTGGGGGATTTTTAATTTAATGATTAAATTGAATATTTATTTTGAGTAACCCTTGGTATTTAACCATCTCATTAGATCTATCTTTAAATCATGATAAAAAGCCTTAGTCTAAGTATGTTAGCCTAGGTCTTTTTTAAAAATAAGATTCTAATAAACATGAGGTTAAAATTTACTAGGGAGCACTTTATTATATTTTGAACTTAGTATAAATATTTATACAAAAACTTGTGTCCAAAAGCTTCATACTAATTCCTATATTTACCGAATCACCTAGTCTAGTCTGTTGTTCACATGGGCTAAAATTAGGTGGAGCTATTTATTATATTATAGACTTAAATTAAAGTTTTATTCTAAGTCCCAATTATATTTATTAATGCAATAAAAACATGGGGATAAAATTTATTTTTTATAGTCTCTAAAAAGCTTATTTATTTTATGCCTACAAAAATAGACCAACCTGAAGGCAACAGGTGCCGAGCTTGTGGGTAAAATAAGAGTCAAACGTCTAGAACCTATATCTATAGTACACGTTAACTCACACACCACAGATATAATGGTGAAAGATCAACATTGAAAATAAAGGCCTTTTAAAAGCACCATGAGAGTGATAAGTGTCACTATCTTAGTGGTCTACCTAAAGATCTAATGGCATGCAATAGAGTTCATAAAGTTAAAAGACCTACAGAATGACTTGAGAGTGTCAAATGACATCTCAGGAGCCTAAACAACATATTAATGGTCTACAAGATTTTACCAGGGTCAACATGTCAACATGCTGAAATCCCTATAGAGCTGCTAAGTGGCACATTATGAGCATTTTATTTTACTCTAAGACTTAGCTAAGGACTTTATCTTAAGTTTTTTTCTATGTTTATTAACATGAATAAAACCTTAGGTTAGATTTATGTCCTAAGTTCTTTTTTCAAAAAACCTTAGTCTAAGTTTATTTAAACTAAGTCATTTTGTGTTTATGTTTGTAGGTAGTCCCAAGTAAATGACAAGTGTCATGCTTGTGTGAAGTCAAAAGTCAAGCATTAAGATCTATGGTGCACATTATCTTGCACACCATAGATCCAATAGTGTGATATCAACATCAAAGATAAAGGCTTTTGAAATAGAACATGAGGGTGACAAGTGTCACCATCACATAAATATTTAACAAAGATATAACCAAGTGAGATTAATGTTGAAATTTTAGTGAAGCTCAGAATGAATGTAGTAGTGAAATATGTCACAAACATAGAGGATGAATAGAGAAACTAGTGGAATTTAACTTCTCAACTCAAGATCAATGAACCACATTGATTCATATAAATATATCTATGTGAGATTAATGCAAATTTTTAAAGGTCTTGGAGCTAGTAAAAAATGGAAACTTGTCATGATATCATGAGCTTGGAGGTAACAATTAACTTTGGTTACATTTCAATAAAGAGAAAAGTAGGGACATGTGTCCAAAGGCAATAATGGTCATGTTTTAATTAATGATAAGCTCAGCATGAACATTGATACATGGACATGATGCATTAGATTACGAACCAATAAAGAACAAATGAGTCTTAGAATTAATCTGGTTAGTAAATATAAAAAGGAAGATCTAGAAGTAGAATAAGAGGAGACTACAATTACTTAGGCATCTCAAAGATTAAGTGACACAACATATTATTTTAAGATAAAAACCCTTTAAGTCCTTTTGAAGGAATTTTCTATTCTTTAAAGGTAGGGGCAATATGTAACACATCATAATAGGAAGTTAGTCCTAGTTAAGTAATGATTTGGTTCCAAGGCATTGGTAAAGGGGCACTTATCCTTAATGCATGTCTAAGTTTCATTAGAAATGGCTAACTTGAAGTATTTGAAAAATTATTATCACAACTTGTAAAAAAAAGTATTGATCTATAAATATAATTTTTCATGTAGTTCAAGCTTTAATTATAAAAATTACCCTTCTTTTTGGACATGCACATGTTGCATATGTTTTGCAAAGACTAACTTAAATTGATGATCATGTTAGTTCCTAAAATTTCACTGGAGAAATTGGGCCCTTGTTAGTAAAATGCCTAAGTCTTAATTGGGTTGAATACCAATGTTTAAGTCATTAGCCTCAGTCCTATCTCTATGTTTTCCTTTAGAAATTCAAGTTCATGTTCATGATTTTCCAAGTCCTTTATCTTGATTTTTATGGGGGAAAACATTCCTTCCCTTTGACCTTTTGGGCCTTTTGCATGAACACAATGCCCAAAGGAAATAGTTATTCAATATTTCTATCTTGGACACGAGGCTCAAAGACTTATTTCATCATACATTTTATCCACTTCAAAAGTTTCAAAATAATTCCATGCCTTGTCTTTTCAGTATTAAATGTTTTTAGGTTATTTACTTTAGAATTTTTGTCTACAACAAAGAGTTTGATGGGAACTTTCTAAATATGGAGGATATTTTTGATAGTTTTGAAGGAATTGTAGGGTTCAACCAAAGGTTTCATGACAGGATGATTCATAGTGAGAGATAGAAATATATCCAAGTATCCTTGCATACATTGATCTATCACCTTATGATCAAAGAAGAAATGTTCTGGTGCCCTGAATGAAATTAACATGATGTACCTTTGACATGTTTTGGTGACTGAGGTGAGGAAATATTGGATGAGCTGAATGAAAGACACGTGGTTGTCTCAAGGGGATACTAAGACTATTTTTTAGGGTTAGAAGGATCTCGTACCTTTTCCCATGTTAAGAAAGATGGTGTAAAGGTAAAAAGTGGTCGAGAGTCTGAGCTTACATCTGAGTTAGAATTGTGGTAGGATCTCAAGGCCTTATGAGTTTCATGCCCTTTTTAAATATTTCCCCACTTACCTTTGGTGTGAAAGATGCAAAATGTCTCTAGGGCCTAAATTCTCAAGCTTGTGAAATAAAGTGATGCCATGTAG
Source organism: Torreya grandis (assembly GCA_037957365.1). NCBI lineage: Eukaryota > Viridiplantae > Streptophyta > Pinopsida > Cupressales > Taxaceae > Torreya > Torreya grandis. The sequence goes on along the minus strand of JARHVA010000401.1, from coordinate 2,032,044 downwards.
AAGCTCCTTGAGGTATTAGATTTTGGGCCCTTTTTGATGATTGCTTCCCTTACATCTTGGTGGATAAGGTTCAAATGTCCCTGAAGGCCCATATTTGTAAAGTTTAATGATGACACATGGTGTTCATACATCCCATGAGGAGCTCGAGGTATTTCATACTATTGTACCAAAGGAAATAATGAGTGAAAAAGTACAAAAGTCATTAAAGGCTTAAAAAGGTACCATAATGTAATTTTTGCTTATATGGGTCCACATATTGCAAGGATAGTTTCTCAGCATGAAAAAATACTTGCACCTTCTCCTTCTTATTATCAAGAGAAGCTTAAGTGATTAAAGAGGGTATTTGAAAAATAGCCATTATGCTTTGAAGCATTAATGGTAAACCTAACTTCAAAATGAAAAGGATTATAACTAAGGAATTTTCCTTCATTTGAATTTACCTTTTGCATTCAGAGCTTCTATTTATGCCTTCAAGCTATTTGTGTTCCCTATCTACCTGCAACATGAAAGAGTGATTATGGATAGTTCTTCATGGGGTTCAAGTTTCAATTATGTACAACCCTCTAGATTAGTAGTAAGTATTCTTTTATCTCCTTGTGTTTTGTTCTTTAAGAGGAGTTTTAAGGTATTTCAAGGGTTGTTTGAGTGAAGGGTTTATTCAAATTTAAAATTATTGCACTAGCGAGTTAGGTAAAAATGGTGGCACCTTCAACATCTATGAAGAGCAACATAATCTCCATTTTGGATGGGATCAAAGATACAAATGTCCAAGGGATAGATTTTGTAGCCATGTTGAATGTATTATAGTGGCCAAACCCTCTTCCAATATTTTATAACCTTGGCATGAGTTACATCAACCTTATGACAACATTCTCCTTGGCTGCACCATACCTAAAATTGGTTATTACATGTGCTTGAGTATATTAACCAGACACCAAGACCATTATCAATGGTAGTTAGATATTTTTTATTTCACTCATATGGCCCTCATCACCATGATTGAGATTCCTCCCTAGCTCGAAAGTATTACACTCTCCCTAGAGGAATGCTAGGAGTATGTATATAAGAATGATAAATCAATATGGGATATTGTTAACTCCTATTGGCTAGCCAAGAAAAGGCATAAGGTCTCTAAAACGTCCAAAAGTCTAAAACTAGTATAATTTAATGAATTACCCTAGTATATCATCTCCATGACTACCAAAATTTATGGGATGCCCAATATAGAGAAATTTGAGCCTTGGATGTTCTTAATCTTAATTTGTATGTTGGAGTGATCAAAGAAGCTAGACTGGGCCACCATTTTGAGTGATAAACTGCATAGGCAAATAATGCAACTTTAGGTTACAATCCATTCAAAATAGGAATTAAAAAGTAATTTTTATATTGTCTTCTTACATAATATATAGCCTAGTGCACAATAGGACATTCTAGGGGCTCACCAGGAATTCCAATGGGATGAGAATTTATGAGATTTATCCAAAAATTACTATGGATAGATTCAAAAAGAATTTTTGAAGGGTTTATAATTATTTCTTCAATGTTATGATGAGTGTTTTATTTGCTTTGAGGAGCCTCAATATAATGTCCAAGGACACTAAGGAAATAATTAAGAAGTATGACACCTCTTATATTCAATTCAGGACATTTACCTACATCAGAATAAGTGGTTACTCAGGGTGTCTACATAAATTACCAATATATCTAGATGATAAGTTAGCAATTATAGAGTTGAATTGGAAAATGGTGCCCCACATGATATGATATATATAAAGAAGGTGAATAGTCCCTTTAAATTTTTGGTTCAAATTAGATATTATTCATGCCCTTCTATTGCCAAAGTAAAGGGATTGGAATAAGAAATGGGCTAGTATGTGATTGACAAGCTGCCTCCCAAGTCCAATTATGATATTATATGGTTGGTGAACACATTTAACAATGTAATTATAAATCAATAACATTATGAAGATATTTGGTCTGATTGCACCATCGAGGAGGATGTTAAGAAATTAGATTATATGAGGTTGATAGTGTAGGAGGTTATTGCTTACAATATCGCTCCCATCCCCAAGGACATGGTAGATGATAAGAGGACACTGTCTAAAGTGTATAATGAATCCAATATTGAAGCCAAAGCCATATCACATAAAAACTTCACTATTAAGGATAATGATTCCATCCCATGGAGAACCTTAGTAATCATGAGAAGAACCTTCATGTGGTTGAAGGAATATGGTATTGATCTCAATGCTTATGATAACCCTACCCTCTAGGAGATTAGACAAGTTTAGGAGCTAAAAGGTTTCCTCCCAGAGTATAGTGGTGATCCTTCTACTCCACCACCAAAAAAAAATGGCAAAGGGAAGAATAAGCTTGGTGATGTTGACTTCACCAAGCCAATTGATGTGGAGTCAATAACAACACCACAGTCCAAGGCTAGATTGTCATTCTCAAAGATAACAAGTCTAGATGAAAATTGAGATAAGATTATTACTAGGGAGGTTACATTGGATAGTGCCACCCCCATATCCATTTTGATAGAGGGAGCTCAAAAAATGCCTACCATTCTAGTAACCATCCCAATGGCTAATCTAGCTATTTTTCCACCTACTCCACCAGCACAACAACCAATAATTGCCCCTCTCCCAAAGATATATTCAAGGAAGAGAAGAGGTGAGGATGAAGGAGAGAAACCCAAGAAAAATAGAATTAAGAGGGCTCTACAACCTCTAATTAGATTTCTTATGAAGAAGGAGGTTATGTTTAAGGACCTGCCTTCCAAGGAACTCCCTATAAAAAGGAAAGAAGATCAGTCCTCATATGCCCAAAATTTGAGGGATATGAGTGACGATGAAGACTAAAATGAAGGTAGGCCCATTATTAAGGTGATGAAGAAGTAGTGTGAATTCACTCCTCCACAAGTAATAACTAGGCAAAGAACTCTGAGGGAAAGGCCTTGATGATGGGTTTATTTGTAGAAGAGGGTCCCTTAGTAGTAGAGAATAAAGGTAATGAGGAAGACATTCTAACCTAAAATGATCCTTTATCTTTTGATGATGTTATATAGGTTGGATTTAAGGTGACCATGTAAGTTCAAGACCCTCAAAAAAAGGAAGTGGTCTCATCAGATACTAAGACATTTTTTAAAAATGTCATCACCCAATCACAAGGCCAAGGTGATAAGGTTGGAGCTAAAGAGCTGAACAAATATGATGAGAGAGCTGAAGTAGAGCTAGAGTAGGATATTCAAGTCACCATTAATTATGAAATAGTAGTTAAGTAGGGAAGATTAAAAGAAGCTCCAAAGGTATCATAAAATCTCCCTTCCCCTCTAAAGGCATCAAGTTCAACAGTAGAGGAAAAGGTGAGTGTAAAGGAAGGTGAGAGAGAAAACTTGAAAATGGGTACCACCACCCTTACATAAACAAATAAGGAATTGGATCACTCAAATAAATATGTTAAGGAGGGTACTTCTAGAAGTGTTGTTTCAATTAAATTACCATGAGGTCTCCTTTCTCACATCAAGGTCCATGATCCAACCCATAATAAATACCTTGAGGCCATGATTGGTGAAGATTTGCTTGAAGGCAATAAGGAAATCACCATAGCCTCTTCCATACCTAAAGCTCAAGCAAATAAAGAAGGTGAAGTGACTATGTATCCTTCTATTTAGTTAGCATAATAAGGGAGCTCCATTAAAATGTTGCTTAAAGAGCTTCATTAGCTTAGGTTAGATTTTGAAGTTTTGGAGCAGATAGAGCCAAACCTAGAAGCAGAACGTGGAACATGTAAAGGTGGTGAGGAGTTGAAGAGTGATGATGAGATTGAATAGTTTTTTCTAAGTCCACATCCCAATCCTATGACACTTCCTACATCAAGCACTTTGATGACACCACATTTTACTATCTCGAGGCCAACATCAATGTCCACCATGTCAATAGGATTCTAGACTAGACCCCTTATATGGGTTGAAGAACATGCCAAGGAGAAAAAAGGACATTATGAGAAAAATTGGGGAGATCAACATAATCAAGATCACTCAGGCACATAAGGCCAACCCCCCAATAAAGATAGAATGTATTCCAAGACCACATTCACCACCATAGGATAAAGGAATGTGGAGATAACTATTCCCCCATCAGATGCTTTAAATAAGCATGTTCCCCCTGAGATTTACACTATCTATAACTAAAAACTAGGAGAACCATCAAGGAATGAGATAAAACATAGCTCATAGGTTTTGGTAAATATGATTGCTCCTAGAATGGACAAAGATAAAGCCACCATGAAGGAGTTGAAGGAAAAAAACTAGGCTATGATCTAATACTTTCAAAATTTACCGAGTGATCCTAAGGTAGTAACTCCAACTACCATTTTTGCTTCGAGTTCTCTCCATCTCTCATTTGCATCATTTGAGTCTAATTAGATTGATGATTTGAATACTAGAGGATGAGAAATAAAAAGAAGGCTTGGGCATTGGGGTTAAATAAATAATTAACTCAGCATTTAAATGCTTAAAAAACATAGTGGATAATAAAAAGGAGTGTGATTCACATATGTTTTTCTATGAGGTAGATGTCAAGAAGTGGGAAGATGTCCAACAAAAGATGGATCAGGTCTATAAGATGGACACATACACATTGATTAAAAAAAGATCATTACTCCAAATGATCAAAAAAGGGCCAAGGAATGTCAATTGGAAATCAATCATCATCTAATGATGCTCAAAGATGACATCCTTGATTTGAAAGGAGAAGATCAGTCCCTCAAAACTACAATAAAAGAAATAGATGTCATAATCAAGAAAATGGTAAGATTTGATGGTGAAAATGATTTGGAGGAAGAATCAGTACTCAATGCTTTGAAAAACCTCATTTATGTACCATAAGAGTTCTTCTATGTTAAGAAAATAAATTAGTTAGTATCACTTGAGAAATCTTGTGAACAACTCAAAGAAATCATCGAATGGAAGCAAACCATGCTTCAGAAGGTTTCTACCTGGCTTGAAGAGTATTGAGTGAAATTCAAACACCAAGTAGGCCTAGACTAAGGGAATCTCATCCCCATACTTGAAGAATATACCAAGTATAAGAACATGTTGGCAAATGATTCCATTAACTAGATGAACTCTGGAGTGTAATTGGATATTTTAGTTTCTTCTAAGCTAGCACCACTTCTCTCTTATATTCTCTCCCTTATTTTTTTCTCATTTCTTTCTAGGAAGACATTTTACTCACCTGTTAGTTGTAAATCCCTTTCAAAGTTAGTTTTTGTGTAATAATGTGCATGAGAAAGGGATCTTTTTATTTGTTATGCAAGATGATAAAGGTTTATTTTTTCCCTTTTAGGATCATCCTCCATGTAGATAATTGAAAATATTCTACCATAATGGAGGATCAAGCTTGACACATCACATGAGAATGAGCATAATTTAAGGAATCATGTTTGTTACAAGGTCTATCAAACTCTAGGCCCATGAAGGAATCTTCTAGTTGGAGCATCTTTAGGAATATGCTAGGCTTAACTCAATTGTATAAGTAGAGGGGGTATGTCCCTTTACAAGGGTTGGAATTTTTTTTGAGTCAAGAGCTATAGCCTTGAAGATTTCTCACTATGTAATATTTTTTGTGCCAAATTGATTTTTGATGTAAAATCATTGGCAAGATTTGAGAGCATTATACATGTCTCCCTTGTCACATGATTTTTTGCATGGTGTTAATTTGTTATATTGTTCAATACACATTATATTTATTTCTAGTTCAATTGATAAATGACATCTGCTTGTGGTTTCCATTCTCTTTCCATTATTGAAATACAATGCCATGTTTTACATGCTTAGTTGATTGGTGATCTGATGTATTCATCTTTATGGTGGTCATTTAGAGTGTATATCTAGATTGTAAAATAATTTTTTCTTTGAGAATTGGGAATAGGGTGTTGATATTATTTTTAAGGGTAATCTTGGGCTTATGGATTCAATTGGTAGGTGTTATTAAAGGAAAACACTCATGTATGATTTAAATTTCACTTGTTTTAGATCTGTGTTGCATTTGCTATTAAAAATTACATAAAAATTTAGTGGAATTTTTTTGCGCTCAGATGTTAACCCTCCACTTTAATTTCTATTAACTGATAAATTTTTCCTACCCTATTTTATCCTACACATAACATGCCCTTTGCATATCTGAAGTGTTATTTTCTTGCAAATGAATAAATATTGTATACTTAACATGTATTTGCATTTTATACGTTAAAGATCAGCATTGTAACCTCTTAGTTAGCCCTTTGTTGTTTAAGGTCCTTTAGAATAGAAGTTTCAATCAAATTCATATCGATCTTTAGTAGCTTATGTCTAGCCTAGAATATTTTATCATTTTATGTGACAAACCTTCCCAGTAGATTGACTAAGCTTGGTTGTGTTCTAATCAAATTTATATTCCCTTATGACAATAATCCCCATGAAGATTGAATTATAGAATCCCTTCACGTGAGAAATTTACCACTTAGGTCCTCTCACCTTGGTTCAGGAAGAGATAGAAGTAGAAGGGAATTGACCATAACCTTTATAGGTGTCTCCCAGTCATTTTCTCTTTTCACTCTAGTCTTGATGTCAAACCCTTCCCTAGATACAATGACATATTAAGCGAGTTTTCCATCTTTACTTACCATTCTCTTCAAGTGTGCAAGGCTAAGTGACTAAGGTGTATAATTGGAAACTAACATATTTTTGGCACCATTTCTAGGGACTAAATTAAAGACACCCATGACACTTGTGTTGCTAGAAATACTTGCAAAGAGCTATAAGTATTTTATTTATTTCATTCTTTATTATTACTACATCAAGTTATTGATATTTGGTTCATTAACATCTTTACAAACTTTCTTAGTGATTCCACTAGGGATGTTTATATATGTGCTATAATAAGTTTTACAACATTCTTAGAATTATCTTCAGTATTTGAAAAATTTCTCTCTATCAAGTGATGTTAATATTTCTATTTATTCTGGTCTAAAAGTTTTGCTTCTAGTGGAGAATAAATTACATCAAGGTTTAAATATTAGTGACTACTATATGTACTCTTCTCTATCTTGAATATTTTTCTTAAGATCTAAAAATCTAGAGGGTACTAGGTCTTCCTTTCTAAAAGATCCATCTAAAGAGCTTGTCCCTAAGTTAAAATCTCCATCCAAAAAGAGACAAGTGTGGAAGCCTATTGATGGCCAAAACTCAGGCAATCAAGTAAGACCTAATCGGTTTGTCCCTCATTTCATTTACCCCCTTTTCTTAAATATTTCTTTTGTTGAAGGATATCAGAGTGCTTTAGAGAAATTTGAGCTCCCTACAAGTCAAGCTCCTTCTCCCCAAAGAAGTCTTTCTCCTCCTGCTAGGCTATTAAGGCTTCATTCTATTTCTCCTCCTTCAATCCAACCTCATAGTATTCATTCTCAATCATCCCCTAGTTCATCTTCATATATAGATTAAAATATTGGAAAACATGATTTGAGAAGGAAGATGTTCAATGAAGGCAATGATAATGATGGAGAAGAAGGTCAAGGTTTGGCTAATAGACACAGAGCATTTATGATCCCAAGGTTTAGACCTATCAAATTTAATGGTATGATTGGTTTCCATAATGAATTTACCATTAAATTAAGGAATATATTGCATAAATTTCAAGGGAACAATGTCGTGTCTACGGTATAACATTTGAAAGCCTTCTTGAGTGTTATTAAATATTATGAAATAGATATAGAAGATGTGTGCATAAAAATATTTATGAACACACTTGAGGAAGAGGTTCAAGAGTGGTTTAAATCCCTCCCTGATGGATCCATAGACACATGGAAATATAGGATTGATGCATTTAAGATGCAATTTGGTGATAAAATTGATATTAGAGTCTTGCTTGCCAAATTTGAGATCCTTAAGCAAAATCCTAATAAATGTGTCAAGGATTTTAATTCTAGATTTAGTAAAGTGTTGAGAAGCCTACTAAAGGACATTAGACCTAGTGGTGCTACTTATTTGATTAAATATTATGATGAATTTGACAAGAAGGCATCCTATTATCTTAGAGATAAGGCTCCCAAAAATCTAAGGATGGCTTTCAATTTGGCTATCCAAATAGAGAATAACATCAAGGCTATGGGTAAGCCTTTGAACAAAAGGGCTGATGTCAAGATGGTGATCCCTAAAAAACCTCAAGCCTCCCATAAGAATTTAGATCTAGAGGAGGTTATGAATATTATAGTCACTACTATGAAAGAGATCTTTTACAAGTTAGCTAGAGTAGAAAAGGGGCTATCTTAGGGTTATTCTAACCAGGATGATAGGAAGGATCACAAGAGGGAGGAAAGAAATCATCCTAGGGATCAAGGTCAAGGTAGGCCAAATATCCAAGGTAGGAATAATGATAAGTGAAAGGGGCTTGTAAGGGTTGAAAATCATTAAATAAAATAGATCCAGGTAAGTGGAAGGGAAGTACCAGATCCTTTAGTTATAACTATTAAAGTAGTTGATTTTGATATCAACTGGTGTGATAAGTGCTTCCTCCCTCATACCCCACGTAGCATAGCAGATTTTGATGGTCAAGGAGTAGAAGGTTTTGACTATACATTTGATGAATATGATATCTAAATTATTGATTTCCAAGAGATGGAAATTTACACCTTCGAAGAGGAAGCTGTGAGTGCCTTAACTGTTCTCGATTGTGAAGACACTCTAGCCTATGAATGTTTTACTTTCCAACCTAGTGAACTAGATGTAATTTTTGCCTCTCCATCTATAGAGTTGATGAGCACTACTAATTCTCAATCATTTTGGATATCATGTGAAAATGTAAGGGTCCCAACCCTAGACTTTATTTGTGAGATAAATATGAATTGCTTGTTCATGATTTTGAGTTTCTAAGATCAATGATGAAAGAAAAGTATGGAGATTCACGTCCATTATTTGAAGACTGATAATTGATGATCCACATAGAAATTTCCTAAGAGGAGTATAATTTGATAAGTAAAGATCAAAATATTCCTCTAAAAGATAAAGACTCTGCTGTCCCTAAAGTAGAGACTAAAGAAAAAGAGACCAAAGGGAGTAAGGAGGTCTAAAATTCCACAAATCCTAGTTCTACACCCTACAATGCTAAGTAAAAAGGTATCCAAGCCAAGAATATAACTCCCCTATTATCCAATATTCCCAAGAAGGATGAATCTAGGAAGCCTCCCTTGGAAAGTGAATTTAAGAATGTAGGTCCACCTACTTCTCTCCCCCAGACTCTTGAGGGGTGTATCCTAAATGAAAGTGTCACTAGTCTACTTGCTAACACTCCTTTGCCCAAATATAGTGTTTATGACATGGTCCATAATTTGAGTCAACTAAAGTTTAGAGTGCCTTTTGTGGAATTGCTTAGAATTCTAGACAATAGGAAAAGAGCTTTTGAGTATTTGGGATTCATCAAGAAAGTTACTACCAATGAGATTGTTGAAGCTGAGCCTTCTCTCACTTTCCTTGAAGAAAGTAAGAACACCTCAAAATCCCCTAAACATCACCTAGAGGTGTATTTGGGAACAAAATTTGTAGAGATTTAGATGGATGTCAACCCATTCTATACCACCCTACTGATTAATAGATTAACTGTCCATAACTGCATGTTTATATCTTGTGTGCCTTATATTATTATGCCACTAGCTATGTTGAATGAACTTTGTACGAGGATAATTATAACATATGGATGATGCCTCACCATGAATTCTAGAGAAGTACTTATTATTGGCATGGTCAAAGGACTAGTGGTGTAGCTAGCATAATACCCTGGTAAGTTCTTAAGTATGGACATTGTTGTTATAGATTATTTACTAAAATAGGGTATGTTGCTATCCAAAAAATGGGCTGATAATATTAGGGGTAATTTCCAAATAGACTTGTCTTAACCACTATACCTTTGGATGGGAAGATGGTTCACCTAAATTGAGAGCCATGAATGATTCATGTCTTGGAAGATCCTAAATACCATATGAATGAAGTGTTGTATGTAGATACTAACATTGGAAATTTTGTGGGGAGTGTTGACTATAAGGAACTACCTCCTAAATTTAGTGATATAAATGAAGACTCCATCTGGACCATGCATTTTGATGGATCATGTTCAAGTATTAAAAATGGAGTAGGGGTTGTATTCTATGCCCCTAATGGCCAAGTTTACATATACTCTTTCTAATTATATTTTGAATGCAATAAAATATTTTAGAGTATGAAGAACTCTTGATTAGCCTCTAGATCACTCATAAATATGGACTCAAAAGGTTGCTGGTTAAGGGCAATTCAGAATTAGTGGTGAAGCAGGGATGAGCTGTCTACACTGTGAAACAAAAGAGATTGAAGTAGTATTAGAATACTATATGTGACTACTTGGAATGGTTCAATGATTTCAACATCAAATATAATGCCCATGATTTTAATTAGGTGGCAGATATGCTTGCAAAGATGGTTAAAAATTTCAAAGTTGAACATAGAAATCCCTCTTGTGAATATGAGGTGGATGTGCTAGTAAGGCCTTCTATCTTGAATAACATTGATCATTGGTAAATCTTTGATGCTGATGGTCAAATAAAAAGGTTTTTATGTTTTATATATGAGTTCAAAGGAACCATCATAGATCTAAACTCCATGATATAGGTATGTGATAGAAAAGAAACCTTGTTTGGAAAAGAAGTTATGAAGTTGAAGACTAATACTATCCCTAGAGGATTAGTTAGTCTTAAAGCATCCTATGATAAATATGATAGATTAAAATCTAGAAATATTTATAAACCAAAGGATATAACTAAAATTAACATTAGGATAGAGGAAAATCCAAGGAATATTTGGCTCAGCACTCACCTGAGTAAGAAAGAGAAGGAAGCATTTATCAAGCTTTTGATAAAGTACTAGGACTATATGGCATGGTCATATTCAAAGCTAAAGGCCTATAGGGAGGATTTGTTCCATCATGTTATCCCCCTTGAGCTTGAAACAAAATAATTCCACCAAAAATAATGGCCTATCAATCCCATCTTGGCCACCAAGATGCAAGAAGAACTCAAGAAGTTAAGGGACAGTGGGATTATTCAACCCATCAGGTATTCATCGTGGGTGGCTAATCTAGTCCCTATAAGAAAGAAAAATGGAGACATCAAACTCTATGTTGATTTATATAATTTTAAAAAAGCTTCACTAAAGGATAATTATCCATTTCTTAACATGGATAACATACTCAAAGATGTTATTGGTTCTGAGCTATTGTCAACTCTAGATGGATTGTCTAGTTACAACTAGATAGTAGTGAAAGAGTCTGAAAGGTCAAAGACTACTTTCACTACCCCATGGGGCACCTATGTGTAAGTCTAAATGCCTTTTGGATTAATTAATTTAGGTACCACCTTTTAGAGAGAAATGGATGTAGCCTTCACTAAGTTAATCAACTAGTTCATTTTAGTTTATCAAGATGATGTTATAGTGTACTCTAAGAAAAAATATGACCACTTGGGGAACTTAGAACAAATGCTTATTAGGTGCAGGGAGTTTAGAATCTCCATCAATCCTAGAAAGTTCCATTTTGGAGTAAATAAGGCAAAAATACTAGGGCACATTGCATCTTAATAAGGTGTGATGATAGATACTGAAAGGGTAGAGGCCATTGAAAAGGTACCTATCCCACATACCAAGAAAGGTATCCAATCTTTCTTTGGCCAAATTAATTTTGTTAGGAGGTTTGTTTCCAATTTTTTAGAGATTACTCTACCCATAACTTCAATGCTGAAAAAGGATCAAACTATAAAGTGGGAGGATAAGGCTACCCAATCATTTCAAGACATCAAGGTAGCTTTGAAAACTACCTCGGTTATTGCCAATCCTAATTATAGAAAAAATTTATAGATCTTTTCATTTGCATCTGAACATACTATTATTACAGTGCTACTACAAAAGAATGATGAAAGTCATGAGTAACCAATTAGATTTTTTAGTAAGGCATTTCAAGGATTTGAGTTGAAATATAGCACAATGGAAAAGAATCCTTTGGTCTCTTAAAGGTTGTCAAATAGTTTAGATCTTACATTTTGAGTTCCAAGATTGTGGCCTATGTTCCTCACACTATGGTGAAGGACATACTAGCTCAAAATGAAACTACTAAAAAAGGTGCCGATGGATCAAAAAATTTAAATAATATGACTTGGAGATATAGATAACCAAGTCTTTCTAAGGCATGGGTCTCACCAAGCTGATGACTAAAACCAACTTACAGGTTGTAGAAGTGAATAATTTAGAAGGGGTTATTGATAGCCATCAAAATATAGCCAATCTCCATGGTACAAAGATATAGTATATTATTATAAGAATCTAAATTTTCCTCCCCATTTAGATAATAATAAAAGAAGGACCTTGAAGTTAGTATCCCAAAAATATCCACTATTAAAAGATGAACTGGCTTGGAGGAACCTAGATGGTGTCCTCTTGAGGTGCTTAGTGGAACATGAGATTACTTCACTAGTTATAGAGTTCCATAGTGGTGTATGTGGTGGTCACTTTAATCCTAAATTCACTACACACAATATTATAAGGGTTGGTTATTGGTGGCCCACACTATTCAAAGATGTTGCTATTATGGTAAGGAGATGTGAAGAGTGCTAGCAATTCACTAGGAGAATAAAAGCATCCACATCACTTCCCCTGAAACCATTTTCTATTGAGGGACCTTTCAAGAAGTGGGGAATGGAATTATTGGGTGAAATATTAGATGCTTCAAGTGATGGTCATAAGTGGATCTTAGTGGCCATTGATTATTTCACAAAATGGGTTGAAATAATCCCTACCAAAAAATCAATCCACCAGGTAGTCATTGACTTCCTTTCGAATAATGTGATTTGTTGATTTGGAATGATAGTTAAAATTATCTATGACAATGCCATGTGATTTGGAGCCAAAAAATTGGTTACATTATGTGAATATTATGGGATTTATCTAGCCTATTCCTCTAATCATAATCTATAAGGAAATGGGTAGGTCAAGTCTAGTAACAAGAATCTATTGAAGATTATTAAAAGGACTTTGGATGATAACAAAAGGAAATGGGGAGAGTAGTTAAAGTTTGTTGTATATGATAATAGGTTGAATCCTAAAATGTATACTAGAAGAATCCCCTTTAATATTGTTTATGGAGCTCAAGCTATTTTACCACTTAACTTATAGTTACCCATTTACTAATTCATGCAACAGATAACTGAGGATAAAGAAGAAATAAACTATTATGAGGAAAAAATCAACCAGATCATAGAGATTGATTAATCTCATAGGGAAACTAAAAAAAATCATTTGAATTTCAAGGAGAGCCTCAAAAATATTTTTGATAAGGTCACCCTGAGAGCCTTTCAAATTGGTGATTTGGTCTTACTCTAGGATGGTAGACATGAAGACAAAGAAAAACATAGTAAATTTGATTCCATATGGATGGATCCCTACATAATTGATTATCAAATAGGGAACCATACATTTTATCTTAGAGATATTTATGGAGAAATCTTAGAGTTGCTAGTTAATGGTAGACACCTCAAGCATTTTTTGGATTGAGTTCATGCTAGCCCATGTGAATATGTACATGTTGTATAGTCCCTTTGTGTTTTGTTACCCTATTTAGGGTTGTGTTTGTATAGTTTATGCCTTATCCTTTTCTTATTTGTTGTCATTATATGCCTTTTTATAACTCTATTCACCCATGGTATTTTTTTCCTTACCTCTAATTCCAAATCCTTTGACTCCATGGCCCAATGGATATGTGTCCATTTTGGTGTTGTCTGTGTACCCACTGGGGATACCCATCCCCAAGTAAGAGCCTATGTAAGTGCAAAATTTTACTAGAGAAATTGGGCCTTTGTCAGTAAAACACCTAAGTCAAAACTAGGTTGAATACCAATGTTTAAGCCATTATCCCTAGTCCTATCTCTATGTTTTCCTTCACAAAGTTGAGTTCATGTTCATGATTTACCAAGTCCATTGTCTTGATTTTTCCAGGTGAAATTGTTCCTTTGCTTCAATATTTTGGGCCTTTTTCATGAACATAATTCTTGATGGAAATAGGTCTTAGAGATTTTTGTCTTGGACATGAGGTCCAAAGACTTATTTTCTTCAAACATTTTGTCTGCTTCAAAATTTCTAAAAGAATTCCATGCCTTATCTTTTTGGTGTTAAATGTTTTCAGGTTATTTGTTTTGCACTTTTTGTCTATAAAAAAGATTTTAAAGGGAATTTTATAAATATGGAGGATATTTTTTATAGTTTCAAAGGAATTTTAGGGTTTGACCAAAGGTTTCATAATGGGAAAATTCATAGTGAGAAGATATAAATGTATCTAAGTCTCCTTGCATACATTGATTTTCTAGCTTATGATTAAAGAAATGTTCTAGGGCCCTAGATGAAATTTTCATGTTGTACCTTCAATGTGTTTTGGTGAATAAGGTGAGGAATTTACTGATGAGGTGAATGAAAGACACAGCCAAAGTAAAGGGATTGGAACAATAAATGGCTAGTATGTGATTGACAAGATGCCACTCATGCCTAATATGATATCAGATGGTTGGTGAACACAACCAATGCCATTCAACATCAATCACATTATGAAGATATCCAGTCTAACTACACCACTGAGGAGGATGTCAATAAATTGGATTATATGAGGTTAATAGTGCAGGAGGTTATTGCTTACAATATCCCTCCCATCCCTAAGGACATGGTAGATGATAAAAAGAAACTATATATAGGGTATAATGAATCCAATATTGAAGCCCAAGCCATCTCATAAGCATAATTCACTATTAAGGAGAATGATTCCATCCCATGGAGAGTCTTTACAATCATGAGAAGAACCTTCAGGTGGTTGAAGGAACATGGGGTTCATCTTAGTACTTATAATACCCTTGTCCTCCAAGAGCTCAAAAAAGTTTAGGAGATGAAAGGTTTCCTCCCAAAGTACAATGGTGATCCTTCTACTCCACCACTGGTAACAAAGGGAAAAATGAAGTGCAAGCTTGGTGATGTTTACTTTGAGTTAATAATAGCATCACAATCCAAGACTAAAATATCCTTCTCAAAAATAATAATCTAGATGAAAATTGGGATAAGATTGTTATTGGGGAGGTTACATTAGCCAATACCATCCCCATATCCATTATGATAGAGGGATCCCCAATAATAACAACCATTATATCAGTCATCCCAAAGGCCAATCTAATTACTATTCCACCTACTCCACCAGCACAACAACCAATAGTTTCCCCTCCTCTAAAGATATATTCAAGGAATAGAGGAGGTGAGGATGAAGTAGAGCATCCCAAGAAAAAGAGAATTAAGAGGGATCTATAACCTCCATGTGGATTTCATATGAAGAAGGAGGTTGTCTTTAAGGAACTACCTTCCAAAGATCTCCTTATAAAAAGGAAAGATGATAAATCTTCATATGCCCAAAAGTTGAGGGATATGAGTGATGATGAAGACTCAAATGAAGGTAGGACCATTGTTAAGGTGATGAAGAATCAGTGTGCGTTCACACCTCCACAAGTGAGAAATGGGAAAATAACTCTGAGGGAAAAGACTTAGACACTAGTGAAGGTCCTGGTGATGGTTTTATTTATAGAAGAGGGTCCCTTGGTAGTAGAGAGTAAAGTTAATAAAGAAGACATTATAACATCAAATGATCCTTTATATTTTGATGATGTTGTATATGTTAGAATTGAGGTGACCATGCAAGCTTATGCCCCTCAAGAAAAGGAAGTGGTCTCATTAGATACAAAGACATTTATTAAAAATGTCATCACCTAACCACTAGGCCAAGGTGATCAGGGTGGAGTTAAAGAGTTGAACAAATATAATGAGAGAGTTGAAGCAGATATAGAGTAAGATGTTCAAGTTATCACTAATTCTAAAGTAGTGGTTAAGTAGGGAAGATTATAGGTAGCTCTAGAGGTATCAAAATATGTCCCTTCTCTTCCAAAGGTGTCAAGTTCAACACCACAAGAGAAGATGAGTGCAGAGGAAGGTGGGGGAGCAAACCTGAAAATGGGTACCCCCACCCATATAAAAACAAATAAGGAATTAGATCACTCAAATAAAGATGTTGAGGAGGGTAATTTTAGAAGTGTTGCTTTAATTAAAGTACCATGAGGTCTGCTTCCTCACATCAAGGTCCATGATCCAACCCATAATAAATTCCTTAAGGATTGGTGAAGAGTTTCTTGAAAGCAACAAGGAAATCACCATAGCCTATTCCATACTTAAAGCTCAAGAAAATAATTAAGGTGAAGTGGCTACATATCCTTTTGTTCAGTCAAAATAATAGGGGATCTCTATTGAAAAGTTTCTCAAGGAGCCTCATCAGCTTAGGTTAGAGTTTTAAGTTTTGGAGTAGATAGAGCCAAACCTATAAGGAGAATGTAGAATAAGCAAAGGTGGTGAGGAACTAAAGAGTGATGAAGAGATTAAATAGTTTGTGCTAATTCCATAACCCCCTCTTATGACACTTCCTACATCAAACACTCTGATGACACCACCTTTTACTATCTAAAATCCAACATCAATGTCCACCATGTTAATGGGATTCTAAACTAGACCCCTTTTATAGGTCAAATAATAGGTCAAGGAGAAAAAGGAAATTATGAGTAAAATTGGGGAGATTGGCATAATGAAGATCACTCAGGCACATAAGGCCAAACCCCCCAAGAAGGCCATAACATATTTGAGGACCACATTAACCACCATAGGAGAAAGGAATGTGGAGATAGCTATTCCCCCACTAGATGATTTAAATAAGGATGCTCCCCTTGAGAGTTACATAATCTACATCTAAAAACTGGGGGATCCATCAAGGAATGAGATAAAACATAGCTAATAGGTTTTGGAAAACATGGTGGCTCATATAATGAACAAATACAAAGCCACCATGGAGGAGTTGAAGGTAGAAAAATAGGCTATGATCTAATACTTTCAAAAGTTACTGAGTCTAAGGCAATAACTCCAACTTCCAATGTTGATTTCATTTCTCTCCATCTCTCATTTGCATCATTTGACTTGAGTTAGATTGATGATTTGAATACTAGAGGACGAGTAATAAAACAATGGAAAGAAGAAAAGGGCATTAAGGTTGAATAAATAATTAACTTAACATTTAAATGCTTGAAAAACATAGTGGACAATAAAAGGGAGTGTGATGCACATATGTTTTTCTATGATGTAGATATCAAGAAGTAGGAAGACATCCAACAAAATATGGATGAGGTATATAATATGGGCACAAACACATTGATTGTAGAAAATATCATTACTCTAAATTATCACAAAAGGTCCAATGAATGTCAAATGGTAATCAAGCATCATCTAATGATGCTCAAAAATGACATATTTGATTTGAAAAGAGAAGAGAAGTCCCTCAAAACTATAACAAAGGAAATAGATGCCATAGTTAGGAAGAGGGTAATATTCCATAGTGAAAATGATTTGGAGGATGAAGTAGTACTTAATTCTCTAAAAAAACTCATTGATGCACCACAAGAGTTATTCGATATTGAGAAAATAAAGTAGTTAGTGTCACTTGAGAAGTCTTGTGACCAGCTGAAAGAAATCATCAAATGGAAGCAAAACATGCTTCAAAAGGTTGCCACTTGGCTTGAGGAGTATTGAGTGAAATTAAAATACCAAGCAGGCATAGACCAAGGGAATCTCTCCCTAATATCAAAGAATATACCAAGTATAAGAATAGTTTGGTGAAGGATTATGTTATCCAGATCGACTCTAGAATGTAACCAAATATTTTAGTTTATTCTAAACTAGTACCACTTCTCTCTTATTTTCTCTCCCTTCTTCATTTTTTCTCATTTACCATTAGGAAACCATTATCCTTCACCCATTAGTGGCACATCCCTTTCAAATTTAATTTTTGTGTAATCATGTGCATAAGAAAGGGACATTTTTGTTTGTTATAAAAGAAGACAAAGGTTTTTTTTGTCCCTTATAGGATCATCCTCCATGTAGATAATTTAAAATATTCTACCATAGTGGAGGATCAAGCTTGCCATCATCATAGAAGCATGAACATAATCTGAGGAATCATGTTTGTTACAAGGTCTAATAGACTCCAGGCCCATGAAGGAATCTTCTAGATGGAGCATCTTTAGGAATATGCTAGGCTTAACTCATTTGTATAAGTAAAGGGGGTATGTCCCTTTACAAGGGTTGGTAAAATTTTTAAATCAAGGGCTATAGCCTCGAAGAGTTCTCACCATGTAATGTTTTTGGTGCCAAATTAATTTCTGATGTAAAATCATTGGCAAGATTTGAGAGCATTATACATGACTCCCTTGTCACATGATTTTTTGCATGGTGTTAATCTATTATATTTTTAAATACACATTGTATTCATTTCTAATTCAATTGATAAATGAAGTCCACTCATGGTTTCCATTCTCTTTTCATTATTGAAGTACAATGTCATGTTTTACATGTTTAGTTGATTGGTGATATGATGTATTCATCTTTATGATGGTCATTTAGAGTGTATATCTAGATTGTAAAATCCTTTTTTCTTTGAGATTTGGGAATAGGGTGTTGATATAATTTTTAAGGTTAGTCTTAGGCTCAAAAATTCAATTGGTATGGGTTCTTGAAGGACATCACTTATGTATGATTTCAATTTCACTTGTTCTAGATTTATATTACATTTGATATTAAAAATGACATAAAAATTTAGTGGAATTTCTTTATTCTCTCTATTAACCCTACACTTTAATTTATATTAACTAATAATTTTATCTTACCCTATTTTATCCTACACATAACATGCCCTTTACATATCTGAAGTGTTATTTGCCTATGAATGCATAGATATTGTATACTTAACATGTGTTTGCATTTTGTATGTTAAAGATTAGTATTACAAATTCTTAGTCAACCCTCTATATTTGAAGATTATTTAGAATGGAAGTTACAATCACATTCATATCTATCTTTAGTAGATTGTGTCTAGCCTAGAATATTTGCTCATTCTATGTGAAAACCCTTCCTGATGGATTGAACAAGCTTGGTTATGTTCAAATTAGATTTATATTCCCTTGTGTTGACAATCCCCATGAAGATTGAATTATATAATCCCTTCATATGAGAAAGTTACCACTTAGGTCCTCTCACCTTGGTTCAGGTAGAGCCATAAGTAGCAGGGAACTGATCATACCATTTTTAGGTCCCTCCCAATAATTTTATCTATTCAGTCCAATCTTGATGTCAAACCCTTCCCCAGTTACAATGACATATTAAGTGGGTTTTCCATCTTTGCTTACCATTCTCTTCAAGTGTGTAAGGCCGAGTGACTGAGGTGTAAAACTGGGAACCAACAGACTATAAGAAGACTCTTATATGATTTTGAACATAGTTAGAATGCAATTTATAACTATCACATGTAATGACTTTGCATGGACTTGGAGGATGAGGTGACCCCTTCCTCAAGACTATTTAAACAATTGTAATCCACTAGTTGAAGGTAGTGAGAAAATTTTCAATATATAGGAGAAAAATTAATTGTGATTATTGGTAAATGTGTTTGTGTATTCTCTCTCCAATTTCTATGTAATTATGATTTTTTTTGTTTGTATGATTCAATAATTCTTAGTGTGTAACAACCACAATGAATTATTTATTACCTTGATTGATATGCTAGTCTTAGATGTGAATTTTATATTGAAATATTAGTAGATTACATTGATTATTGGCAATCAAGTTGATTGATTTATGTTCTTAAATGTGTAGAAGTGCTTTCTTTTGATATAGTTTTCTATGTGTGTGCAAAATCTTCTTTAGATACCTCATTAGCCTAAGCTATAATCTCCTAACTAAGGGTGTGCAATAGTTTATCTAAAAGGGGAAACATTTGACTAAGGCTTGTGAGTTTCTTATATTAGTATCCCCTTAGACTTATAAACTATGTCTAAATATTAGTGTGTAATAGCTTCTTGCAACTAGCATAGGTTTTGAAATCACTTATCCATTTAGAAACTAGTAAGAGAGGTGATTCCTGAAAACACAAAATCTTCTTTTAGACCTTACCCTTCCCTCATTTTTTTGAGTTTATTTTGAGATTTATCCAATTTATATTAGAAACCAAATATTCATATAACTCACATAAAAATTTACCACTTTTTAAGGGATCACACCTCCATCCAAAAAACCTTGTCAACAACCTGCATGCCCTACTAGCTATTCCATCAATAGGTTATTCAAACTGCATACCTACAACTCATGCCCTGGAGTGGAGTTTAAATCCATTGAGATATTAAAATTTTTAGAGGCTACCTCATTAGCTATGGTGTGAGTAATAACTGCATCAACACACAGTTTCCTCATCTTTACCACAATCTCCTTTAATAGCTCTTTCAATTGTAACTTCTTCATTCATCCTCCATAGAATAGGCTCCTCTTTAAGAAGGGAGATGGTGGGAGGGAAATGAATAAACTCATGCATTTTCTTGGGGACAAGGGATTAATTTTTAAATTTGAGGTCTTGGGAATGGAATATTTTTGTAGGAATGCTTGGAGAGAAAGTAAGTTGAGTTGTACTATGAGTGCTTCATTTTATTCCTCACAAATTCCTTCCTTACCCTCATGATTAACTTCATCAATTTTAGATGTAACCTAAATTTTAGCCTCTTCAAAAATCACTTCTTCCTTCTTTTGGATGTTTCATTGAATTGAATTTTATGAGGGAAAATTTTTAGGCACAAGGTCTTATTTGGGATCAAACTCTATAACACTCACCTCCTCTTATTTTTCCCAAGACTTGACTACACGATTCAAATGTTAGACTTTGAAAGTATTAGGTTCACTTGGAGGTTGAATTGACTCTTTTGGAGGCTCTGTCTAAGAATATTCAATGACTTCATGAGGATAAGAAGCATAAGAGGGATAATATGATGAATAAGAAGGTTCTTTAAGAGTTATGAGAGGAGATTCATCCACAAGACTTGACATGGCATAATCAGGAGTCATAGCCTAATAAGGCCTCCATGATGGTATAAGCTTGTTTTATTGAGGAAGTGTAGGTTTATCTAGAAGGAAACATGGAAAACAAGTTTGATTAGGGGTAGGAAGAGAAGGTTGAGGTTTCTTGACTTGGATCTCTTGATTCTCCCATTTTACTAACCTATCTACCCACCATTAGTTCATGGTTCTCATTTCATGCAACTCATAAGTCATAACATACTAATTTCCCTCTCAAGCTATTTCCCACCTAGTTGTCAACATGTTTACTATCTTCATCATCTTCTATATGAGTGAAAAGGAATCACATCCAACTCTCTATCCCCTACTCTCATCAACCGTTTATACTTTAGCATATTTGGATTGAATGCTAACAAGGACATGGTAAGGGAAAAATGATTCTAAGTTAGAGATGGATTAGGAGGATGTTGAGGTCAACATATCCCCAATTATGATATTTAGGACCCTTGAGATATTTTGAAACTTAACACTAAAAGCATGGCATGTTTTGAACATTATTAGAATTTTAAGATCATCCACTTTGATAAAGTTGGCTTATTGGTTTATGGTTTTGCTTCAAGGTTACCTAATGTTGCTAATAGTTTCCATTTATGTGACAAGTTTCAAGTTTCATGGAGCCTTTATAAATAGATCATGATTAGATCCCCACTATTTATCTTCATTAAAGCTTTTACTATCCTTTGATTTGAAGAATCTCACTGTTGGATTCATGCAATGAAACCCTCATTTCAACAAACCCTAACTTGAGCCCTTGGTTCAAATTTACATTTGGTAGGAACATTTAAAATTAATTTGGACTTAAGCTTAATTTTCATTTTAAGGCTTAGACATATTTCTTAACATGAGAAAACCTTAACCTAAAAGTCCTACTTGGTCCCTTTTATTTTCCCCCTTTGTTTCCTATATTTCTAATCAAGTCTAATGTTCATGTTGGTAGGGTCACTTATAATTTTTCTAGTGTGGTCCCTTTGTTACCTATTTATCCTAAAGACTTAATCCTAAGGACCCATCAAATTTGTTATCATGAATGGGACCTTAATCTTAATAATTTAGCCTAAGTTCTTATTTCATCCTGAGTCCTCACTTAAATACCTTATTTGTTTATAGATTTAACATTCCACACTTCATCACAAATCTTAATCTAATGGTGTGAAGAAAGCTTGATGAAATTGAGAATTTAGTCCTTTGAACCAATCATGTATGAGTATCTGGATCATGATTGATGACTCACACCTCATTGAGACTGAGGATCAGATAGAGCAAAGACAACATTGAAAAGTTAAAGGCTAAAGGAGTCCCATTAGGATGACAAGTGGCATCATATAGAGGACTTGATTAGAGATCAAAGACCCATGGATCCTCCATGAAGTTAACAAAGTCAAAGCTAAAAACCCTAAAAATCTACCACATGGTGCTCTCATAATCATCAAGATCAAATGAACCAATGGCATACACTCACTTAGATCTTGATCAAATAAATTTCACTTCATTGTGCCTCATGATTAAATAAAGTTAATTGAATCTAAGATCCATGGAATATAGGAACTTGATGAGCTTAAAATTGATGATTGTGTGACCATCATTTAATGTCCATAAGGCCATCATTAATGTCTATGCAACCATCAACTTTAATCCCACCAAACCTAAAGAACTTCAGGAGCTTAAATTTAACATCCTTACAAACATCATTTGATGCCTATGAGGTTGTCATTAACATCTAAGAGGACATAAAATTCAATCTCTTTAAATATTTTACCTAGACAATGGGGCATGTTTTATATCATTCAATGGGTCATTTGATATTATACTTTAAAAATTAGCATAAAATGATTTAAGCTAAGTCTGTGGCATGTTCATTAATATGAAATAGACTTAACCAAAAGCATTTTAATTGAAGTTCTTTTTTATGACCATGCTCTAACTAAAGTCCTTGCATCTCGTAGGATCAATGGCTCATACTTCATTAGGACCAAATGATCCAATAACACATAATCACAGATGACTTTTCAATAGAGCTCTAAAAGCCTATGGACTCAACACATGGAAAATGAATGTTCAATATGTGATTGAGGTAGAGGATAGAGTTTAGAAATCTTATGAAAATATCAAGTGGCATAACCATGGGGCTTGATACAAAGACAAACAATAACAGGGGAGATCCTAGATAATGATCAACAACCTATATTGATCCATGGGTGATGATCTAATGGTGCAAAGCAAAAAGTAATCTTTTAAATACCAATAGATAATGATTCAAAGACATTTCTGAAAAATTCCATGAAAGTGCTAGATAGATGCCAAATAAGTGCCATGCAAGCACAAATGAAAAAAATGAAGATCTTGTGTTCTAAAAAATAGAAACATATAAAGGTAAGAGTCAAGTCCAGTTTAGGGTAGACAACAACATGATCCTAGACATGATCTTCAATGCAGGTGAAAGGATAAATAAGGCCAAAAGAATCAAAGAATCCATGACTAAGAATGACAAGGAATTGAATGAGCTTGCTGACAAAGAGGTAGAGTGTCTCTTGAAACTAGTTGTGGACTTAGAGCTGGTTAATGAATAACACCAAAAGGCTATGAACATCCTTCAACAACAAAAAGAAAGTTCTCAGGTGTAGGGTCCATCAGTTAGTTAGTTAATATTAAAATTTTGAGAAGCATTGTAACATTTTGGAAATGGGATATTATTTTGTAAAGGCATATGATAGTTTGTTAACATATTTTCCTCTAAGTTAGTCTATTTTAGAAAAGTAAGTGTATTCTAGAACTTTGTAGAAAAAGGGTAGATGTCCTTACTTCTTATACATTTGTATCTTGTAACTGATCAGTAAACTACCTTGTCCTTATATAAAAGGTAGTAGTACCATTTTTTAAAGGGGGGATTTATTAGAGCCAAAATTACTTTATAAACTTGAATAAAGCAATACAAAGAATGAATTCTGTAAAGATTATCTAATATTTGTCTGTGTTTGCTATTATGGCTTCTCTCTCATTTTCTTATTCTGATTTCTAGATTTGAATGGTTCTAATGGATTCTTTATGTTCATCTTTAATTTTAGATTTATTAAATTATTCCAATATTAGGTTAAGAAAAATTTCGTAGGTTCATTTCATTTTCTTGCTCTTCTTGCATTTGGGCCAATGCTATTTGCTTGCAGGAGTAAATATTTAAAGTGAGCCTAGTTCTTATATGCATCTTTCCATACCTTCCTTAGAAGTTTTCCTGATATGTGATGTGATTTTGACTAAGTTGTTTCACTTCACATGTTGGTTTTAAGTGCATGTTTAGATGAAATCTAAACTTTGTCATGATATTTGAAATGAAGATCAATAATATTTATTTTTACCCTACCCTTCCTTTTGTTCTTTTTTGACATTGATCACCTTAGTTTAGCTTGTCATTGTAAATTCCCATCTTAAATTAATTATTAATTTAGTTATTGATCATAATTCACTATCCTTTACATAATTATTGCATATTTTGCATAGATATGTTGTTTGGCCATAGTGGCTCCCAACCACCAACTAATATAAATATTGTGAAACAGTCACTTGTTCTACTTCTATTCCACCAATAGGTAATAAGATTACTGTAACTTAAAACTCATGCATCATATTATTAGGAATTAAAAAATGAGAAGTTTTTATTAACACTTTGGGATCCTTTGGTACACATTTAGGCATCAACAGGAGGATCTCTGTTGGCACTAGAAGAAGGTCCTTAACAAATCTTTGTGAATTTGTAGGATATTTGCTAATTTTGGTGTATTTTAATCAAAGATCACTCTATTTTTTACATATTCATGTTTTTTTAGCATAATTGTGTAAAGGTTAGTGATCTTCATGGTTTTAGACTAGTCTTTGGGCTTATTTAGACAAAGATTGACATTCTTTGAATACATATGCTTAGTTATGGTAAAGATAGCTTTAGATATGTGAATCCAACTAGTTTGAGGTTAGTAATAGATATTTTGATCAAAGATTCATAAATACTTTGAAAAATTGAGTTTATTTGGACTTGAACATGTAAAGATCATTCATACTTGCGTATTTGGACACTTGTTTGAGCTAACTTAGTCAAAGAGTGCTATCCTTTATTGTTATTTATATGAATATTTAAAAAATTTGCTTAATTTGTAAATCTAATCATTATTATTTGTAAAGAATGATTTGACACATAATATTTCAAATAGGTTTCAAGGTCACAAGCTATAATTATCGTAAGAAAGGCTAAGACAAGAAAAATTCCCAAAGTCTCAAACACTTCACCAGTTTAAGGTACTCATGTGTTTAAGGTATGGATTGGCTAGATGGTTCTTCAATCAATGTGTTAGGTATAGTACATGATATTCTTTAGAATCCTAAAATATAATTTCCTTTGTATAGTCCTAATAATGTTGTCACTATTGAAAAACATTTTAGAAGTTTCAAAGTTGCTCTGAGATTGTTAAATGTGACTCATGAAGATGTAGCATGTAGGTTATTTCCATTTACTTTTAAAGATGTTGCTTATGAATGGTTTCTTAACCTTCAAGAGGTTTGCATTACTAGTTAGAATGACTTAAATAATATCTCCATTGATTAATTTGGAAAAATTATTAGTCCCTGTGTCTTGTATCAATAGTTCACCATAGCTAAAAAGGATGTTAATGAAACCATCAGAGCCTTTAATGCTCAGTTCCAAAAAATGTTTAATAAAACTAAAGCCCCTTATAGAACTAATGAGGCTTTGGACTTAGATATTTATAAGGATGCTATAAATACCTTAACCTCTATGTTCATAAAAAGATCTCTTCCAGTCATAAAGACATTGACCTAGGCCTACTCTAAAGCTATGATCATTAATGACCAAATGTAGCCCCAAGGTCAGATGACATTTTCCATGCCTAATGTCAATTCAAATTGGCCCATCCAGAATGCCATTCCTAGTATGCCTACTTTAACACTAGCTCAGAACCATTTTCCATTAAGTCATTCATATCTTGGACAAGACTTAAAGTTACTGAATAACACTACTAGTGGATTTCATCCACAAAATAATATAACTCTAGTTTCCACAACTAGTAATAATTCTCCAATTCATGAGCTTAAAACACCAAAAAGTTCAAACAAATTAATATTAGAGATGATCTAAAAATTGAGCATTGAATTTCATCAGTTGCAAAAATAAGTAAGAAATATAAGGGATGGATATGACAAAAACTATGCTTCCTAAAGCTTTGATAGGACTCCAAATAAGTTTTAAGATATTAGCAATAACATATCATCTGAGGAAACACACATGAGTTTCCATGATATTATTGTGGCTGATTATTACAATATTTTTGAAACCTCTAAAATTGTGCCTAATTAGGACTTTGCTACAGGGACATGTGGCTTTATAGGAGCATTTCAAGGTTTCATGTATGCCTTTGATTTTTTATTTGAAGATGAAGATGAGATAATTGAATAAGTTGCATCTAAGATGACTTACATTCCTAAAGATGTAAGAGAGATTGTAATTGAAGATCAACAATATGTCATCATTGGTACACCTTTATATGGAGAAGAATAGTTTCTAGAAGTAGATATGGATCAAGTACATGATGATATTTATTCAAAAGCTAGCTAAAAAGATAATCCACACATGTTTATTTTTGAACTAGAGAATACCCTTAAAGAAGATGATCACTAGTAGAGGTCATTCCATGATTTATTAAATGGAATCAAAGATCTAGAGATGGTAGATAATGAAATATGACAACACATGGATGCTTAATCTAAGGATTTCACAAATTATATGGAGTTCTCAAAATATGATATTATTTTTGAGGCCTAAAACCAAGATAAGCTAGAGTCTGATTAGAAAGAAGAGCTGCATCCCTTCATTAAAAATGAAGATAGAGTGAGTGAATCAAATCAAGAATTGTCATGTGAATTCATCAAGAGGTTAGTAGTATGGGAAAAACATGTCTCTCATGATGAGATTCTAGATAGACATCATTCATTTGATTAGGATGAACAAACCTTTTGGGATGAATTGGAAGATTTTTTTGTAATGATTGGTATCCCACTTCCACCTTAGAAAGAACCTAATGAAGACATCAGTCTAAGAATGAGAGTCAAGTTACCATTATTGAGTAAAGATGATATAAGCCACTATTTATCTATGGATGAAATAGAACTAACACTCTTTCTGTAAAGTGGGAAAATTTAGGAAGAAGATGATTGGGTCTTAGAGTCATATTTTTGATCCATGTACTTGAAAATGGATATGGGAGCCCAAGTCACACCATCTAGAAGACTTAGGCATACAAACACCCCTATATGTAGGAATATGCCATCAAAAAACAATCATGCTTCAAGGTTCTATATTATATTAAATAATTTTCCATTTGATCCAAGAGGTAAGTATTTTATGAAGTTAGTATAGGGCTTAGATTAGTTTCTTTCCTATTCTTGCTTTGTTATTTATTTTCCTTCCTATCCATTATTTGTATATAGGCATATATATATTTGTTTGCTTATTTTTTCACTTCATGATTTTCTACTTTTTATTGTGTGTTTATTTATTTTTGCTTTATTCCTTGCTTCTGATAAGTCCTTTTAGACAACCATCAGCTCAAGTTTCATCTAGGTTGCTTAAGAGCTTCACAATTTAAAATTGCAGATATGAATTTTCAACATTGGTTGATCATGGGTTGTTGAAATGTGAACTTGATGTTCTAATTTATAGGAACTAGTAAAGACTGAAGAATAGGTTAACTATTTTATGAGAACTAGAGCATTATTCTGATCCAAACTTGGTCTTAAGAGGAGTTACACATGTGGAATGAAAGATTGAGCTATTAGAGCATAGTCATGTTTGTAATTAATAAACATCCTTGCTTGGGAAAAAGGTCATATCCATAGGTAATTACCTGAAGATTAAACACTTGACCAAATCCTTCAACCTAACTACCTTGGTTCTCAACCTTACTGAAAGCATACAAGATCTAAAAAATACAAAAATAAGAATTCAATGCAAAATCAAAAGCTTTTAAAGCATAGGTGATTTTGGTAATCTCTACTAGGGATATGGACACCTAGATGGTAGTATATCAAGGCTATGAATGGAGCTAAAGGTATCTCTATCAGGGATATAGATTCCTGGCTAGTAGTAGAGTAATGCCCAAGCCTTCCCTGAACTAGAAGCATAGTCCTTAATGGATATATAAAGATGCTCTATGTCAATGTTAATGATTAAAGACATAAAACTTAGAAGTTATCCCTTGAATCCCATGGAAAATAGTAAGTGAAATCAAAACACACACACATAACATGGCTATGCCTTAATGTTTGACCCTAATTTTGCATGTGTAAAGCTTGTTTCAACCATGAACTGATCTTGGTGATGACATAGATCAAGTAAAATAAGTAACCTAATCACTTATCCAAACCAGAGCCTTTGAGCTCTAACATATTACTATGTTTCCCATAGAAGTCACCATTTGTTGAGGTTAACATACCCCCATTTTTAGAAATTAGGACCCTTAATATATTTTGAAACTTTACATTGAAATCATGGAATGTTTTGAATATTATTAAAATTTGAAGATCATCCATTTTGATTAAATTGGCCTACTGGTTTATGGTTTTTATTTAAGGTTACCTAATGTTGTTAATTTTCCCTTCATGTGATAAGTTTCAAGTTTCATGGAGCCTTTATAAATGGATCATGATTAGATCCCCACTTTTTTATTTTCATTCAGGCTTTTACTAGCCTTTGATCTAAAGAATATCGCTATTGGATTCATCCATTGAAACCTTCCTTTCAACAAACCCTAACTTGGGACCTTGGTTCAAATTTATGTTTAGTAGGAGCAAATTGGTGGGAAAATTTCAAATTACTTTGGACTTAAGTTTAATTTTCATGTTAATGCTTAGTTGTATTTCTTAACATGACCAAACCTTAACTTGAAAGTCCTACTTAGTCCCTTTTATTTTCCCCCTTTATTTCCTATATTTCTAACTAAGTCTAATGTTCATGTTGGCAGGGTCACTTTTAATTTTTCTATTGTGGTCCCTTTGTTACCTATTTAGCCTAAATTATTAATCTTAAGGCCCCATCATATTTATTAACACTAACGAGACCTTATTCTTAATGCTTTAGCCTAATTTCTTATTTCATTTTGAGTCCTCACTTAAATAGCTTGCTTCTTTGTAGATCCAATGGTTTGTGCTTCATCGTGACTTTTAATTTGATGGAATAAAGAAAGATTAATGAACTTGAGTATTTATTACTCAAACCAATGATGTGTGAGCATCAAGATCATGATCATGGCTTGTACCTCATCAAGATTGAGGATCAGATGGAGCAAAAATAACATTGAAAGGTCAAATACCAAAGGAGTCCCATGAGGATGACAAGTGGCATCATCTTGGGGACTCAAATAGAGATCAATGACCCATAGATCCTCCCCAAGGTTAGTAGAGTTAATGCTCGGGAGCCCCACATAGCCACCATGTAGTGATATTATAGTCATCAAGACTGAATGAACCAATGGTGTGCACTCACTCAGATCTTGATTGGATGGATTTCACTTCATTGTGGCTCTTGAAAAATACCAATGGCTAGTGTTTCAAAGAAATTTATGAAAAATGCCATGAAAGTGATAGATAGACACCAAATAATCACTACACAAGAACATAATGATAAAAATGAGATATTGTGTGATTGAAAATGCAAACATATAGAGGCAAGAGTTAAGGCTAGTCTGGGGTAGATAATAGCAGGATCTTGGACATGATCTTAAATGCAAGCGAAAGGATCACTGAGGCTAAAATCATCAAAGAAGCCATAACTAGGAATGATAGGGAATTTAATGAGCTTGATGATAAAGAGGAAGAGTGTTTCTTGAAACTAGTTGTGGACTTAGATATAGTTAATGAACAACACGAGAAGGCTATGAACATCCTTCAGTAATAGCAAAAAAGTTTCAAGCATAGGGCCCACAAGCCAGTTAGTTAATATTCCACTTTTGAGAATCATTGTAACATTTTGGAATTGGGATATTATTTTATAAAGTCATGCTATTTTTTTAGCATATTTGCTTATAGGTCATCTATATTTAAAAAAGCAAGTGTATTCTAGAACTTTGTAGAAAAAAGGTAGTTGTCTTACTTCTTTTATATTTATATCTTAAAATTAATCAGTATATTGACTTGTCTTTATATAAAAGGTAATAATACCATTTTTTAAATGGGGGGGAGTTCTTAGAGCCAAAAATAATCTGTAAAATTGAAGCAGTTAATACAAGAAAGGAATTCTATAAAGATTGTCTAGTATTTGTCTATGTGTTTGCTATCATGGCTTTTCTCTCATTTGCTTGTTCTGATTTCCATATTTTAATGGTTCTAATGGAGTCTTGATGTGCACATTTAATTATAGAGTTGTTAAATTATGCCAATGCTATGTTTATTGAAAGTTCTTAGAAATAATGATAAAAATGAAGATATTGTGTGATTGAAAATGCAAATATATAGAGGCAAGAGTCAAGGCTAGTCTGGGGTAGATAATTGCAGGATCTTGGACATGATATTCAATGTAGGTGAAATGATCATGGAGGCCAAAATCATCAAAGAATCCATGACTAGGAATGATAAGGAATTTAATGAGCTTGATGATAAAGAAGAAGAGTGTTTCTTGAAACTAGCTATGGACTTAGATATAGTTAATGAACAACACGAGAAGGCTATAAACATCCTTCAGTAATAGCAAAAAAGTTTCAAGCATAGGGCCCACAAGCCAGTTAGTTAATATTCCACTTTTGAGAAGCATTGTAACATTTTGGAAATGGGATATTCTTTTATAAAGTCATATTATATTTTTTTAGCATATTTGCTTATAGGTCATCTATTTTTAAAAAAGCAAGTGTATTCTAGAACTTTTTAGAAAAAAGGTAGTTGTCTTACTTCTTTTATATTTGTATCTTAAAATTAATCTGTATATTGACTTGTATTTATATAAAAGGTAATAATACAATTTTTTAAATGGGGGGAGTTCTTAGAGCCAAAAATAATTTGTAAAATTGAAGTAGTTAATATAAGAAAGGAATTCTATAAAGATTGTCTAGTATTTTTCTATGTGTTTGCTATCATGGCTTCTCTCTCATTTACTTGTTCTAATTTCTATATTTTAATGGTTCTAATGGAGTCTTGATGTGCACCTTTAATTATAGAGTTGTTAACTTATGCCAATGCTATGTTGATTGAAATTTCTTAGGTTTATTTTATTTTCTTTCTCTTCTTGCATTTGGGCCAATGCTGTTTACTTACAAGAGTAAATATTTAAAGTGAGCCTAGTTCTTATTTTCATTTTTCCAAACATTCCTTAGAAATTTTCTTGATGTGTGATGTGATTTGGACTAAGATTTTTCACTTCACATGTTGGTTTTAAGTGCATTTTTGGATGAAATATGAACTTGGTCATGATGTTTGAGATGAAGATCAATAATATTTATTTCTACCCTACCTTTATTTTTGCTCTTTTTTGACATTAATCACCTTAGTTTATCTTTTCATTGTAAATATCCATCCTAAAATATTTCTTAATTTTTTTCTTGATCATAATTCACTATCCTTTGCATAATTACTACATACTTTGCATAGATTTGTTATTTGGCCATGGTGGTTCCCAACCACCAATGAATATAAAATATTGTAAAATAGTCACTTATTCTACCTCTATTCAACCAATAGGTATCAGGATTACTACAACCTACAACTCATGTCTTTTATTCTTAGGAATTTAGAAATGAGAAGTATTTCTTAACACTATGGGTACCTGTGATACACATTTAAGAATCAACAAAGGAGGTGAGTATAACTTCTAAAAGTCTTGATAAGGCTACTGAGGCATATAGTTATGGTCATAGTGAGGTTGATAAGGGTAACTATAAATCTTATATGGATCATCATACTCTTGACAAGATTTATCATAGGGTTGATAATACTCTTGTTAAGTCTAATTAGGCTCATAACAAGGTTCATATGGAACATGATAAGGCTAATATGT
This sequence comes from Torreya grandis, assembly GCA_037957365.1. NCBI lineage: Eukaryota > Viridiplantae > Streptophyta > Pinopsida > Cupressales > Taxaceae > Torreya > Torreya grandis. Next base: position 1,999,939 of record JARHVA010000401.1, on the reverse strand, counting down.
ATCACGACCAATTGGTGTAGCTCATTATAAGGTTGATGAGGAAGTATATCATATGAATTTTATTCATACACAACCATAAAAACAACATTAGGATAGTGAAACCAAGATACACTTACTTAAAAATTTTGCATGGGCTATTAAAAGCAATTGAATGATCTTGGAGTCACCAAATACTTCATGAATAATAATGATACAACTAAAATTTCACCAAGACAAGCACCAATGGGTCCCACTATGTGTGCTAAAAACTATTAACTACTAGACTCACACCCTTGTGAACATATTTTTAAGTCTTCATAGTCTGAAGAAACATGGAGACAATCCTAGGATATGGGTGGCCTAATAAGTGGATTGAATCTCTAGATTCTAAGGGATATCTCCCCTTTATGTATAAATTATGATCCCTACTCGACACTACCAACTTGAAAGGGAAAATAGAAGAGGGTAAAATGAAAGGAAAACCTATCTAACTGAGGCAATACACCAAAATATGTCCTCCACTTGGTAATATGAACTAAAAAGGGTGAATAATAACATAAAATTGATTTCACTTCTCAAATGAGAGACTCAAAACATCAATGCTTCACATAGAGTATTAGCTTTATGAATGATCTAAGGTAGATTATTCAATAGGTATCTCAAAGACACTAAAGAAAAATTACACTTTTCATACATACAAGATGCTTTAAGAATATTATGAAACTTGTAAGGATGAAATAACACCTGTAAATAGGTAAAAAAGAAAGGACAAAATGATGTAGAATTATCTTCATGTCTTCAATGTCTTTTAATTTTTTTTGTTGAGTCTAGGTTGATTTGATATGCTTATTTAGTTTTTCCTCCAAAACTATGGTGTTCAAATTTTCAAATTTGAGAATATATCTATTAAGCTTGTAATAAGGCCTAAACATGTCTCAAGGCCAAGATTGTATAGATTTACATACAAAATATTTTTAGAGATAATATTCCATGTGATCTTAGGTTGGTTGAATAAGATTTAGGTCGTTTAGAATCTTATTTGTTTGAAAAAGTTGTTAGTTCTATTCTTATAGTTTGTTGTATGAGTCTAGGAATAGAGATTTGGTGTCTAATTTGAGTTTTTTAGTTTTTTTGAGTGATTAATTTAACCAAAATATATTTAATATGATGATTTGAATTTTAAATAGAGATATGGAATGTTTAAGGACAAAATATTATGTTTTGTTAAGGCTTTTCTCATGATTGGAGGTGCATCCTAGATAAGGTAGTGAGCTCAATTTTGATAGTCAATGTTTAAGGGGTTTATTTCTTAACTATGAGTGCTCAAACTCTTAGTAGATACAAAAATAAGCTCAATGAAATTTATTTGAAGTCTTGACACCCTAGAATGCTCTCTGTAGCCTTATTTGTATGTTGACTGTGCCCTAACTAGGGCATGGATGATCTCCAAATCCGTATGGTGGAAATATTCAAAATTTTAAATATTGATTCCCTCAATGTATGTGCTTACTATCTAAAGTTTCAAATACTAACTTAAAATGTAAGGGTTATTTCAAATACAAACTTGTTTTTAAGCCTTATATGTATTGGTTTGACTGAGACAGAGGGTTTTGGTCATGGTTTAGATTGAAAACTAACTAAGTTTTAGTTTGAATAGTCATATTATGTCATTTTACACTTATTAGATGAGTCTTAAGTTTTAGATCAAATATATTCTCCATATACTTTCCTAAATAGGGTGCTTAGGATACCTAATTAGATTTGACATAGTTGCTATTAGCCCTATTCTGTACATAGTAACCCTATATACATTTCACATATGTTACATAAATCCTTAATGGGTATCCAAATCATATTCAATTTCTATGATATCAAGAATCTAATAAAAGTTATGCAAGAAAAGAGGGTTAACAAGGTTACAAGCCCATTAGCCCCTCTACAAGGCAAATATGGCCTTATGGCCTTGGTTGTGTGTTTTGATCATTCAAGACTATCAAAATAGGTGTAAATAGTTTGGATAAGTTGTGTTTAGTATGTATAGATTATTACTTATTGTATATGAGTCTTTCTGTATAATTTCATGTTGAGATCAATTCTAAGTATGCTCATGTATTGTCAAAAGAACATTTAGTCATGAATCTTGTGTAAGAAGAAAGTTCCTAAGTCAGTTTAGGAGTATTGAAGGTGTAGTTATATGGTCTGAGGGTGACACCAATTTTGGTATTAGATCTAAAAGATTATGCATAATCTAACATCTAAAGCAAAGGAGGAAGAATGTGAAATAGAGGTAAGATTCCGAGATGGCCATGAGAGTGTAGAATAGAGGTAGAGTTGTAGGAAGGAAACTAATAGGTTTGATGGTAATAATATAAGAATTTAAGAACCTACAAGCTAGGTTACAAGACCTAGATATGGATCAAAGGAGAGGTGCTGACATGAGTGAAATCAATGATAGAGAAGAAGAGCTACCGGAGGAAGAATTGGTGGTATAAGATGATACAACTAAAGAGAGGCTAATCAGAGCCATTATGAAGGTGAATACCAAAGATGGAGGTTACAATGTATGAAGGAAACTTGAATGTGGAATAATTGATTTATTGGATCAGTGTATTAGACAAGTACTTTGAGTATGAAGGGATAGAAGAAAATGACAAGAAAGTCAAGTATGCCATGACTATATTGAAAACCATGCATCCTTGTGGTGGGATGGAGTGTAAGATGAAAGGAAGAGAAAATGAAAGCCAAAGATTAGGAGTTGGGACATAATGGTAGTAAAAATGAAAGGTAAATTCATGCCCTTAAATTATCAAGAAAATCTTTTCAAGAAATTGTAAAATTTGAAACAAAAGGACATGTCTATAAAGGAATACACTAATGAGTTCTATAGGCTAACCATAAGATCAGGCCATATTGAGGATGATATAGAGAAGGTAGCAAGGTATAATAATGGTTTGAATTTTGTCATCCAAGATGAGATTAGCCTTCTCACACCTAAGATAATTGAAGAGGCATACCAATTTTCCCTAAAAGTTGAGGAGAAGATTGCAAGGACACAAACATCCTTCTCAAGAGGAAGGGGTAGATACATTAGAGGTAGAGGATCAAAATGAGATAGAAGACAAAATAAAACTTCTCAAGAAGAGACCAAAAACTCACAAAGCTCAAGAGGTAGATATAAACCAAGAAGAAGAAGGCCATACCAAGGATATCAAAGAGGAAGAGGAAGATTCATGGGCAAATGTTTTAGGTGTGACAAATATGCAGGACATAAAGCATATGAGTGTCTAGATAAAACTTCTACTAGCCATGAAAGAGGTGTACATGTGACCCAAGGTGAAGAGGAAGTTTAAGTGCCAACAACCACTCATGAAGCTGTACCAGAAGAAGGTGAGTCTCTCTTAATGAAAAGAATTTTGTTAAAGCCTAATAAGGAAATTATAGAACCACCACAAAGGAAAACTTTGTTTAGGACTACATGTAAGAGCAAGGGAAAATGTTTCAAGATTATCATAGATAATGGAAGTATGGATAACCTTATTTCAATTGAGATGGTGGAGAAACTAGGCTTGAATAATAAGGTACATCCTACACCTTATTAAGTTTCTTGGCTACAAAAAGGACACAAACTCTTGGTAAGTGAACAATGTAAAGTGGATTTTCAGATAGGAACATATAAAGATAAGATTGTATGTAATTTTATGCATATGGATGTGTGTCATATCCTACTTGGAAGGCCTTGGTGGTTTGATAGGAAGGCCATGTATGATGGAAGGCAGCATACATACACATTTGAGAAGGATGGGATCAAGCATAGACTTACACCTTTGAAAGAAGAGGATAATGCTACTATATGATAGAATCCTAAAGTGGTGATCATGAATGGTAAATAGTTTCTACATCAAATTAAGAAGGAAGAGGTAAACTTTGTTATGATTGGTAAGCCAAGAAGTGTAGTCACTAGCACTAAGTTAACTGATTTACCTCTAGAGATACAAGATATGTTGAATGAGTAAATTGACATTATATTAGATGATTTTCCTAATGATTTACCACCATTGAGAACCATTAGACATCACATAGACTTGATTCTAGGGGTAAATTTTCCAAATAAGGCTACCTAAAGGTTGACACTAAATGAAAATGAAGAAATTAAGCATCAAGTCCAAGAATTATTAAACAAAGGATTGGTAAGAGAGTCTAAGTCTTTGTGATATTCCCATAGTGTTGAGTCATAATAAGGATTGGAGTTGGAGAATGTGTATAGACTCCATAGAAATCAATAAGATCACTATCAGGTATAGATTCCCATTACCCAGAATTAATTATTTACTTGATTGTTTGAGTGGAGCTGCATATTTTTCCAAGATAGAATTGAAAAGTGGTTACCATCAGATTAGGATAAGAGAAGGGGATGAATGGAAAATATCCTTCAAGACCAATGCTAGACTCTATGAGTGGTTAGTCATGCCATTTAGGCTAACTAATGCACCAAGCACCTTCGTGAGGTTGATGAATGAAGTGCTTAAGGAGTTCACTGGTAAGTTTGTGATAATATAATTGGATGATATTTTGGTGTCTATTCAAACTAAGGAAGATAATTTGAAACATTTGAAGATGGTATTGAGTAAGCTACATGAAGATAAATTGCTAATCAATGTGAAAAAGTGCAGTTTCTTGATGACAAAATTGATCTACTTAGGATTTATGATTTATAAAGAAGGATTGAAGATGGATAAGAAGATAAAATCCATACTTGAGTGGCTTATACCTAGGAGCACTTTTGAGGAAATAATCTTTAATGATTTGGCTAGATTTTATAGGAAATTCATAAGTAATTTTAATGGAATTATTGCTCCAATGATAAAAAAAATCAAAGGTGACAAAATAAGTTTTTGTGGGGCTGAGGATACTAATAAGAGTTTCAAATTATTGAAAAATAAGGTAACTAAAGAACAAATCTTAACCTTACTTGATTTCAATAAACTATTTCAAGTGAAATGTGATGTTAGTGGGACTGCCATAGGTGCTATCTTAAGCCAAGATGGGAAAGCTATAACATAATTTAGTGAGAAACTAAGTAATGCCAAGAAAATATACTCAGCTTATGGTTAAGAATTCTATGCTCTTGTACAAGATTTGAAGAAATGGAGGCACTATATTTTTCCTAAAGAGTTTGTTTTATTCATTGACAATTATGAATTATAGTTCATTAATAATCAAAATAAGCTGAGTCAAAATTATTTAAAATTGATTGAGTTTTTACAAAGTTTCAAATTCACTATTAAACATAATAAGGGACAATCTAATAAGGTTGCAGATGCCTTAAGTAGGAGGAGCTTAATCATGTAAGAATTTCAAGTAAGCATCTTAGGATTTGAAGATTTGAAAGAGATGTACAAGGAAGATCTAGAATTCAAGGAACCATATGAAGCTTGAATGAATCTAGTAGGGAATGATAGGAGTCCTTGGATATATTTCATGATCCAAGAAGGTCTATTGTTAAAAGGCAGCTAGCTTTGCATACCCAAGATCCATGAGAGAGAATTTGTTGAAAGAAAAACACAGTGGTAGCTTGGTAGAATATTTTGGGTAGAATAAGATACTAACATAGAAAATGGGTGATGATGTCAAGAATTTTTTTGAGAGGTTCAAGAAATGCCAACATACCAAGGGAAGTAGTCAAAACATAGGTCTGTACCAACCACTACCAATTCCCAATAGGCCTTGGGATCCAGTAAGTATGGATTTTGTAATTTGTTTTCCACAAACTCAAAAAGGTCATGATTATATATTTTTAGTGGTTGATAGGTTTTATAAAATGGCTCACTTCATTATATGTTAAAAAATAAGTGATTCTACTAACATATCCAATCTATTCTTTCAAGATATTATGAGATTGTAAGGGCTCCCTAGGAGCATTATTTCAGACAGGGACACTAAGTTTCTTGGGCACTTTTTGAGGACCTTATGGAATAATTTAGGCACAAATTTGAGCTTCATATCAGCCTACCATCTACAAAGTAATGGCCAAACTGAAGTTGTCAATAGGAGCCTTGGCAACATCTTTAAGAGTTTGGTAAGTATGCAACCAAAATAGTGGGATCTTGTACTTGTAAAAGATAAGTTTTCCTATAATGATTCTCATAATAGGATTACAAGAATTATTACATTCCAAATATTGTATGGAATACATCCTAGGGGTGTATATGAGTTAATAAATATAGGTAAGATGGAAGCAAGGAGTGTTGATGCAAAAGAATTTACCAATGAAATGAAAAATTTGCATGAATAAGTAAAGAAGAAACTTAAAGAAAACACCATCAAGTACAAGAAAAGGGTATATCAGAAGAGGAGAGAAGTTAGTTTTAGTGTTGGAGACCTTGTTCTTTCCCACCTTAGAAAGGAAAAATTCCCTAAGAGAGAATACAACAAGCTAAAAGTGAAGAAAATTGGTCCATGTAAGATAGTAAGGAAGTTTTAAAATAATACATATGAGATAGAATTGCCAAAAGGGATTGAAATCTCTCCAATATTTAATGTTGTAGATCTATATCCATACAAAGGTGAAGAACAACCAACTAAAGAGACTGAAAAAGGGTTGATGAAGCTATCTAATGGGAGCAACAACTACCAAATGAAGTGCCAAAGGAGGTTGAGAGTATTTTGGAAAAGAAAGTGGTCAAGAAAACAAGATTTAAGGAATATTTATAGTACTTGACCAAGTGGAAGAACCTACCAACTAAATATGTAACATGGTTGACTAAAAATGACATCCTCTAGTTAGGCACAAGTGTGGAAGAGTTGAGGAACAACAAGTGAAGAATGCTCATTTTTGCTCCTTAGAAGAATGATGCAAGAGAATTTTCATGTCTTCAATGTATTTTCATTGTTTTTTAGTTGAGTATAGGTTGATTTGATATGCTTAGTTAGTTTTTTGTCCAAAACTATGTTGTTCAAATTTTCAAATTTGAGAATATGTCTATTAATCTTGTAATAAGGCCTAAACGTGTCTCAAGGCCAAAATTGTATAGATTTGCATCTAAAATAGTTTTAGAGATCATATTCCATGTGATCTTAGGTTGGTTGAATAAGATTTAGGTCAGTTAGAATCTTATTTGTTTGGAAAATTTGTTAGTTCCATTATTAGAGTTTGTTGTATGAGTCTAGGAATAGAGATTTGGTGTCTAAGTTGTTTTTAGTTTTGTTGAGTGATTCCTTTGACCAAAAAATATGTAATATGATGATTTTAATGTGCAATAGATATATAGAATGTTGAAGGATAAAATTTTATATTTTGTTAAGGATTTTCTCATGACTTTAGGTGCATGCCAGATAGGACAATGAGCTTAATTTTGATAGTAAATGTTTAAGGGGTTTATTTCTTAACTATGAGTGATCAAACTCTTAGTAGAGACAAAAACAAGCTCAATGAAATTTATTTGAAGTCTTGACACCCTAAATTGCTCTGTATAGCTTTATTTATATATTAAATGTGCCCTAACTAGGGCGTGGCTGATCTCTAAATTTGTATGGAGGAAAAATTCAAAAATTTGAAATCCTGATGCCCTCAATGTATGTGCTTACTATCTAAAGTTTCAAATCCTAACTCAAAAGCTAAGGGTGATTTCAAATTTAAACTTGTTTTTAAGCCTTCCATGTATTGTTTTGTTTGAGACAAAGGGTTTTGGTCATGGTTTAGATTGAAAACTTACTAATGTTTAGTTTTAATAGTCATATTCTGTCATTTTACACTTATTATATGAGTCTTAGGTCTTAGTTCAACTCTATTCTCCATATGCTTTCCTAAACAGGGTGCTTAAATAACCCTACCTAAATTTCACATATGTTACATAAATAATTAATGGGTATCCAAATCATATTAAATCTTTGTGATATGAAGAATTTAATAAAAGTTATGCAGGAAAAATAGGGTCAATAGGGGTACAAGCCCATTAGCCCCTCTAAAAGGTAAGTATGGCCTTGGTTGTATGTTTTAATCATTAAATACTATAAAAATAGGTGTAAATAGTTTAGATAGTTTGTGTTTAGTATGTATAAATTATTACTTACTATATATGAGTCTTTCTATATAATTTCATGTTGAGACCAAGTCTAAGTATGCTCATGTATTGTCAAAAGAACATCTAGTCATGAATCTTGTGTAAGAGGAAAGTTCCTAAGTTAGTCAAGGAGTGTTGAAGGTGTATTTAGATTGTATTAGGGTGACACCAAAAAATGAGAGGAATTATGTAATATCACTATCATTCATCAACTAACCATTAAAATACCCTAAATGCAAGCTTTGAGAAGGCATGAATTCAGTCTTATTCATTAAAAATAGGCAAGTTCAAGTGTTTTTTTGAGAATGGCATTTCTAAAACTTATGTTAAGGATTGTTTTAAATTACAAACATAGGATTACATATAGAGATAATGATAAAGGAAAGAGAAAGAGACAAGGCAACCCCTAAAACTAGGAAATGTGACATTTATTTAGTCTTATTCAAACCCAACATAGCGCTCCATTGATTATCTCTCATCCACCTTTGGAAATTAAATATAGGTTTATTTGAGACATGTCTTAAAGATATTAATGAGTCTTTGGGCATTGATATCTAATGTTTTACCAACACAACCTCTTAAATCTTTGCTTGCACAACCTACATTCTTGGCGAAGAAGAGTCTTCCTTGAAAATAGGTCTTGATCCATGAAATTAAGTCATCATGAATTGATCAAGTATTTAGTTTAAACCTTATCCAAAACATTAATGAGGTATTTACATCTTTCTTGGGTTGTTACAGATCTTTGATGCTAGTTTGACTTCTTCAATACCCTAGGTGTTGGAAGGAAGGAAGGCATCTTAGGAGTATTTAAGACCTTTTCCAAATTTGAAACATTATTACAACCACTTCATGAATAATTACAACTTGATTAAACATGGGAGGAAAAAATAAATATTAATAAATCTATTTTAAATGTTTCTATGCATCATTTTAGTACTTTGAACACTTGATTCTTCCTTGTGCAAAAGTGGCATAGGAGAGAGAAAATTGATTTTTTGCAATGTTTCAAGAAAAATTACACCATGGATGGATTTTTAGAATGACATCAGACCTAAAAAAATGTAGTTGTATCCATAGATTAGTCTATAAGTTTCAATTTTGCTCCTAAAGTATGCTTTTTCACTCATTCCTTGTAACCTTAAAAACTTGTAAAGCTCCTTGTATATAATATTGTACTAATAAAATTGGAAAAATGGGAAATTTTTTGAGTACCCTCTATCTTATTAAATATCCATAAAAAATTCATGATCAAAATCCAAGTAGAAGTATGATTTTTCCTTCATTTTCTTCTCTAATTAGGCCTAGTTAGGCCTCCTAGGCCTAGAAAGAGAAATATTTCTCTAGAGATATCCCACACATGTGAAAATATATAAAAGTGTTTGATTAAATTTTAAAATTATATAAAAAAAATCCATGTGGATTTTGAGGTCTTGAGACCCTGTGGAAGTATGCAAACCAAGAAATCACCTTATTACCTAGTCTTATTTTGAGCTTGTTTGAGATTGACTTGGAAAATGAGCATGTTTTGATCACCTATAGAATCTCATGTTAAATTTTTTGAGCTTTAATATTTATGATACATAAAAAAATACATTATCCAATGATTTGGAAGTTCTCCCTTTCTCATAACACTTGAAAAACACCAAAAACATACAAATATAGGGTATTTTTGACAGTCCATACAAGTGACACCAACATCAAAGTAAATGTATATAACCTCATTGGATAGTTAAAAAAAATAAAATAGGTTTAAAGATCAAAATATGGCATTAAATGTGAATTCAAGGTCTATTTTCCTTGACTAGTCACAATCATGGTTTTAGAAGGGTTTACGCCATGTTTGGGGTCTTAACGATTGTTCATAAATAAAAGACCACCAAATTACCTCATTCCACTTGGAAAATTTTCTTTACTAACCTACTCAACTATCCAAAATTTCTTATCTTCACATGCAAAGTTTGAGAGGTGGTGTGAGTATCTGAAGTTGCTCCTTGGGTGGCATGCTTAGCTCTCTTTAAACTTGAGAGAGGTCAATTTTGAGTTTTGGATCTCAAAAATCATTATAATTAGTAGGAGAGGTTAATAAATATAAAAAAAATCCTCTACATGATTCCAAATTCCTTTATCAGTGATCATCACTCCTCTTTATGCATTTGGTATACTGGTCAGGTGTTTTGGGGTTTAGACATGTCTCCTCTTTACTAGACCTCAAGGGAAATTGAGTTGAAAACTGAGTGTTTATGCCTCATAAAAGTGTATAGATAAATTTTACATGAATTTTAATTTCCCTTATGTTTCTTCATGAAGTTTTACGTGCTTTTTTAATGCCTTTGAGCTTAGAAAGACCCTTTGATTACAAGACTACCCCTTACCAAAGGATTGGGATGGGTCTGTGACAAAATAGTGGGTATATCCACTAATTTTATGGAATTTAAATGACAATTAAAATCTTTTTATTATAATTACAACAATTTTTACCAAATTTCAAAGCATGATCACATATATAGAGGCATCAACAATTCAATTTCCCTCAAGACTGGTTGTAGGCTTATGTGTGACTGTGTGTACCTTAGAATAATTATATGTGGAGTTTATAAACTCAATTTTGATCAATATTAATTTTTTTTCATATATAACTACTTTTATATTTTAATTATACCTTATATTCCTCCATATGTATTTGACCTTCTTTTTAGGCTCAAAACTAACTTGCTTCTCATTATAGCTTGTAGGTGAATTCTTGACTGTGTATAAGGGGTTCTAAGATCTTTCCTTCATAAAAATGATATCCTTAATGGAATTAAACTTGTTTGTATTATTATATTGGGTCAAATCACCTCTCAATACATTTTCTAGCTTCTCTCTTAGATATGCACTTTAGACTAATTCTTCTAAATAGGCTTGTAGGTGGCCTATTGGGGTCAGCTTGACCGTGCTTTATGGTTTAAAACCCAATTTACTCCACCACCTCATGTTTATTTTAATATAAACAAAAATTATGACCATTTTTGTATTTGTGGTAGACCTCAATTTTTTTTCACCATTATGCACTTTGCTTTAAGCTAAAGACTAGCCTATCCCAACCTGCATCCTGTCGGTGCTAGAGACTATGTGTGGAGGTTTGAAACCTAGTTTAGTCAATTAATTTATCAAAGTAAATTATCTCATTTGGTTTCAAAAAACCCTATTATTATTGTTTCTACTAAGATATACATTATAATCCTTTCAAACACCTCTATTATTTCATTGAATGCATTTTACTTCATACCTTTCAAGCATGGATGTAAGTACTCATTAGGGCTAGATTTGAGTATACAATCTTGAACCTAGTACTTTCAAAATTTTAATGATATTTAAAGTACCTAATCCTTATTTAATATTCATTTTCAATGTCACACAAGGTTTTTTTACTAGTTTATATCATTTTTAACCTTCTTATCTTTGTCTTCTTGGTAAACTATCTTGTAGGTGACTGTTATGGAGTATCCTTGGCTTACATTGGTAAAGTGAATTAAAAAATACCTATAAAATAGGTATATAACATGGATGAATATCCCTTAATACCTTGTGAGGGTATCTAAACTATCCAAACCTCCTCTCTCTCACACAAACTTCCTCACCATCTAGTACAGAGCTGATTGTGTTCTCTTCACTTGACTATTGGTTTAATCTAAGCCCATGAATGTTATTTGAGAGGATTATTACATTTTTAGGTTCTTTATGACCAAGAATTCAAATATAAAGGATTATAAACATGTTTTTTTCACTCAAAGTTCCATTGGAAGTTCAAAATCTTACTAAATTATTCATTTCATTCTCTTCATAAGTCATTTAGGTATAAGTTGGTTATGGTGTCTATAGGTACATAGTTAATATTGAGGGAATAAGGATATTAACATTATGAAATTGTGAGGGTATCCAAAAGTTTTCACCTCATGACCTTTATTAACTGTGACACTTCATATTTATTCTTGTTTTTATCTCTTCCCTTGACTTCAAGTGATCATGTTCAAGCCATCTAGTTGACTATGATAACATGGTTGTAGGTGAATTTTTTTCAAAGTATAACTTGTTAACATCCTCTTAATATTCAATTTAGGTCACTAAAATCCACAATTTTTCTTAAATCCATACATATTATAGGTTATTTGGACCTTCTCTCCTCACAAATAATATCACATGAAAACTTGACTGACGACCAAGATACATGGCTTTAGGTGTAGATGTGTCTTTGTATAGACTAAAGGTTCACCACACTATTCAACCTACCTTCATGATGTCTTGATTCTATAATGATAATTTCTCACTAATATAACTTGATTTATTAAACTTGTAATCCACCTACCTTCATGTTTCAACAAGATGACTATTGAAGATATAACTTAAGGATAAGTATTATAGGTGGTAATTTCTCCTTGTGTGTATGCACTGAGGAGAGGTGGGAGGTTGGTTCCAAGAGATAAAAGTCAATTAAAGACCTATATTTAACTTTAATAATCCACACTTAAATAGGTTTGAATAGCATGGAAATAAGAAACAAAATATTACCTTAAATGATGTTAACTTACCTTAAAATGTACTAAACTAAATTTTAAGGAGGTTCTCTTCATGGTTTTAATATACCTTGGAGATTAACTAATCACTCTAATCTTATTAATATATCATTGACCACTTTAAAATTTAATATAACACATCATAAACATATTATGAAGACACCAATTCCCTTGAAAGTTTTTCAAATTAGTAGCATAGCCATACATAGACCTTACTATGTTATTTAGGAATAAGAGGCTCTCAAGAGGTCATTTTTTCTCATAGTTACACTGGTCATCTTGAAAACTAACACAAAAATTCATAGACAATCTCATGCTTTGGAAACAAACCTCTATGCATGTGAGATCTAAGTTAGGTCCTATAATCTACCATGATATGATTCTCACCTACTAATAAGAATGCTTACAAGAGAGATTTAACAAACCTATATGCATGTGAGATCTAAGTTAGGTCCTATAATCTACCATGATATGCTTCTCACCTACTACTAAGAATGCTTACAAGAGAGATTTTGAGTTTTTAAGAGCATAGTCCTAAAACCATCCATATAATGTCCTTTAAAGATGAAACAATACTTCCTCAAATTTTTATAATCCCTTAAATATCATGTAAGCTCACTAAGATGCTTTCATACATTGAAAATATCATTAAACCTGCTACTATACCTTGTGGAAGGGCCAAATGACCACCCAAGCTATCTCAAGAGAGACCTTTTCAAGATGAAGGTGCCTAAATTTTTTTATTGGATGAAATATATATACTATACCTAAAACATGATATTGAAAACTCTTAAAAATGAATACTTTCAACTAATATATCAAACATGTCTAAAAATTGTCAAATCTCAAGTCAAGATAGGTAATCAATCTCTTGTCAAAATAATCCTTATCAAGGCCAAGTAGATCATGATTAAAACATAAAAAGGCACTATTTAACCTTTAAATAATCTAAATAAAACCATTTTTCTCCATCTATATCTAAAGTGAAGAAATGGAGATAAACCTGGACCTTGTTTGGATGACTAGGCCATTTAAACCCCCTTGCACTCTTAGCGATTATTCATAAAGATGGCAGAATGAATATGAAAAAAATTCCACTAAATTGAAGGAAATTATGGTCCCTATAATTTAATAATATATTTGGACTTGAATCTCTCTCTCTTACCTATATTGAGCAAAAACTGATGGCCCTTCTAGAGTTACCAAGGAGGTCGATATGAGAGATAAATCGATTTTCTTCATTTTAAGACCAGGAACCTCTTAAAAATAATTTATTTTACCTTATAATGAAAAAATAAGGTTATAAAGATGTATAAAGATAAATTTTATGTTAAGGTGTTTTCAATGATGTCTCCAAGGTGGCCAAGAGTTTCATGAGGTGTCAAGTATGCTAAAAGGTCAATGACAAAGTGTGCCTTAGTCATCATGCATGAACCTTACATTGTTTACTTGGTTAGGTAAGATGATGGATGTTGATGATGTTTTGACCACATTTTATGTGTCATATAGAGTGTAGGAAGTTATTGGTGTACTTTTATAAGTTAAATGAATCCATATGAGTAGTTTTGTGAAAGTCTAGGTTATCTTAGTCATCTTGGTAGAGTTTCCTGAGTAAGCCAATTGATGACATCAAAATTTGCATGTGTGTAGGTTTTAGAAGAAAGTTTTCACATGGGTTTATTTATTTTTATGCCTAGAGAATGTGTTTCAAATTTAATACCTTGACATGATGTCTATCAAAATTTACTATTGTTCAAATTTGATCTCTTAGGTAGATTTCATCGTTTCCATTTTTAGCTAATTTTGCATAAAAAATTGATCGTTGGAATTCAAATATTTGAATTTACAAAGGAAAACTAGTCTATAGTGTTTTGTTTATAAATTTTGAAAATGGATGAATTTGATGATGGAGTAAAAATAAAAGTGGTAAATAACTTCAAGGTAAATCTAGGAAAATTAATTTTGAGGTTTGACTAGTCATACAATTTCATTTATTGTGGTTTAAAGTTGATTGAGGGTTTGAATTTCTTCTACAAGTGACCTAATAAGGGGTTTTATGTTTTTATTTATAGTGTTTGGATGTTTCATGGTGATTTATCTATTGGAGTGTGTTGTAGACTCCTTGAAAATAATATATATGTATTTTAGAGGTTTGACCAATCCACGTTCAATATGAACCATTAATTGAAAGTTGACTATTTGTTCATTCATGGTGTTTTCATAAACAATGCAATTGATTTAATGGTTTTGAATATGAAAAGGTGTGTAGTGATGAATGTAATCATTTAAGGATGTCTTAGGGGTCATTTTACATAGACCTATATGCTTTTAATTGGTCTTGTGTTTCTATTTTTTCTTGATGAAGTGTTAAAAGGATGAATAAGTCTACATGGACCTAAAAGGGATACTTATGCCTAATTAAAAGGTGTTACTACTTAAAGGTGATATATCAAATATATGGTCAACCTATGTAGGTGATGTTGATCTATTTATAAATAGAATATAAGCCTTAAGGTTTAAGGAATGTCTTATTTCTGACCAAGAAGGTAGTGATCATGAAGAATCTATAAAGAGTAAAAATAAAGATGAAGGTTTATAGAGTGTATGAGAAAAAAAGGTGAAGTGTGAGTCAGCTTGGTTGATGAATTAAAGAGTAGAGTAGTATGAGGGAAACGTGTGTGACCTAGTGGTCATGTTTTTGATGTTGTAATATTGTAGAGTGATCCAAAAGGTTGTTTTAGATGCATTTCTTGTGTGTGAAGGCTTGAGAAAGTGTGAAGGGTTAAAGAGAGATATTATTCATTGTTTCTCCATAATAGTGGAAGGCAATCACAGTTTTGGAGGTGTTGATATTAGAAGATGTTATGTGGGTGATCAACATCTAGGGAAAGTGGGTGTTTATCCATGCTTAGGGGTTGGTGATCCTTATGAAGTGGGTGCTTTACTAAATTATATTATTTGTGATATATTATAGGCTATAGTCTATGTTTTTACATGATTGAGAGTGGGTTTTATACCCCATGAGGTTTCCCACATAATCCATGTGTTATATGATTTGATCTTGCATAGTTTTATTTGTACATTGTAATGAATGGTTTATATGCTTCATGAATGATTATGTTGAAAGGTTAAAATTTTAAAGAATTAGACTTAAATATGATTTAATTGCATCATTGATTCACCCCCCTTCTCAGTGATTGTACCTCTAATAGTTGGTATTAGAGCCACAACTTCATTATAAGTTTAACCACTTGAAGGTGATCAAAGGTATAATGGGTAGTCATAAAATTCAAAGTGGTTTCTATAATAATCAAGTACCATTATTTAATGGATCCAAATATGATTTTTAGTGTGAAAGGATGAAGATCTACATCATGTCTCTAGGTTTTAACATTTGACAATCTATTATGGATGGGTATTTTACACCCTCTACTCCTCCAACTAGTGTAGCTGATAAGAAGTTGAGGGAAAAAAATTCTAAAGATATTAATGCTATAATTTATAGCTTATAAAAGGATTATTTCACCAAGGAAATCTATTGAAAGTTTTCCAAGGAAATTTGGGACAAATTACAAATCATCTATGAAGGGGATTCAAAGGTTAAGTTGGTTAAATTCTAGAACTACTAAAGGAAATTGAGGGCCTCAAAATTAAGGAAAAAGATACTATGGAATACTATCTTCTAAGGTTTAATGAGGTGGTAAACATGATCTAAGGTCTTGAAGAGGATATTGAACAAGCTACTATAGTACATAAAGTATTAAGGTCTCTCACCCTTAAGTTTGATTCAAAAATTATTACTATAGAAGAAAGTCATGATCTCACCAAGATAAATATGGATGAATTGCATGGCATTATTACTACCTATGAGATGAGAGTCAATGAGGATAAACCACCAAAGAAGGAAGCAACCTTCAAGGTGATCAAGGAGACAAAAGGTAAGAAAAGCAAGTTCAGTCTTGAAGACTTTGATCTTAATAAAGATCAACTTAAAGCCATGATTATAAGAAACTTGAATGTAGGATCAGGTAAATATAAAGGGAAGCTTCCTTTTAATTTTTTTTCATGTGCTAAAGTTGGTCATTTTTTAGCTAAGTGCCCAGATAGAGGCAAGTTTGAATATAAGGAAGCTCATAAGGAATCTCATGAGGATGAACACAAGAAATCTGAGGGTCCTAACAAGTACATAAAGTTCTTCAACATGAAAAATGGCAAGGATTCATACAAAGTTAGTAAGAGTCTTTGCCATGAAGAAGATAGTAGCTCATCTACTAAAGAAGAAGGAGACACATCAGACAATGATGGTTTTGAGGATGATGAAGGTGAATGTTTTTTATGTAGAGATATATTTGGTGGAGATAGATTATAAAAAGAAGATGATAAAGTCACTCTTGAAGAAAAGCATCTGAATACCTTGGAAGAGTTAAAACTTCTACAAGCCAAGAATATAAATCAAACATCCTTGATCAAGACCTATGAGGGGCAAATTGGCTTCTTTGAAGAAATATTGAGTAATGAAGTTAAAGAGCATGATGAGGTCACTTAACATATTTAAAATAAAGTTTTTACCCTTGTTAAAGAGGTAAAGAATAAGGATGAAGAATGTGTCAAACATAAATCAGAGATGGAGTTTTTGTACATGAAACTAGATCAAGATATAAGAAATATTGAAACATATCAAAAATTTAAGAAAAGTATAGTTGATCTTAATGACCTATTGAGTAGTCAAAAGGTCTCAAATGACATGTTAGGCCTAGGGTTCCATGAATATGTTCAAAAAGATAAAAATATTGAGTAGATAGTGATGATAGATCAGAAGACTAATCATGTCAAGGAGAGTGATAGTAACGATAAAAAGAATGTCAATATGAATAAGAAGGAAAAATTCAAAAGCTACAAAATTTCAAATCAAATAAAGCAACCCAATGTAATAAGATATGATAACTCCTTCAATGGTTACTATTATTCTTGTAATTAGTTTGGTCATAAATCATTGATTGTAAAATAAAAGCTCATAGTAAGAGATTTTCATGAAATTATGAGCAAGATAATGACAAGCATGAATAATATCACCACTCAAGACAATAAAATAGTATACAATGAAAGCATGACATCTTATGCTATAGGTGTCAAGGGATTGGTCATATTTCAAGGTCTTGCAATGCTTTCATTAGGAAAAAAATGATTAGGTGCATGAAAGGGATAATAAAACTTCAAGGAGTCATCATGTAGTCCATACATAGAGTATGTAGAATTAGAGAAAATTCATTTGTTTCAAGTGTCAAGAGAGAGATCACATAGCAAGTTTCTATAGGAATGATTAGAATTCTACTACAAGGAATGTCAATCCTAACATAAAGATAAGGAGCCATAATGAATGGACACCCAAGGAGGTGAATGAAAAATAGGTTCAAAATGGATTATTTATCATGATATAATAAGTTACAAGTCCAAGTGTCAAAGATCAATTATTATCTACCCAAGTAAACAAAATAATCAAACAATATTCCAAGCCTAAAGGAAAGAATGAAGTTAAAAACTCATTTAAAGTCAATTTGATGATGAGGTAGGACTGCAAGACAAGTGAGAGCATGGAGATGTGGTAGTCTCTTGAGTTTTAGGACTTTTAGTCTCTTTATGACAAGTGGGTATCTCTAACTATGATTATTAGGAGACAAATTTCATATGTAAAAGCAAGTATGTGTGCTCTAGGTGATGTACAAGAGGTTATAATTAGTATAGAGGTATGAAGAGTTGTTGATTGGTCTTTAACACCAATGCTATTATGGTATAGAATTGATAATTTTATATTTTAAAGACTTGTATTGATCATATAAGGTCATTGGTTAAGAGGGAGCAACAAGTTCATGAGATTACTCCAAAGGTTTGTGATGATTAGTTTCAAGAAACTTGTTTAGGGACATTGGTCCTAAGTACAAGTTCTTATTAATTTTTGAAGCTTAGTTTAGTTGGTAAAATCATGAATAATGAAGGTAACATTATATGGAGTATGAAGAGGATGTGTTTAATTTTAATCCATGGGGTTTCATGCATTAGATTGGTCACATGAAGCTTTAAAGATAATTTGTTTACTTTGACAACTTTGTTCAGTGTTCACTACTTAGTGAGATTCCATCACGTAAAATTGATGAATTTACTATATATAAAGCTAAAAGAGGGTTGAGGATAGTTTTATTTCATGTTTATAAGTGAAAAAGGTGCTTTGAAGGTGTGAAAAGGATCTCATGATCCTTTTATGGTGTTTTGGCATAGGGACAGGTGTATACATAGGGTATAAGCTTTGTAGGTGTCAAATCAATATTTGTGAGTGTTCAAAGTGACTTTATGTCATAGAAAGGTGTGTTTAATTCATTCAGGTGTGATCTAAGTGGTTTTAGAATTTTAATGCCTCTTGAGGGCAATTTTAATAATTTTGATACCTCTCAAGTATGACAGTCCTTGCTTAAGGGCTAGTAGAACAAAAACCATGTTCATGATTTTAAGGTTTCCCCAAGGAGTCATACCTAAATAACTGGTATAGTAGTGTAATTTGGTGACCTCTAGGTTGGAGAGAAGTTTTAGGAATTGGAATTGATTCAAATATGTTAAGTTGACAACATTTCTTATTAATGCCCTAGTGTTTTAGGACATGTGGGTTAGTGACATTCACAAAGGAGTTGAGATTTGAGGCTAATTAATAAATTAAAATGGCAAAATGGGTGATAAATAATTATTTAATATTAATATGGAAGTGTATAATTTGTTCTATGCTTGAGCATTTGTGCAAATAGAGGGTTAATTAGTAGGTTAGTTTGTGAAGGAGCTATAATGCAAAGGTATAGTTGAGGGATAAAAATTAGAATAAATGAATGGGAATATTAGTGTGTATTATATATGAAGTTTCAAGTCATGGATGTATTTACATAAAAAATTATAGGATCTAAAAAGTTAAGGTAGGGCTACGAGTCCTCTAGATAAATCTAGGTGATTCAAATGGACTTTTTGGTCATTTTATACAAAAAACCAAGTTATGATTGTTATCATATAAGTTTTTTAGTTTATTTTTATAATATTTAATGTTTTAATAATGGATTTAACATCTGTTAATAATCATGGAGTTGGCTTGTGAGAGAAAATTTTAAGGAAACTATGAAGTTTCATCATGGTTGGAGATGGTTTGAAGGTGCTCAAGGGGTGTCTAAGATCAGATGACCTAGGGTGAGTTCTTATTAATATTATTAAGGTGTGATACTTCCTATTTTCTTGATATTGTGTGTTTTTTATATATATAACAGTGCATGGTCAAGGAAGAGTATTGTCAAAGAGCAAGTTTGAGGTGGTCATGGTAAGAAATGGTATGCATAGTGATAAGGGGAGTTTATATAATCTCAAATAGGAGGTACCTTATTTTTTTTGGATTTTATAACATTTATAGGTCCTTAGGATCAGAAAGTGATCCCACTTTATCATTGTGTCAAAAGGAGAGAAAGTGTTTGTAGAGGGAGAAAGAGTATGTGTATAGTTTTCTCTTTGTGTTTACAAGTGTCGACATCAATTAAAAAGGGGTATATTGTTGTAGTGATGTAAATGATGTATCCAAGGTGTCCAAGAGAATTCATGAGGTTTCAAGTATGCTAAAAGGTTAATGACAAAGTGTGCCTTAGTCATCATATATGGACTTTGCAGTGTTTGATTGGCTAGGCAAGATGATGGATGTTGATGATGTTGACCACTTTTTAGGGGTCTATGGGGTGTAAGAAGTTCTTGGTGTAATTTTTAAAGTGAAAGGAATACATATGAGTAGTATTGTTAAGGTCTAGGTTATCCTCATCATCTTGGCAGAGTTTCCTAAGTAAGTAGATTGATGATGTCAGCATTTACATATGTGTAAGTGTTAGAAGAAAGTGGTCACATGGGTTTGTCTAGTTTTGTTCCCAGAGCATGTTTTTAAAATTTCACACCTTGAAATTATGTATATAAAAAGTTATGGTGGTTCAAAGTTTCTCTCTCAGGTAAATTTCATCATTTTCATAGCAAATTTTGCATAAAAAAGTGACCGTTGGAATTCAAATATTTGAATTTACAAAGTAAAATTAGTCTACCATGTTTTCTTTATAACTGTTGAAAATTGATGAATTTGATGATGATGTAAAAATAAAGGTGGTAAATAAATTCAAGGAAATAAAATAAAATTGATTTAGAGGTTTAAATAGTCGTACAATTGTATTTATTATGGTTTAAAGTTGACTGAGGGTTTGACTTTCTTCTGCAAGTGACCCAAGAAGGGTGTTTGTGTTTTTATTGATAGTGTTTGGATGTTTCATGGTTATTTATCTATTGGATAGTGTTTTAGACTCCCTAAGGATCATATATATGGATTTTGGAGGTTTGACCAATCCATCTTCAGTATGAACCATTGCTTGAAAGTTGACTATTGTTCATTTATGGTGTTTTCATAAACAAGGAAATTGCTTGAATGGTTTTGCATATGAAGAGGTGTGTAGTGATGAATTTAATCACTTGAGGATGTCTTAGGGATCATATTTCATGGATATATGTGATTTTAAGTTGTCTTGTGTTTCTATTTTTTCTTGATGAAGTGTTAAAAGATGAATAGGTCTCTATGGACTTAAAAGGGATACTAGGCCTAATTGAAAGGGCTAATTAAGGGTGATATATCAAAGTTATGGTCAAGATATGTAGGTGGTGTTGATATTTTTATTAGTGGAATATAATCCTTAAGGGTTAACGAATGTATTGTTTCCAACCAAGAAGGTGGTGATCATTAAGACTCTATAAAGAGAAAAAATGAAGATGAAGGTTTCTAAAGTGTAGGAGCGAAAAAGGTGAACTATGAGTAAGCTTGGTGGATGAGTTGAAGAGTAGATCAGTGTGATGGAAATGTGTGACATGGTGGTCATGTTAATGATGTTGTAGTAGTGTTTTTTAGGTTTAATGATTGAATATGTGTGAAGAAGTGTAGATGATCCAAAAGGTTATTTTGGATGCATTGCTTATGTGTAAAGGCTTGAGAAAGTGTGAAGGGTTGAGGAGAGATGTTATTCATTATTTATCCATCATATTGGAAGGAAATAATATTATAGAGGTGTTGATATTAGAAGGTGTTGTGTGGGTGCTCAACCTCTAGGGCAAGTGGGTTCTTATCCATGCTTAGGGGTTGGTGCTCTTTGTGAAGTGGGTGCTTCACTAAAGTCTCTTGTTTATGATATCTTATAGGATGATAGTCCATGTGTTTTCAAGCCTGTGAGTGGGTTTTATCTTTCATGAGGGTTTCCCACATAATCCATGCATTATGTGCTTTGATCTTGCATAATTTTCTTTGTTCATTTTAATGAATGTTTTATATTCTTCATGAATGATTATGTTGAATGGTTAAGAATTTAAAGAATTAGAATTAAAGCTGATTTACTTGCATTATTGATTCACCCCCCTCTCAATTATTGTACCTATAACATTTTACCTTGAATAACTATACATATGGCCTCAAAATAGGCCTTTTTGGAGCTAAAACTACCAAAATCACTTGAGAAACTTGATGAATCTACTATAAAATGTATACATTGGATATTTCATGCTTTAAAAAGTACACCATGTCATGACAAGTAAATTTTCAAGTGGTAGGGGTGAAAATTTGACCCATGAGGTCAAGCTTGTCAATAATACCTCTTAGAGCACATGTGCTTCTACTACTTAACCATTCTCTAAGTGAGGCAATTTTTTCATGAGTGAAACATTATAGATTATTAAATCTATGTTCCTAATTCTCCATCTTATCGTGAAGGGTATTCAATGTTATTAAGATTCCATTAAGGAATTATACCAACTTATCAATAGGGTTATCCTTGGCTGCATTAAGATTAAGTTCTTCATTAATTCTATCAAAATTATTAAAAGGAGGTTCAACCCTATTTTGATTCATATTTTGGGTATCACAACCCCTACCTATTCTTATACCTATTCCCATTAATAATATATCATTAACTTGATCATTTCCATTATAAACATTGCCATATATAATTCTAACCATCTTCTTAAGAAGGCACAAAACTATTGTAGACACTAAAAATTTATACACCATGACTTTGAATGTCATAATTCCTCTAGACCCCCTTGGGACCAATTTAGCCTTTTGATCTTTAACCAAGACTAACTTGTAGATAGTTTGTTAAACTAGATTAACCCAACCTTTTACCTATTTCTACCCTTCACCTTTGACCACTGATGGTTAGGATGATCGATGATGGTCACCTTGACATCGAAGGTTAGGGTTCACCTCCTTAACCACCAACATGCAAGCCAATCTATCTTTCTCTCCTAAAATTAACTCATCTAAATCTAGTTGCAAACCATTGTATATGTAAGTTAAAATTAGGAAGCCCAGTTCACATCTTATTATAACTCTCTTGCCTTTCCTATAAGAAGAGATCATGTATCCAAAATTATATTTTTGTAGGTTAATAATCATCAATAATCTAGTGAATTAGCTACTATGTTAGAGAGCAAACTTGCCATCATATCTCCACCAAAGTGTTAAGTTCCACTACTCTATCAAAATCATGTCAGACTCCACCAAAAAGTCAACCACCATAATCAATCACTTGATCAAATTTTGGAAAAATAAGTACTTGATTTTCATCATTTAATTACTTTATTTACTTTTTGAATTCAACCTAGAAATAACCCATCTCCTAGAATCTCACTTTGTGATCCCATCAAATCAACCTGTTATCAACCTAGATCTACACACAATAACCATCGATGGTTGTCTCAACTATCGATGTTCTATCTAACCTCCCATGGCCACCTTAACCACTAATGATCAACCCAACCATTGATGGTCATTATAGCAACAAATTCTAGCAAGCTATTTATACCTACCTACCCCTAATCAAATCTAATTTTTTATGTCCCTGCTTGTTCACAGACCCTTGCCCAATTTTTTGAAATAGACCCTAATCATTTAGAACTAGTATTGATTAGCCTATAACTATTTTAATCATTTCTAGTCTATTTATTAACAAGTATCTCTTATGTTTAATTTTAGTATATTTTGATTATTAATGCAAGACTTTATATTTTGTTTACAAACTTAATTATTTAAAACATGTGGATTGACAACCTTGAGGAAGCTCTTACTTTCAAGATCTAGATATCGGTAGGAAATCCACTCAACTATCTATCTAACAAAAAAATTTGCTTTAGTTCTTTCTTATCTGTAGGTCATCCTCCCAAGCCAAATAGGAGTTATTCAAAATCATCTAATTTAATGTGCACATAATTAGATATTTTTTTAACCATACCCATACTTAGTTTCTCCTTTTTCATTCCCAAAATAATAATTTAAAATTCATTAAAACATTCTAGCACACCTGGTGGGACCTTGAATCTTTACTTTGGGTTTCCTTTCTTTGCATTTGTATTTTTTTCTCTATCTATGCTCATTAATGAAACTAAAATCTCTTTTGGGTTTAAAATTAAGTGCATCCATTGATTTCTTCTAACTTTAGATCACTTTGAATTAAGTGATTCATATTTATCTTCCAAAACTACCTCTTCACTACATAAGGTTAGGTTTGATGATGGGTTTGAGTAAGAGGGGTTACAAAAAATCCCTCACATTCATTATAGAGTTCCTAAACCACTCATGATCTTATATTCATGCATAATCATCCATGATAGTCCTAAAATGACCTCTCTCCATGCACCTCTCATATTTGGCACCCAAAATATTCCCAATTTAGTAATATGATCCATGAATAAGGAGGAATGACATGTGTCAAAGGTGTCTAAGTCATCAGTTTCAAGAAATAAGCCTTAAAATAATTTCCAATTAAAGTTTCACCATTTTCTCCTAAGTGTTCACTATCTACCCATTAGACTGGATAAAATGAAAGAGATGGAAGATAGACTTAGGAGCTTATATTCTTGATAAAATAACCATGAGGACTTATAATAAGTCCTAAAATTCCTCCTAAAGGTGATTTGGTCTCTTGAAATTCTTCCAAACCTACAAAACACATAATCTTGTCAAAATAAGCCCTATTTTGCACCATCTATACAAGTTCGATACAACTCAATCACATGTGGAGAATACCTAAATATTCCTATACATCGTCAAATTAGTTTCATGTCCTTTCCACCTCTTTTAGATACTTTATTTGCCTCATCTTCCCAATTAGGTCCCTATGGAGGGTTTGGAGGGGTTTCCAGTTATTTTTGGTCTTAACATTTGTTTTTAAAGAATATACATTAGAGTTCTATCAAAATTCCACCAAGGGATTCTTAGAGACCCTCCCTAACTTATCTAATCACCTCAAGGTCCCATGAAAAGTATCAGGGGAGATGTGAGTTTCCAAAGTTATCTATTCGAGTCATTTTTAGCATTCTATAAGCCTGTGTACTTTTAATCCAAGAAATGGATTTTTTGGTGATATTTTCTATGGTATTAAATCTTATAAATTTATAAAAGACTTCAAACTTGTTCATTAGAGTGTTTTTTCATGCTATAAGTGCAACTAACTTGCTAATCTACCCTAAACCTAAACTTGTTTCACAAGTTTGTCTATAACCTGGGCTCAACATGGATCTCTAATGGATTATCATGCCTTATGACGTATTAAAAACCTTTAGTTACATCCCATATACATGACTGATCAAGCTATAATTCTCCACCAAGGCCATGGATGAAAATGCCCTCTTCACGTAGCAATAGGCTTTACTATCACTCATGGTGTTCATTGTAACCTTTGTTGCATTAGAGACCTTGTTTAATTTTAGAAATTATATATGAGTTTTATAGGTTTTATTAGGTTTTTTACAGCTTAAAAAATCATAATAAAAGGTTTATAAATCTTTTGGTGCATCATTTTAGCACATATTCCAAAAATATAATCTTGGGCGCAAGTTCAAAGTGATCTATCTTTGAGACAAAATAGGGGCATGTTCCACTTTTTTTTCATAAAAAAATTTATTAAAGGTGATATTATAAGTCACCATGATGCTATATACCAAATTTGGGAACATATCTCCAAGATTTAGACCTCTAACCTTCCCCATTTCCTCAGGTAGACTTTTGGAGTGCACACTATAAAAATAGGTAGGGTACGAGACTGTGTTTTAATTTAAAAAAGGAGTTACTTTTGATTTGCATCATTGAATGAGGTTAATGAGGTGTTTTTTTTCCTTTTATAAATTCATTTCAATCATTTTCTAATGTTTTATCTCCCAAACACCTCTTATGCACTTGGAAACATAGGATTGGGCTTACCCTGCTAACTAAGACTTCTTTTAGGACTCAACTATAGGTAGGTTATTTCAAATGAGATGTTAAAACCTATTTGGTAAATATTAATATTACCCTAAATTCATCTTTCAATTTATCTAAACCAAAATTTACCCACACAATTCCTTTTAGTACCAAGAAATGCTGCTTTTAACTTAGTACTTGCATTTTCCATATACAAGGTTATAGATGATATTAGGGCCTTTATGAAGTCATATAGGATTGAATGCATTTATAAGGGTGTATATCATCCTTTGGCATCCACTATCATTAGTTTGAAACCCATATCTCATCTTTATGCCTACTCAATTGAGATCTTTATGCTCAATGTTTGTTGAGAGTCCTTCGTAGCTAGTTGTAGGTGTTTATTGGCCTGTAGGTGACCTTTTCTCACATGGATCTTGTTTATAGAGAGGGGAAAATCCTTGAGTCTATCATAGAATCATATCATGTTTTTATAGCTATAAATCCATCATTAGGAAACTTTGAAACCATATTTTGCATCAACTTTCCACAACCTACCTTCCTAACTTGTAGGTGGACTGAGACATAATGTATAGACTAGGGAGAGTACTTGGGAGGTCAAAAACAAGGTACACCTATTTCATAATGATCCTTATGTTAATTAATGTGTACTTGGACTATTTGGATTAATTTAGGCATGATAATTAGTCAAGGTATGCCAATTTGATTTCAAAGAAGTATCCTTAGGCCAAAACCTATAGACCTCACTGTTTGGTTTTAGTATATTTTAGGGCAATTTTGGGCCTTAAAAACCTACCTCCAATTGTCATCATCTCTTTAAAATTTACAAATATATTTTCCTATGCAAGGAATAAAATATTTATACATTAATATTCATGATAAACCTTAATAATCACTTTTATTAAGGTCACTGAAAACCTTCTAGGTCTCTGTTTGGCTCTTTTTGGGACAAAAGTCTTGATTAAACAGTCCTCATCTTCTTGAAAATTTCATATCCAATTTTGACCATTATCCATTTCATAAAAGCTTATAATGATCCTAAATGTGCAAGGTCTTTAGATAGGATTAATTTACATGCTTTAGCACTCTTTGAACTCTTCGCCTTCTATGTAAGCCACCTGTAAGTGGTGATTTGTTAAAACCAACAATGAATACAAGGATGGAAGGGAGCATTACCATGATCATATCCATGAAGTGTGAATTAAATAAACCTCTCAAAGTGAACTCTAAATATATCCAAGGAATTGAAACCATTATCAAGGCTATTATCCAGGCATGATGCCATCATGGAGACCCCTATTTGTGTACCCTTTTGAATATGTAGATAGTGAAAGAAAAAAGTGAACAAGGTGCATAATTTAGTCCTCATGGTAGCCTTATTTGATCATCAAATTAAATTTTATGACTTAAAAAATATGAGGTATTACTTCATCCTAACGTGGAAAACCTCCATTCAAGGCACATGTAGGTGCACATTTCTATGCAAAGGTAGCAAGGATGGTCCAAAGCAAGACAAGCCTAGAAAGGCTTTCCTAGGCATATGATAGCTTAAAATCCACTTTAAACATGAAAAACCTATGTATATGTCATTATAAACATAGGAAAACATAAAATCCATCAAACCAAAGTAAATTATTTAGAAACTATCTCAAATAGGGACCCCTTTTAGATGAAAAAGCATAAAAATCTACTTGAGGTCTTAGTAATGGTTCATAAAGGAGAAGATACCAAAATGAAAATTCTTGATATGAATTTGAATTAAACTCATATCCCTTTCATCACCCAAAATCATTCCTCCCAACTCCAACTGTACGACCCACACCAGGAAATCCAAGTTGACCTTCCTTGGCTTGCAAAGACAAAAAGGAAGAAATAGAAGTTGTAATTGAAAATTTTGAAATTATCTCAGCACATCAGGTATGGAAAAGAGTTTATGGAAGTTAAGAGGCATATATTTCACATTTTTACCTAAAAGAGAGATGAACAAGTCCATATAAGTGCCCAAAAGGGCCTAAAAACAAGGAGAAACTAACTTTTACTATACATAATTAATTATTTGACTATAATTTGACCACTCCTAACATTATTTGACATATCCCAAATTTAAATCTAGATTTATGACAAATTTTCTCCCTCAACCCATCTGTACAAGTCATTTATTATGCTAAAAAAGTGGCTAAAATGCATATTTGACACATGAAACATGGTAAAGGATGAATTAATGACTTGAAGACATATTAAAACATATCCAAAACCATATTAGGACATAACCAACACAATTTAGACCTTTGACCATGTTTGACCTTTTTGACCAAGGTTGACCTTAATTGACTTGACTAGTACAAGGAACCTAAGCTTAGACCAAGGCTAGACTAGGGATAAGTAAAGCATTTAGACCAATATTAGACCCATATAGGACATGTAGAAACTTATAAAAAGTTTAAAAATGCAGGGGTTGACTCAAATCTCACCAAAGGTTTAATTTGGTCAACATTTTTGGTAATTCTTAGGGGTAACATGCTTGCCTATGTTAAGGAACAATAGCCTTATCTTATCCATTGGGAAAAGGGAGTCAAATGCACTTAAAACAATATGGACCAGACTTTGACTTGGCTATCAAACAACTTGTTTACCTCAAAACACACAAAGGAAATAACAACACACAAAAGGGCAAGAAAACACCAAATTAATGACACACTTATGCTACTAAGCACTTAGGGAACACAAGACAGAACTGAAAGCAAAAAAATTATGTATATTCAAGTTGATCATACCTCTCTTTTTGGATCAAAAGGGAAATATATTAAATCTCCTTCCTCACTAGATGAATGAGGATGGCAAGCATGTTTCCTTTTAGTTATGGTACTAAATGACTCATGTTTTATTTTTTCTCTTTGGCCTGGCATGTCATATAATGGAGTCATCTCCCACAAGTTTCCAAGGTAGATGGAGTCATCTTAAACCTAAAAACATGCTTCCTACTACTATCCTTTTGTCTCCTCATGACATATTTGCATATCCATGCATGGGATAACTTGTTGCAAGTTTATGTCTTCTTGAAGGATCTCATCATTCTTATCACTTGTTACAACCTCCTCAAAGCTTTCAAGAAGTGTTGTATCATAACACTTTGGAAGTGTTTATTGATCAAAATTTTCCTTGATGTTTATGTGGGTAGCTTCATAAAATATTGTAGAATAAACCCTCAAATCACCCTCAAAAGGCCCAAGATTAACTTTTAAACCATCCTCAAAAGGTCCAAGATCATCATAGATTTCACCATAATGAGATATAATCTCTTCATGATGATGATCTCCAATATATACCTACTCAACAACATCTTGGACTAGTTTCATTAAGTGTTTAATCTTCTCACATTCTTCATACTTTTAGAACATTTGCATATAGCTCTGCCACATGTATTCCTTTTGAGACACAACCTCTTTCTTATCATGGCTTGTAGTCAAATACAAAGGACTTGTAGGATACTTGAGGGATTCAATTTCATTTCATATGTTCCCAAATTTTTGCCATAAGTCATCACCCTTCGACTGGTCAACATCATGAAGAGGAGCCACAAGAGATGATCCTTCATTTTCTCCTTTGGGTTCCAAAATAACCTCTTCTAATACCTTTTATTCAACACAAGGATGATCCTTTTCCTCATATTCATAATCTAATGCCTCCTCATTAGCAGTCAGATCTTCTTCATCTTTAATCCAATCTAAAATATCAAACTCATCATCCTTTTTAGTAGTTTCACTATTAGGCATCTCAAAAACATGAAGTTTAGCCAAAGAATATTCCCAAGGAGCAATGCAATTATCAACATTAGAAGGGAAAAATGGATCATCTAGAGGAGGTGATAAGATGGGTTTAATGGATTTTTTAGGAGGGGTGGGAGGGAGTTGAGGGGTTTCAAGTTTCTCTCCCTTTCAAAATTATCTACCTAAACATGATTTGTTCTTTTCTTCACAAGTTTCCATCACTTCTTTCCATCTTGGGAAGTTAGGCTAGAGGTGTTTTCATGGGGCTGAGATGCTAATGAAGGTGTGAATGATATGTTTAGGAAACTTGAAGTTTCCTTGGGCTTGGCATTTTTATTACAACTTTGAAAAGTAGGCTTAGAGAGTTAATTTTTTTCTACCATGATATATTGCCTTAAAATTCAATTGGCCAATTCAATCTCCTTTTCAAGATGAGCTTTAAAAATAAAACATCTTTTCTCACAATATTCTCCAAATACACCAACCTGATCAACCATGATGTCCTCCTTCCTTTGGATACTCTCTTGGATTAAATTTCAAGAAGGGAAACTTTGGGAGATTCATGAAGGACTTGGGGTATTTTGGAACATGTTTGGATTAGCATCTTGAGCAGGCAAGGTTGACACACTCAAAGGTTGATGTGGGATATATTAGGGCTGCCAAGACTAAGCTGGTTCATGTACTCTCAACCTCTCCTCTAGATGGAAAATTAAACCACAAACATCAAGCACCTCATTATAAATACCTTGAAAATTAGCTCTTTCTATAGGTATCCATTCTTTCTTGACTTGTTCTAAAGCATCCCTTACACTCTTGATACAAACACTAGGGATAACTTGACCACAACCATATCTAGTATCAAGGTCTAACATATAGTCTTGGTAACTAATGAGAGTATTTTTGAAACTTGAAATGGGATGAAATGGAGAGGAAATAGGTGAACTAGTTGAAGCACAAGCTTTATATGGTTGACTATAGGCAACATAAGATTGATAGGGATCATGACAAGTTTGGAAAGGTACTTGTTCATATTGAAGGGAAATAGGAAAAGCAAGACATATCTCCTCAACTTGTGTTCGAACAAACTCAACATCAAAATAATCCATGAAACTTTTGAGAAGTGTGTAGAAAAAGAAAATAACTTCAATAAGAATACCTAGAATAATTAACTAGTATATTTATTCTTGGAGTCACCATTGGTGCTTATTGGAATCACCTCTAAAGGCTGGTATCTTGAGGAGAACACCAAAACTCCTTAATCTCTTAGAAAAAGAGTCCCATCGGTCATGCCAAAAAAAAATTTCACCTAAAATTAAACCAAATGAGGATATGACAAGTCTCTCCTCATTCAAGTGGCACAATGGAACCACCTCAAGGTTATGGGTGTCCTTAAATAGAGGTGGATCTTTAGATTATCGGCTAGTTCCCCTTAATGCATCACTATAGCTCAATCCTACTAATAAAACTTGGGGGGATGAAAAGGGATAAGAATAATTGAAATAAAATATAATATATGGGAGGTGATACATTAAATATATGTTATACTCACACCCTTTAACTTGTACGTAGAACAAAGGAGAAGTTTGCACATACACTTCATTCAATGGAAATCCTCTCTCTCACATCAATGTTTCAAGCATGGGGTCTTGGAGATATATTAGGATAGGATGACTTATAAAATAGGTCACTACACCTAAAATATAAACATTAGACACTTCTTTCTAACCTGCAAAAGAGAGATTACAAAACACAAGGTACTAGGAAGAGTAACATATGAAGGTAAATAAAGCTACACTTGCACAATAAAAAAATCCATTGTGTACACTTAGTGAAATATTTAATGAGGTAAAAAATAACTATATTTATTATATCAAGGAAAAAATTTGGTAGGTATTCACCATACCAAGGTGGAGAGATCCCATACAATGCCAAACGGGGCTAGTTTATATAGAAAATATGAGAGGAGAGAGAGGAAGGGAAGTTCAAGAGTCATTAGATACTTGTAAAAATAAAAATATTAGTTATTTACACATGTAATATAGATATGGGGTGAGCCATACAATTTCAATATCTACAAGTGTTATCTCAAATCAGCCAACTCTTGTAAAGTGGCCAAAAAACTCCTTTTCTTGCACAAAAAACTATCATTCATGTTTTGTCTTCCAAAACTACCTCTTAACTACATAGGGTTAGGTATGATGATGGATATCATTATGAGGGGTTAAAAAAAATCCCTCACATGCATTGGATAGGTCTTAAACCACTCATGATATTTTTTCCATGCATAATCATCCATGATAGTCCCAAAATGACCTCTCTCCATGCACCTCTCACATTTGGCACCCAAAATCTTCCCAATTCAGAAATGTGATCAATGAAAAAGGAGGTATGACATGTTTCAAAGGTGTCAAATTAATTATTTTCAAGAAACAAGACTTAAAAGGCTCTCCAATTGAAGTTTTACCACTTTCTCCTAAGTGTTCACTATCTGCCCATTATACTAGTTGAAATGAAAGAGATTGCATATAGACTTAGGAGCCTATATACTTCATAAAATTACTATTAAGACTTATAATAAGTCCTAAAATACCTCCCAAAGGTGATTTTGTCTTTTGAAAGTCTTCCAAACCTAAAAAACACATAATATTACTAAAATAAGCCCTATTTTACACCATCTATACAAGTGTTGTACAACTCAATCACATGTGGAGAATCCCTAAAGATTCATATACATCATAAAATTATTTTAATGTCCTTTCCACCTCTTTTGGATACTTTATTAGCCTCATCTTCTGAATCAGGTCCCTATGGAGGGTTTGGAAGGGTTTTTGGTCATTTTTGGTCTTAACATTTGTTCATATAGAAAAGACATTGGAGTTATCTCAAAATTACACTAAGGGATTCTTAGGGACCCTCCATAACTTATCCAATCACCTCAAGGTCCCATGAAAAGTATCATGGGAAGATGTGAGTGTCCAAATTTGGCCATTCGAGTCATTTTTAGCATTCTACAGGCCTATGTGTACTTTTAAGCCAATAAATGAATTTTTAGTGATATTTTATATGGTCTAAAGGATTATCAATCTATAAAAGACTTTAAAAAACATGTATAAGTGCATTAGAGTTTTTGTTTCATGATATAATTGTAACTAACCTACTAATCTACCCTAAACCTAAAACTTGTTCCACAAGTTTGTCTTCAACCTATGCTCAACATGACTCTCTAATGGATTTACCTAAATTTTAATGTATTCAAAAATTTTAGTTACATAAAATATATAGGACTTATCAAGCTATAATTCTCTACCAAGACCATGGATGAAAATGCCCTCTTCACCTAGCAATACGCTTCACTATCCCTCATGGTGTTGACTATAACCTTTATTGCATATTAGACCTTGTTTACTTTCATAACTTATATCTAGGTTTTATAGGTTTTATTAGGTTTTTTATATCTTAAAAAATCATCATACATGGTTTATCAAGCTGTTGGTGCATCATTTTAGCACATATTCCAAAAATATAATCTTGGGTTCAAATTCAAAGTAATCTATCTTTAAGATAGAATAGGGGCATGTTCCTCTTATTTTTCATCAAACCAATAATTTAATGTAATTTTATAGGTCACCATGATGTTATATTCCAAATTTGGGAACATATCTCCAATATTTAGACCTCTAACCTTTGACATTTCCTCAGGTGACTTTTGGAGTGCACACTGTGAAGGTAGGCAGGGTATGAGACTTTGTTTTGATTTTAAAAGGGATTTAATTTTGATTTTCCTCATTGAATGAGGTTTATGAGGTGTTTATGTTCCTTTTATAAATTCATTTCAATCATTTTCTAATTTTTGATCTCCCAAACACCTCTTATGCACTTGGAAACATAGGACTGGGCTTACCCTGCTGATTGAGACAACTTTTTTTAAGACTCAAATGTAGGTAGGTTATTTGAAATGAGATTTTAAAACCTATTTGGTAACTATAAAGATTAACTTTAAGTCACATTTAAATTCTTATAAACCAAACTTCACCCATATAGTTCTTTTTAGTACCAATAAACTTTGCTTTTAACTCACTGCTTGCATTTTCCATATACAGGGTTGTAGATGAAATTAGGGCCTTTATGAAGTCATATAGGATTGAATTAATTTATAAGGGTGTATATCATAATTTTATATCCAATTTACTTGGTTTGAAACCCATATCTCATCCCTAGGCCTACTCAACTAAGCCCTTTATGCTCAATGTTTGTTGACAATCTTTCTTAGCTAGTTGTAGGTGTTTGTTGGCCTGTAGTTGACCTTTTCTCACATGGATCTTGTTTGTAGAGTGGGTAAAATCCTTGAGTCTATATTTGAATCATATAATGTTTGTCTATATATCACTCCATCATTAGGAAACCTTGAAACCCTATTTTCCATCAACTTTCCACAACCTACCTTCCTTACCTAAAGGTAGACTGAGACACAATGTATAGATTGGGGAGAGTGCTTGGGATGTCAAAAATAAGGTACACCTATTTCATCATGATAATTATGTTCATTACTATGCATTTGGACTATTTGGAGTCATTTAGGCATGATAATTAGTTAAGGTATTCCAAGTTGATTTCAAAGAAGTCTCCTTAGGACAAAACCTATACACCTCACTATTTGGTTTTAGTATATTTTAGGGTAACTTTGGGCCTTAAAAATTCTTACCTATAATTTTCATCATATATTTAAAATTTACACATATATTTTCCTATGAAAGGAATAAAATATCTATAAATTAATATGCATGAGAAACCTTAAGTATCACTTTTATTGAGGTCACCAAAAACCTTTAGGCCTTTATTTGGCTCTTTTTGGGACAAATGTCCTAAATATATAGTCCTCATCTTCTTGAAACTTTCATAGCCCTTTTTAACCCTTATCCATCTCATACAAGCTTAAAATGACTCTAAATGTGCAAGGAATCTAGATAGGGTCAATTTACATGCTTTGACAATCCTTTGAACTCTTATCCTTCTATTTAAGCCACCTATAGGTGGTGAGTAGTTACAACCAGCAATGAATACAAGGATGGTAGGGAGCATTACCATGATCATCTCCATGAAGTGTGAATAAACTAAACCTCTCAAAATTCACTCTAAATATCTACAAGGAATTGAAACCATTATCAATGTTATTATCTAGGCATGATGCCATTATAGAGACCCCTGTATGTTTACCCTTTTGAATATGTAGACAGTAAAAGAAAAAAATGGACAAGGTGCATAATTTAGGCCTCATGATTGGATTATTTGATCATAAAACTCAATTTTATGACTTCAAACATCTTAGGAACATTACATTACTTCATATTAACATGGAAAACATCCATTCAAGGCACCTATAGGTGTACATTTCTGAGCAAAGGCAACAAGGATGGTCCAAAGCAAGACAAGCTTGTACAGGCTTTCCTAGGCATTTGATAGATTCAAAATCCAATATAACCATGAAAAACCCATGGATATGTAATTATAAACATAGTAAAACATCAAATTCATCAAAACAAAGTAAATTATTTAGAAACTATCTCAAATAAGGACCTCTCTTAGATGAAGATGCATAAAAAGCTGCATGAGGTCTTAGCAATGGTTCATAAAGGAGAAGCCACAAAAATGAAAATTATTTATATGAATTTGAATTAAACTTAGAGCCCTTTCATCCCACAAAATAATTCCTTCCAACTCTAGCTGTACGATCCACACCAGGCATGCAAAGTTAACCTTGGCTTGCAAAGACAAAGAGGAAGAAATAGAAGTTGAAATTGAAAATTTTGAACTTATCTCAGCACACCAGGTGTGGAAAAGAGTCTAGGGAGGTGAAGAGGCATATATTTCATGTTTTTACCTAAAAGAGAGGTTAACAAGTCTCTATAAGTGCCCAAAAGGGCCTAAAAATAAGGAGAAACTACTTTTTACTATACATAACTAATTTTTGGATTGTCATCTAACCAATCATAAAATTCTATGACCTTTCCCACATTGAAATCCATCTTTATGAAATTTTTTCTCCCTCAACCCTTTCGTACAAGTCATTTATTGTGCTAAAAAAGTGGCCAAAAGGCATAATTGACACATGAAACATGGTAAAGGATGAATTAATGACTTGAAGACATCTTAAAACATATACAAAACCGTATTAGGACATAACCAACAAAATTTGTAGCTTTGACCAATTTTGAACCTATTTGACTAGGGTTGACCTTGATTGACTTGACTAGTGCAAGGAACCTAGGCTTAGACCAAGGGTAGACTAGGGATAATTAAAGCATTTAGACCAATATGAGACCCCTATAGGACATGCAAAAACTTATAAAAAGTTAAAAAATGTAGGGGTTGACTCAAATTTTACCTAAGGTCAAATTTTGTTAATAATAACCTTAACCTTTCCTAATAATCCTACTTGGAGGTCATTACTAAGGGGAGAACCAACTCAGCTCTCTTGTTGAGTATAAACTCTA
Source organism: Torreya grandis (assembly GCA_037957365.1). Taxonomy (NCBI): domain Eukaryota; kingdom Viridiplantae; phylum Streptophyta; class Pinopsida; order Cupressales; family Taxaceae; genus Torreya; species Torreya grandis. The sequence continues at coordinate 1,963,798 of JARHVA010000401.1, read as the reverse complement.
TAAATTAGTATATCTTGGCTAATTATCCAACACCCTTATTTCTATAGTGTGTGAAGTGAGGGGGTAGGCCCAAATACCAAGCTACATATTGATTTCTAATATAGATATTTTTGAACACCTAAACAACCCAAAACCAACCATAGATTACTTCTATAGTACCTGATCTACAAGCCAACTTCTATCACACATTCTCATATCTTAAGGCATAAGCCAAAAGTGAGATTAAAATTAACCACATGATTTTAATGTACTCTAGTGTGTGTTGGGTTTCCTTGATCATTTTATTTCTTTCTCTCTATTTGAGTTGTAAGATTCTTTATGTTTTCTTCTCATCCTACTTGCATGGTTCTTACTCACCAATAATGAAGAGACTTAACAAATCAGGACCCATCTATAGATTATCTAGTCTCCTTTAGCTCATCATCCATAGAGTATATCTCAGATGCTAAGAGTTCTCCTCATCATTTTAATGCTTCCAATGTGCCTTAGGTAGTTTCCTAAGGTGACCTAGACTTTGCTACCTTTTTGGATAATAACTTGGTAGCCTTGAAACATTATCTTAACATAGTAGCTCATTATACACCCATTTTAGTACCACATACTGACCTACCCTATGGCATGCCATTTGGATTTTTATGAAACTCTTTTATTGCCACTATTACCACCCAACCATTAACTACTTAGGAATCTACCTCAGCTGGCAACCCATCTACCAAAACCATGCAAAACCAACCAACTCAACCTTTTAAGACCTAAACACCTCTTATCCTATCTAACAACCCTTCCAACATATCCACCACCCAACCTCTACCTACCCATACTCCAATTACTATTGGAGTACCTACTACCACCACCACTACCATTACTCTATTTACCTCCACTCTACTTCTGAATGTAGTGGCACCCATACCTTATAACTTATGGCCTATCACCACTAGGGTTACCACTTATCCCTTACCTATGACTCAACCACCCATGCCCATGTAGTAGTACATACCCTCTACCCAACCACCATTGATCATATATTCATATGTGGCTTCAACCCAACTATCCATGACCACTTACCCATATGTGACAACTTCTTAACCTTTGGTAAATTACCAATATGTCACTCAACCCCAACCACAATACGGACCTCATAACCCTTCAAGTGCACAACACCAAACATACTTATTGAAGATATTTATGGACAAGATGACCACCTTAGAGTCATCCATCTCGAGTGCTCATAACATCTTCTCATATGATCAAAATTTTAATGAGCCCATTCATCTATCTGTACATGTTAGGCCATATCCTCCCCAATGGGAACTTACCAAGTTCTCTAAATTCCAAAGTAAGGAGGATACAAAACAACACCTTAGAGAATTCAAGCATGATTTTTATCTAATTGCCTATGACACTGCCTTCCTCCTCTACACTTTTCTTATGTCTTTATCAAATCTGGTATTAGATTGGTATAGTTCCATACCCAAACACTCCCTTTTCTCCTTCACCCAACTAGGTCACACTTTCTTGGATCATTTTTTAATCAATATCTCCAAGAAAGTTTTTATCATTGACTTCTACTCTATTCGATAGTTTGAGGATGAATCCATTACCAATTTTTTAGCTCATTGGAGGAGCTTAATTAACTAAATTTCCTTTTCCTTGCCTCAAATTGAATTCATAGAGCTCTTTGATTGAGAATGTGCCAATCATATCTCCCCTACACTCTGTGTCTAAATCTTCTGTACCTTTGATGAAGCTTTTACCATGGCACCTAAGTTAGAGAATCGAGCCATTGATGAAGGGAAGCTAAAATTAAAGAACAAGAACTCCACCTACAAAACCAATGAGGATTATTCTTCCAAACTAAACAACTAATCCAAATCAATACTAGGGGCAAGGGAATTAAAAATTAATTTATCTTTACAGTTTCTCCTCCACCATCCATCAACAAACCAAATTCCTCTAGTTCCTCAAAGGAAAACATGAGGAACTAAAATCATAACAACCAAAAGTAATTCACTCTAATTGGAGAATCTTTTGCTTTAATGTTGGAGAAGTTATTAAAAGCTAATATCATTCAAATTCATCCTATAAAACAACCCCAATAATTTGAATCTTCTCATCCTACACCTAGTTGGTATAATGATAATGATATATATACCTTCCATCGAGTAATAGGGCATGATGTTAGTAGGTGCAATACCTTCAAGAGCCTTATCTAATCCATCATTGACAAGGGAGAGATCACATTGGTTAACCCTAAGCATAATCAAACCAAGCCCTTAAAATATTTAGGCAACCTTTTCCCAACCATTTTCCTATTAATAATGAGAGTATCACAATTGAATGTTCTCATGATGCCCATATTATTACAAAGGTTCTTGACACATTCACTGCAAAAGAACCTATTGACCAACCTATCTATCCCTCACCTTATTTTCTTATTTAGGTAGCAGATTTACCTTCTCCTATTTTAGAAACCCAAACTAAGGAAACCCCACTTTCTCCTCTTGCACTTATTAAGGTAGTGGAGCCATTAACCCTTCCCTTGGCTAACATATTAAACCAAACACCCATTTTACCTTTCTCATCAATCGCTAAACAACCTACTCCCCCTTCAAAAATCATTCTCAAGAAGGAAATCCACATGCCTACTCCTCCCATGGAGGATCTACCTATCTCAACCTTGTATCCTTTGATTAAGTAATAGTATGAGGTTACCATCCTCGTGTTTCAACCTATGGGCTTATCTTTTAGATCCACTATTCAGGGAATAAAACCAACCCACAAACCATTCTTTAGGTTAGTGAAAAAATTGGAATTTATCTCCAACATAGACATGGATCAAGCCATATTATAAAAGTAACTAGGGCTACCTTATATCACTAAGCAAGAACCTCCAACCATACATTTATCAGACCAACCTACCACTTCTACTATCCAAACTCCTACCCTATCAACCAAACCAATAGAAATTTCCACCAATCCAATAATCCCTCAACCACCTAAGGAACCTAAACCCTAAGAAACCAAATCACCTTCTCAAACCAAACAAACAAAATTGATAAATAACATTGGCACCTTCCCTATAGAGAGTCTTAACCACCCATATGTGAAGGTAGAGCTTGCCTCACCAAAACCAACAACCAAGTGCCAAACTAAAGCAACTAAGGAAGTAAAACTACCTAAAGGCTCAAAGCCTCAAATTTTAACTCCCTAAACCTTTCCCTCCATTTTGGGACCTCATCCCTCTACCTTGAGTAGGAATCCCATTATCTCTACCAAAACCCCACCACCTCATTTGGTTAAACCTTCATAGTTTCTTGTTGATGCACCTCTCTTCACCTTACTAGTAATACCTAGGCTACCTGCCTTGCAATATTCCACCTCTAGCTAATTAACCTCCTTGTCTAAACCAAAACCATAAAATAAATTCACCACCTTACCTAAGGCACCTATCACCAAACCTATTTACAAATAATCTTTTACCTCAATAACCAAAGTCAAGATTGCTAAACCTTTATCCCCTTTAGCTGAATCCTACTCAACCATTTTCCATAGGTTATTACAAACATATTGTTTATCCTTACCTCCCATCAACATTTTGACCCTCTTGATTCAAAACCCATCTAGTACAATAACCACCAAGTGTGTTCTTATCATAGGACACCTAACCATGACATGGATAACTACAAATCTCTCTAAATCATTATCTAACAAATTTATGATGAAGATGATCTATTAATAGATGAACCTACCATGATCCCTATACCAATCCCACCAATAATGACACCTACCCAATTCTTACCCATTCTTCCACTCTCACCTCAAAGTGAAGATGCGTCTACCCAATCTCCTACCCCAACTCTTCCTATCTATACCATCAACATGGTCACAAGATCATAACAAAAAGATAAGGGGAAGGATAAGGTGTCCATTCATTTGATGTATCCCTCTTCCACCTCCCAAATAACCCAAACACAACCATCTCCATATTCAACCAAAACCAAGGTGTCTATTTTAGGTGCCTCCCAATCTAACCCCTTAGAATCCATTTAGAGAGTTATCTTCAAAAAACTTCACCAGACCCTACCAAAGATGAGCTTGTATGAGTTGATATCTACCTCTTCCCATAATCACCAAGCACTAATAAATGATTTGAAATTGGTAGAGGTCCAACCTGAAGACCCCCAACCTTTAGTATCCTTTATTGGTACCCTTCACAATTCCAACATTGTTACCTTTAAGGACTCAAAAATACCCTCTATCCATTTGGATGACCCAGATCCTCTCTTTATTACCACATACATCAATAAAACCCATATTAAATATGTCATTATTGATGGGGGATATAGTATTAACATCATCTCCTCTCATGCCTATAACCAACTCAACCTATTGGACAATGTCTTATCCAAAACCTTGACCATCCTTTGGTCATTAAATGATACCATGGCCAATATATTGGGAACTATTGTCCTCCATATCTATTTATGACCTTGAATGCTCCTCAAACTCTTCTATGTATTAAAAGGTGAATTCTAATACAACATTTTGTTAGGATGACCCTAGATCCACTCTATGGGTTGCATCCCCTCCACCCTTCACCATTTCATCAAGTTTGAGCATAAAGGATAGGTCCTCACCATAAAAGGTAACCCAAGTCATTTCTCAACATGAAAAATGATATATCACCCCAATGATGTCCTCATACCCCCTTCCATCACACCCTCAACAACCAAAAACCAACCTTCAACCAAGAAAATGGATGTCATATCCCATTCCATTGGTGAGACATCCACCAGTTCCTCTATACCTTCAAACCAAATCCCCACTATGGACCCCTTAGAGTCAATGTACCATCACCTTTTACTAGGGGAGTATCACCTTTTATTTCTTGATGCTTTCCCTTCTCCTCATGAGTATAGGAAAATTAATAATCAACCAAGATATGACCCTAACATCAGAACTATTGTTCCCTTTGGACCTTCTTACTGTCAGACACATTTTGTCTATGGGGGACTTGACAAACCCATTTGTGCTTCTACCACACCTCTTTCACCTTGACCATTTACCATCAGTTTCTCTTACCTAGATAAACTAATCTTTGCCAAGACATACCTCCATTGGTGTGATTGGGAAGGATTTGGCCTTGGGCAATATGAGCATGGCCCACATGAGTTGATCACCATTGAAACCTAAAATCCTCATGAGAAACATGGCCTCAATTTCATCCTACCCAATAAGAATTAGCCCAAACCACGTAACACCACCATTTTTGAGAAAGACACCCCTTCCTCATCTACCTATCCTCTACCTATGTGTGAGGATGATGATATCATCCCACCTAACTTTTTTTTCATCAACCATGATTAGAATTAGACCCTTGACTTATCAAAATGAGGGGAAAATCATAACCATCCCTTTGACCCATCTTGGGATGATAGGGGATGATTCTCTTACCATTAATATCATTCAGTGTTAGGATGATGATTCCATTCTCACCTACCTTGGTGCCCTAGATTATTCCATCCATAAATCCCTTCCTCCCAAGACCTCAACCATGTTGAATTAATCCACCACCAATATCAACTTGGGTACTCTGTAGAGCCCACACATTATCAAAATTGCTCACTCACTAAATATTGAGGAACTTCAGGATTTCCCCTCTTTCTTCCAAGATCACAACATAACATTTGCATGGTATTATAGATACACACATAGAAATGACCCCACCATTGCCACTCATAACATAGTCACTCACCATGATGAAAAACCCATCAAGTATAAGCTTCGATGTATACACCCTTGCATGGTCCTTCTCATCAAAGAAGATATTCAACATCTTCTATCTATCAATTTTATTCAACCCATTGACTACCCCTAATGGGAAACAAATGTCATACCTATCACCAAATCCATAGGGGGACTATGTATTTGTGTGGAATTTCATGACCTCAATCTCACTTGCCCCAAAGATGAATTTCCCCTTTTGAGCATCGAAAAGCTAGTTGATATTACAATTGGCCATGGGATGTTATCTCTTATGGATGGATTCTTAGGATATAATTAGATCTTAATTACTCCCAAAGATCAACATAAAGCCACTTTTACCACCCTATGGGGAACTTTATACTATAGAGTGATGCCTTTTAGGTTAAAGAATGTTGGTGTAACCTACCAACATGCCATGACATATATCTTCCATGATCTTATCCATAAGATTGTTGATTACTATATAGATGACATTTTCAAAAAATCCAAACTCCAAAAGGATCATTTAGTCATTCTCAAGATTATCTTTGAGTGGCTTATCCATTACCACATCCATCTAAACCCCAAGAAGTGTATTTTTGGGGTTTTGTTAGGAAAGATTATTAGTTTCATCATCTCCATCTATAGAATCAAAGTCAATTCCAAAAATATCAAATCCATCCTCTACATGCTTCCTCTTGTCAACCTCAAGAAACTTCGTATCTTTTAGGGGAAAATTCAGTCCATTCATCACTTTATCTCCCAGATTTTAGACCGATGTCAACCCTTCCACCACATTCTAAAGAATGATGTCTCTTTTAAGTGGAATAAATACTACTAAAAATCATTTACTTCACTCAAAAGGTAAATTTTATCTCCACCTATCCTTACCCCTCCCAATCATGACCAACTTTTTTACCTTTATATCCCTACCATCGATCATTCTGTAGGGGCAATGCTGGCTCACCAAGATGAACAACATAAATATCAAGCCATATATTAAATTAGTCACACACTTGTAGAGTACAAGACTCAATATACCCATAATGATAATATTTTCTTGGCCTTAGTCTTCATGGCCACCAAACTTCACCACTACCTTCTTAACCATAAAACCTATGTTATAACCAACACTGACCCACTAAAGTACATGCACTCTAAGCCATACCAAAAATAGTGTATGGCCAAATGGCTCATGATTTTAGTGGAGTTTGACCTTGAGTTCCTTTAATAAAATTTAATTAAGGGGTAAGTCATTGCCAAATAATTGGCTAAAGCACCATTAGTAGACAACCAACCTCCTCCTCTTGAGTTCCTTGATGAGTCCATTGTGACCCTCTCTCAGGTGGATTTTACCTATAAAGTCACCATGTTATTTGATGGATCAAAGTGTCAACATGGTGGGGGAGTGGGTATCATCCTTATCCCCTTTGATGGTGAACCTCTCCCTTTTTCCTTCAAGGCTTGATTTTGAATATACCAATAATATGGTTGAGTATGAAGCCCTCATGATAGGCCTTCAAACTACCTTAGCATTAGGAGTCAAAAGAATCAATATCTTTGGTGAATCCTAACTTGTGGTCAATCAAATCAATGGATCTTACCAATGTAAGAATGATGTTTTAAAATAGTAAAATCAACTAGTTGACAAAATCTTCACATCATTTGAACATTATCACATCTAATCAACCTCGTGATATACTAACAAGTTCATCAACACCATGACTTCCTTTGCCTCTCAAATACCATCTGCACCTTTTGACTCTAATATATCTATCTTTATATATCAACATACCGAACCTTCCTATGTCAAACCAAATTCTCCCAACATTTTTAATGTGAAGGATACCTAACTTAACCTTTGGTATCAATAAACCTTTGACTATCTCAACCTTTCCATAATTCCTTATAGACTTTATAGGAATGATCAAAGAGCATTTATCTAGAGAAACTCTCATTATACCATCATGGGAGGAATTATTTAGAAATGTGGCTTTGATGGTCTCCTCTTCCATTACCTACATAGTCATGAAGCCTCTAATGCTATCAAGGAAATGCATGATGGCATCTATGGGGGAAACTTTAGTGGCCTCATAGTAGCTAAGTGCATCCTTTGCCTTGGCTATTACTAGCCTACCCTTAACTAGGAATACTATGATTATGTGAAAAAGTGAGCTAATTGTTAATAACACCCCAAATTGCATCACACACCTAGTCATAGTCTTCACATTTTCACTAATTTTTGGTGCTTTTCACAATGGGGTATAGACTTTATTGGTAAAATAAATCCCCATTTGTTATAGTGACACTACTCTATCATCACTATGACCTAATATTTTACCAAGTGGGTAGAAGCTATTCTTCTATTCTTGACTAAAGCCAAAAACATTATTGATTTTTTCAACCATCATATCATCTATTATTTTGATGTTTCTCATAAGATTATCACTGACAATGGTAAATATTTTAAGAATAAGCAAGTTTAGGGTCTATGTGATGCATTCGACATTAAGTTAAGCTTATCCTCACCTTATCTCCCTCAAGTAAATGGATAGACTGAGGTCTTTAAAAAAACTCTTAAGAACATGCTAACTAAAATGGTCTTACCTCATAGTGTTATTAGTTACCTTACCTCATGTTCTTTACCTTAATCAAGATAATAAAAACCATAATCATAACAGACATATCCATGTGTGTCATAAATAATCAAAATTATAACAAGCATAATAAAACCATAGCATCTGTAAGCATTAAAATAATCAACCATTTTCCACCACATGTCTAAATAATGAAGTAAAAAATACTCATTAAAATTTAGCATGATGCAAGAAAACATGAAACATAACCATATATATCTCATGCCTAGCTAAGCCTATATCAATGTCTAACATCCATAACATAAGCATAATGCATAAGCAATATAAACATCACATCATAAGCATTAAGCATCGACACAAACCATAAACCATGAAAATGAGAAAAAATAAATATAATATATATCTCATGTATCAAATAACATAATGTGTAAAAATAATATATATACATGTCTCTCTCTCAAAATGTACATCTCACCACATCAGCTCGTAGGTTGGAATCAAAGATATATATAATAATATATAAATTCTATGAGCTATATCATAACCTAGGGGTACCACTGTCTCTTGGATCACCATTGGATCATAATACCTACCCACCTACTGTATCTACCGATCCCCTAAATTTACTTATCTATCCAACCACAGATGCTACCCACTACCTTGGTGTTGCCACACTAGCACCGCTTGACAAGATGGCTCTATACTCACCCCATTAGGGTTATTATGGACACTATGTTAAAACTATGGCCTCATAATACTTTATCTCATTAATTTTAGCTAGGTATCATGCCATATAGATCATTCTTGGTGGCCCTAACTATGTTACAACTGCTCCTCCTCTCTACCTCAGAGAATCCCTCTCTTGTGTAACCAAATAAAGTGAAGATTGTTCCTAGTCCCTATCACCTAAGAGAGTATAAACTTGACCCTATAGTATAGGAATATAACCCTATAAGGTGGCCACCTACCCTTATAGTGCTATAACCTATACTTGTAAAATGGTTAATGCCACTCCTACCTATCCATTGAGGTCAACCCCCTATGCATGTGCCCTCTATCCCCCTTGCCTAGATGGGTCCACATCCATTGGCCTCAGACCTCCATCTTCACCACCAATATTTTTAGATACATATAATGGATAGTACCATGCCATGTACCAATATATAAAGCTAGCATCATATACTTGTGGCCTAGTTAGTAACTCCTCATAATTTAGCAAAGTAGGCACAAGATGTGGCTCTGGTAATAAACTCTTAGAGTCCTCTCAGCTATACCTAGGGAATACACCCATAATACCCTATAAAATGCCAAAATACCTCCTCACACTCTCAAATAGGATGATCTCCACCTCCCCATCCCACATATCGAGTATCCATCTATAGCTCTAAAGGGAGAGTGTTTACCTCCTGTAACTAGGCCATACTAAAAACTAGACATAAGGCCTCCAGGTGATGTCTCCTATCATGAGTGCACCCATTACACCCTTGAAACACTCCACATCATGTAAACCACCTCCTACACCTAATGTAGTATAATCACCCCTTCATCACATGAAACTAATGGGGAACTCTATTTGTGTGAACCCTACCCATGGTAATCCCACTAGCCTCAGCACCCTGATGTGCTCATAGGCCCAAAAATATAGAACCAAGATGACACTGATGCCATAATTCTTATGGGCCCTGAACCCCCAAAGTTACCTATATATCTATACAAATATAATAGGTACCTAACCAAATATAGTTTAACCCAACAATATCTCAACCAACACCCCTAGTATAAAGTATGAGAACCTCCCATTGCTCAAGTTGGGAAGTGTAAAGCATGAAATGACAATCATAAGCATGGCCATGAGTCTCCTCTTGCCTAGAGCCCTCTGATACAAAGCACTATACCTAAACCTCCCATCATTCCATCTAACCTAATCACTATCATCTCCATATAGAAGCTCTGTGAGCTCCTACCACTCTTCACACTCTATATGATAGATCAAATTACCTCGAAGAGGAATTCAGGTGATCTTATGAACATCCTCCAATAAGATAATCATCTCACCCATCAAATATAAGAGGGTATTCATAATAGAATCCCATCTCTTAATGAGTGATATGACCATGGATGCATGTTAAGGTACATATTGATAGTGCCTCATCACTCCCAACCCTACCTCCTCCATATGGGCCAAGTTGGCTTGGGTCATCCCGTATTAGATCTCTATGAAGATATGTGGCACTTAGTCATGCATCTGTATCTACTCCTTAGCCTGTACCAATTCAAAAACATGGCTTAGTCACCTACATAATTATCATCTACCCTACCCTTTTAGCAATAGACCTATTTCTTTATCCATCCTACCTATCTACCTAATACCCGCTAAGTTTTCCCTCTACACCTACAACCCCAATCTATACCTAACATGCAAAAATTCACTTTGACTTAACATTTTTTTATACTTTCCAAACCTACCTTTTATGCTAGTTGACTAGTGATGGTTATGGTGACTATCAATGGTTAGACATCCATGTTTTAAAGGATGTTAACCATCAACAGTTAGAGTCAACCATTAATGATCACTATGGGTGTTCTAAAGTCAAAACACCCAAACCCTATTTACCCTAAAAACTACCCAAATAGTAAAAAAAATAAGCATACTTTACTAACCTCATCTTTAACCACCCCAACCTCCCTACCCACATCATTAATTTATAATTTTACCCACCAATTTACCCAAAACCCATAAAAACCCTACCTAGGGAATAACCTAAATAGCTACTCACCCACTCTTAACCCCAATGCCTTTGAAAAATAAAGATAAGATAAAAAATTAAGGTCACCCCCTACCTCATTTCATGATTTCCACCATAGAGTCAATCATAGACCAACTCATCCTCATCTACCCTCATGTGCTCACTACATCCTAACTAGTCCTCTAGGTCTACCCTCTACCTTAGCTAGCAGTCAACCACCACTTTAGTGAAATACCCTTAGCAATAAATTTCATTATAAAGTTCTAAAAATTCTAGAGCTCAAATACAACAAAAGAAAAAGTCAAAATGAGGTAAAAGTGTTTCTATTTTTAGTTTTGATTACTGAGATTTTAGGGTTTACACCTTGACCATCGACAGTCAAGGTGACCATTGATGGTCATCCTTGAGCACCCTGACCATCGACAGTCATCTTTGAGAACCCTAACCATTGATGGTTAGGATGCTCACCTTATTTCTTTCACCTAAGCAAACCCTTCTTTAGTTAAAGCTACACATTTTTACCCACCCTTGGAGACTACCTTCTCTAACCCACCCAACCACCTCATCATCTTGCCATTGGTCCATTTTGTCCCATATAGTACACATTATGTGACACATTTTACCTAGTCCTTTGACCACAATGATATAATTACCATGTTGAGCATTTATGAATTTTTTCCACCTCATGCTTACCTAACCCATTTGCATATTTTTGGGAGTACTTCCTACCTCAGATACCCATAATACTTGACCAGTTTGTGTTTTCACCTAGAGTAATTCTTAACTTGAATACCCATCAAAACATAGATATCACTTAGGAGACTTACAAGTGTACCTAACCACCATGCCTAAGTGTGGTCATGTGGTCCACTTGTCCATTATCCTCTTAATACCAACCTTTATTGTTATTAACTATGGTAACCTAGTCTATATATGATCTTGGCTATCACACCTTTTGTCACAATTTATGTACTTGTTTACACTTCAGTACCCAACTTATCACCCACCTTCATGATGTTTTCCGTAGTCACTACCATCTTCCACCTTGTCAAACCTATACGTACTTTTGTCTTACCTCATCAACTCTTAATTTCAGGGGTAACACCTCCTCTCATACTTAGGGCCACTAAAACTTTGACTAGAAATCAATTATTATTTTGTAGCTTGTTAATTCAAAGTTTCATAACAAAAAGGGGCAAAATGTAGACACCAAAAATTTTAACATCATGATTCCAAATATCATAATTCCTTTGGAGCCCCTTGGGACCAATTTATCCTTTTGACCTCTAACCAATCCTAACCCATATTTATTTTATTAAACTAGCTTAACCCAACCTTTTACCTATTTATACCCTTCACACTTGATGGTCGATGGTTAGGATGACCATCGATGGTCACCTTGACCATTGATGGTCAAGTTTTACCTCTTTAACCACCAATATGTAAGACCATCATCATTGATTTTATAAAATTAATTCATCTAAATCTATTTATGAACTATTATATGTGTGAGTTAAAATTAGGAAGCCCAGTTTATGTCTTATTGTAACTCTCTTGCCTTACCTATAATAATAGAGGAGTAAGAAGGTGAAAAATATCTACAATTTTTATCAAGATCTTGTGCATCCAAAATTGTATTTTTATATGTCAATCATCATCAACAATCTAGCAAAATAGTTACTAGATTAGAGAGCCAACTTGCTATCATAGCTCTACCAAAGCACCAAGTACTATTACTATGTTGAAATCATGTTAGATTCCACCAACAAGTCAACTACCTCAATCAATAACTTGATCAACTTTAAATAAGATAAGTACTTGATTTTTAGCATTCAATTACTTTATTTTCTTTTTACATTCAACCCTGTAACAACCCATCTCTTAGAATCTCACTTTGTGATCCTATCAAATTAGCCTATTATCTACCCAGATCTACAAATAGTAACCATCAATGGTTATCTCAACTATCGATGGTCTATCCAACTACCAATAGTCACCCTGAGCATTGATGATCACCTTAACCACTAATGGTCAGCCCAACCATCAATGATCACTATGGTAGAAAATTATATCAAGCTATTTCCACTGATCTACCCCTAATCAAATCTAATTTTCTATGTCCCTACTTATTCACAAACCCTTGCTTGATTTTTTAAAGCATACCCTAATCATCTAGCACTAGTATTAATTATCTTATCACTATTTTAATCATTTCTAGTCTATTTCATAGCAAGTATCTCTTATGTTCAATTTTAGTACCTTTTGATTATTGATGCAAGTACTTTATATTATTTTTATAAACTTAATTATTTAAAACATGTGGATTGACAATCCTTAAAGAAACTCTTGATTTTGGGATCTATCTATTGCTAGGCATTCCAATCAACTATCTATCTAACAAACAAATTTACTTTAGTGTTTTCTTATCTGCAAGTCATCCTCCCAAGTCAAAGAGGAGTTCCTCAGAATCATTTGATTCATTTTTAACCATACTCTTACTTAGTTTTCTCTTCTTCCTTCCCAAAATAGCAAGTTGAAATTCACTAAAATAATTATAGTTTAAGCAGAGTACAAATTTAGGAAACCATCTCCCAAAGTTTCCTTAGAGTAGTAACCTTGATTTGATATCAGGAGAAACAAGCCTATACATATATATATTTTAAAAATTATTAATTGAATTAAAAGGTCATGAATGGAATTACATGTAGGGCTCACTACACACTTCTTGATCCATAAATGCATCAATTATGTTTTGCACACCAATGTACAAGAAACCAAAACTAGATTAGGTTATTGAAAAGTCTTAACTAGGGGTAAACATAATTAGAGGGTTCTGTGAGGAAGAGGACTTTACCACTAGGAGCATACAGTTCAAGGTATATCAATGTGTAGGTCCACACTGATACACTCATAATTCTTCCCACCTAGTTATCTTCCTTGTAGGATAATCTAAGTGTCTTCAACCCTAATTAAGCATCCCATTTCCCCTCATGAATATAATTAATGGTCTGTGAGAATATATAATTAAATCATGGTTGCAAGATTCATAAAATAATAATAAATAAACTCAATTAGACCAAACAGACAACATTAAAATATGAAAAAGTAGCTTGACATCCAATATTAACTAGTTAATCATACAACTAATATACAAATATTAAACTAGTAACACAATAGTTTGAGTAAAAATACTTGAAATTTCAATAAAAGAATCATCATACTAATATATACTTAGATAAAGGGTTACAAACATTCTAAAAATATAAAATAGAAGTTATGAGAATATTTACAAAAGAAATATAATATAAACTTTTGAAACACTTTAACTCTTTTAAGTTTTGTACAAGAGGAGACATGTTTTTGTGTTATTCCCTCTTGGCCACTAAAGCATGACCAAAACTTAGGAATCACTACATCATGGTTATTTTATTTTATCATGTTAACAAAGAAGAAATATTTTATTTTTATTTAGCATCTAAATGTTATGTGAGTCTTTATGGTTCATAGTGTATATGAATATTACCCCATAAGAGGCCATCACATCAGTTCTTGTACAATCATCAAAGGAATTTTTTAATGCACACCTTCAATATTCTCAACCATTTCACATATCAGTAAATAGAGGTCTTGTCTCTATTTTATGCCTACTTATCCCTTGGTTGAACTTAGTAATACATGTTTATTAAGTATAACATATTAGGGTTAATTGAAATGAAATCAAATGTCTCAAAAACCATTCTTATATTCTACATTAGAATATTTAACATTTCCCCTTTCTTTTTTATCTTGACTTATTTTAAATTGAAATATCATCCTAGTTGCATAATATATTCTATATGCTTTACTACATACAAAAAGGGATTCATCTACCAATTACTTACTTGATGTTCCTAAGGGATCATTATACCCTTTTTAAAAACCTAAGACCATATGGATATTCAATAACTTCATAAAATTAGAATTTAACAATTAACCTTCCAATTAAATGATACTAGAAAATAAAAGCTTACAACCTGCATACACTTGTTAAAATATATTAAGACCTAAAAATGTATTCATTAAAACCTATTTTCTATTATCATACTTAATGTACAATATTATTAATCAAGCACTGATTGGAACATACCATCAAATAATAGAGGCATTTTTGCATTTACCAGTCATTGCAATATTAATGCCAACATTAACTTTTACTTATACAATTTGACTAAATGCCAATTATCCAATTTATTTTTCCATATTGCATTACATTAGAACATAACTATTTTATTCCATTCAAACTCACATTCAATCAAATAGACCATGAATCACACATTTAAATGTCTCAAGCCTACTATAACCATGTATAATCAATTTGAGAATGAAATCAAAAACCAAATAAAAATTACAATGATATCCTTATCACATACCCAATGTTACAATTTTATAATTTGATCACAACCTTAACACAGTCCATAACCATAATAAAAACAAATTATAGAACTAATGTATTTAGATAAAATTGAAACCATTATTCAATATCAAAGTTAATGCCTTAATATTGATAATAAACATTATGCTAATAGTTGTAATTTCTATCAGTTAGGTTAGAGTTGTAATAGTCAATGGTAAATGACACTAACAAATTAATTTAAGTAATAACACTTAATATTAACACCAAATCCTATTTTGAATATATTGAGAGAGGTATAGTCGTAGTTGCCATTTGATATTGAACAACCCATGTAAAAATATAAACATAGATTTCCTACAATGTTCTTATCCTGTATGCAATCAAAACTCAAAATTTAATCCCAACGATAATTTAAACATCGATAAAGACTACAATAATAATAAGAGTACACTAAATAACAAGTTTCAATGATTACCTAGCACTTATTTCTATTTTATATATACATGAAAATGACATCTATTTTGAAAATGAAAACCTATTTATATTTCATGCATTATTTAAGCTAATCAATCAAACACTATAAAGATCCTACACTAAGTAATACAAAATATAAATGATATTCATCATAACCAAATATACTAATAATGTATGCATGGAATGAAATAATATAAATAAAATGATTTAATGTGATCTTATATAGGTTTAACCACTTCTAGAATACAAATCAAAACATAGAATATAACCATATCCAAAATGAGACCATACCATCAAATTAATTTAAAATGTAACATGAAATGAAATAATAATTTAATATAGACCAATAAAAATAGTTAAATAAAATTCTTCACTTGCTTAGACAACTTATAAAAAACTAATGAAGACATAAGTACATTCATAAAAAAATGGTATATATCATCAATGCGAATCCAATAATGAATACTTATAGAAGATTAAGTCATCATGCCCAGTCCTATGAGCCCAAAAATTGGTGGCCCCAATTACCCCAACCATTAGCTCAATGGTGGAAATCAACATTTAGGCTTTGGAAAGAGCATGAACATATGATTGAGATTGAAACCAAGGAGTAAAATATAATAATAGTCAGATACCCAAGGAGTGACATCAAACAATCAACCCTCAATGATGTATTCAATAATATAAATTACCAACAATAGTCCCAAATTTAACAAGGATATTAATGTAATCAAAACAACTTAGCCACTTACAAGTACAAACTAACACCCAATAATTTCAATTTAATAAACAAATTCTATTATGCCTCCTTCAAAGATCTCATAGGCATATAACTTTTTAATAATAACTTGTAAATGAAATAGGTTTAAATTTAAACAAAACCCAACAATCTAACATCTAGATTGCAACCATTCAAGTACTTCAACCCATTTAAATACCTAAAAATAACCAATAAACTATTAATACTATCATATTTCCATATTCCATTTTGTTTAACTAATAACACCAAAAGTCACTTGTAACCATGCAAGTTCCAAATAAAAGGTAAAAAAACACCCTAGTGGACTTCACAATAATTAACCATACACAACCAACAAAATAATTTCCCATTTAAATCATACCTCATGTCAATGAATACAATAAAATACCACACACTCTACTAAATGAACCATTCATACACCAAGTTTGAATCTTGAATGGTCTTTGAAACCTAGAAGAGTTATACATACAATGACCCAAATGCTACAAACACATCAACACTGAAAAACAACAACCTAGTATTACACAACCATGAATATATTAAAAACATGTAACAAAAAATATCACAGTGATGCCTAAGATTATGCTCATCATAAGAAAATTAGATGACAAGTTACCTCTAACCCTGGTAGACCTTTTCAATCTAGATGTCCTCACATAGATTATAAAATGATTATAAATCAAATTCAGATTTGTTATAAAGTCTTATGACTTCATGGTGAACCTAAGAAAATTTAGTCTTATGAGGGTTTCACCCCCAAACACAAACTAAACTTACAGTCCATTTAATATAACAAAACTTCACAATACATCGGTTACTTGGAGATAATGCCATTCTTGTAAAGATGAAAAATGGTGAATTATTTTTTTCTATTTCAAAATTTTTAAAATAAAACCAACCACACTTCCTTCTCTCCATGAACCCCATTTTATCCTTACTCCCTTTAATGTCTTACATAATGAAAATTGCCATTTATCACTCTTTACCATCATTTTTGACCTAGAGTTTTGGTCCAAAAAATAGATGGTTCCATCAAGAGACCAAAACTTCTCCAACACATTATTCCCAAATTTAGAGTTGAGTTGAAAAATAAAACCATTGAAAATAATGTTCACAACCAAAACCTAATAATATCAACCAAGATTTGTCATAATGTCAAGGGGGTAGGTTAAAATGGCCCCACAAATCCAATAACCATCATGACTACCATATCAACCTAGTGAAACAACATTATTCTCTGCCCTCAAGTCAAAAAATAAATATGTTAACATGATCCCTTAAGGGGTCAATCAATAATCAAACTACCTACGACTTAACAAGACTCATAATAAAATAAGTCAAGAATGCCAACATCACCATAAAAATTCAAATGACACTGAACCCTACATTAAGCACATACTAAAAAAGTAAGAAATACCAAATAAAAGAACACAATTAGCATATAGGAGACAAAGGCAAAAACTGACTAATCAATCATAAGGCCAATGCAGAAAAATGTAAGCATACCAGAATAATAACACTTGAAAATCAAGACATCCAAGTAAAGTGGAGTTGTAAATCAACAAATAAGACTAAAATATAATAAGATAATTAATCAATGGCTCAATATCTCATTATAGTTATTATAACTATTAGTTTCCACCAAATTTTCAATACCCTTTCCATAACACCCAAATTATCAAGGTCTACCATTGAGCCTAGTTCATACAACTTGTTCCTATAGTCATGGAAACAAACATTAATAGTACTGAACATGGTATAATGTAAATAAAATAATATAAGCTATATATAAAAACAAACATGATATAACAAATCATTTATAATCATATACTATGGCATCAATCAACAATATAATAGTAAGCTAACAATCAAACATAATGTCAGAATTATAATCACATCTACAACTCCCAGTCTAAATAAACATATATATCAAGAAATCCATGTTGTAAAAGTGTCATAACTAGAAATCACTATATCAAAGGATCAGGTCAAGACTCATAAATCACAAGGAAATATGACCCACTTTAGGACATAACCATGATAAAAATTATTAGTATAGGGAGGAAAAATGAATGTAATTCACCACTTTGGGATGTTCACCCTCTATCCTTTATCCCAATTAGTAAATATTTTTTGTGAATGCAGTTCTTAATAAATCACCCTTGTCTAATAATTATTATAAATATGGGATTAAACCAATTATAATCTTATCACATATTTTAATGTTAAGTTGAAATATTCCATGAGAAATTTTAATTAGATATTATATTTTTTGTGATTTTTACTCATGTATTTTTTAATTCAATACCCAAATGACCTTTATGAGTAGTCATTATCCAAATGGCCTTTATGAGTAGTCATTACCCAAACGAAAATTATCATCATATTATTGGTAATAATCATAGGGAAAAGGGACCTATTTTATCACACAACCTCCATAAGAATTTTTAGTAGGGGGAAGAGTGATGGATGTAATTCACCACTTTGGGCTTCTCACCCTTTAGCCTCTATCCATATTGGAAAATATTTTTTGGTGAGTGTAGTTCCTAATAAATCACTTTTGTCTTTAAATTATTACTAATGCAAGATTAACCCAATTAAAACCCAATCATATATTTTAATGTTAATTTTAAAGCTTCCATGAGTACTTTTAGTTAGATACTAATTTTTGTTGGATTTTTACTCATGAATGTTTATGGTGGTTGTGTGCTAAAAGTATTCCCTTTGCCTTATGATTATTACCAATAATACATGAGGAAAAATGTTATTTGGGTAATGACTATTCATGGAGGTCGTTTGGGTAATGAATACAAACATATATGAGTAAAAATACAACAAAAAATAATATCTAATTAAAATTTATTGAGGAAGCTTTCAATTTAACATTGAAATGCATGATTGGGTTTTAATTGGGTTAATCCCATATTGGTAAAAATTATGAGATAAGGGCAGTTTATTAATCACTGCACTCACCAAAAACATTTACCAATAGGGAAAGAGAATAGAAGGGAAAAACCCAAAGTGGTGAATTAAATTTATCATTACTCCTCCCTACTAAAAAATTCTCAAAATGGTTGTGTGTTAAAGTGGGTGTCCTTGCCTTGTGATTTTTACCAATAATAAATGAGAAAAATGTCATTCGGGTAATGAATAAAATCATACATGAGTAAAAATTATACAAAAAATATTATCTTATTAAAATTACTTGTGGAAGCTTTCAACTTAAAAATAAATTACATAATTGGATTTTAATTGGTTTAATTTCACATTGGTAATAATTATGACAAGGGAGATTTATTAGGAACTAAAATCACTAAAAAAATTTACTAATGGGGAAAGAGGTTGTAGGGTGAGTATCACAACGTGGTGAATTACATTCATCATTCTTCCACCTACTAACAAATGTTCATGATGTTTGTATGTTAAATTGGGTCTCCTTATGTTATGATTATTACCAATAATACATAGGGAATAATGTCATTTAGGTAATGACTACCCATGGAGGTTATTTGGGTATTGAATAAAAATATACATGATTAGAATTCATACATAAATTACAATCTAATTAACCTTTTGAGGATGTATATGGAGGATGAGTGTTTAGAGTTTTGCCTGAAAGTGGGAAGATGTTTATGTCATACTAGTGATTCTTGAAGGATTAAGGTTGATTAGGATTGTTTAACTCTTATGAAAGTATCACATACCCAAGTTCATATTATATTATACATTTTTTTAAAATTCTAATCAAATATGCTTGTTGCATTAAAAAAATTTATATACAAAGACATGTTTGGTGAGAGCCAAAACCAAATCATGGAGATGACTCTTTCAAATGCATAAAATTGAATTTTACATATTTAATAATTAATAAAAATGATAATGAAGGGATTTTAATGAATTAAATTTCAAATTTATATATTTATCTAAGATGTAATGGTGAAGCTACATTGAGAATCTTGATAGAATTGTGGGGTACCTAATATAATTTCAAGGACTACAAAGGTGAAAGTCTTGTTGAGGTAGATGTAATGTGAGATGAGTTGATGGTGCCAACCATTGATTTGGAGTTTTGTAAATGGTGCAAAATATTTTAAGGACTTGAGTAATATAATAGATGAAGTTTTAGGTTTTGATGTATCAATCTATGTTAATAATGAACTATTTTCACCTATTCAATGCCATGTTCTTCAAAAAGGTTTTGAAAGACCTACTTTCTTCATGTTAAATTACATGATGAGTTATTAATTCATGTGAACCTTCATTATTTATGTAAATCCTCATGAGTAGGGTAGGTGGGTGAAAATATTAGATGCACGAGTTTGTATTTATTGCCTTATCAAATTTAGCTCAGTTACATGGTGGTACTAGAGAAAAGGCAATTTAAATTTCATTACTAATTAAAATGTGAAGAGGTTTGAACAAAGCAATTGTAATGAATTTAAAAAGGCATATAATTTGGGAGTAAGACTATTGTTATAACTAATAAATTTGATTTTAACTAGTCCCATGTTATTTATTTCTATGCGGTACAAATATTCTTCACTCAAGTGGATTTTTCTAACAATGATATTGGGTTTTTATTATGGAGAAGTTTTACAATTGAAAAGGTCTGAATCAAAGTAAAAGTGTTTATGATTTTTTAAAATTAAAATTTATTTGGGGTTTTTAGTTTAGTTAGTTGTAGAAGGGAATGGGTTCCAACAAGAGGCCATGGAGACTAGCTAATAATTATATAGAGTAGAGGATATGGAAAAGGGAATTGAGAGAAAAGGGAATGAGAGGTCCCAAGAGTAACTAAGAGTAAGATTAGTTAGGAGTGGAGGATATGAAAAAGATAGGAAATCATAAAGATAGGATACCCTTAGTAGGTAGTTAGTTATCTCAAACACATTTAAATAGTGTAAAATTGTAAAAACTTGAATTTTTAAGGCCTTTGTGTATCTTGAGATGAGACACCTATTTAAGTCTAGGTGAGTGTTATCATGTGTAAAGGACAAGGATATTTAATATGATTTGTCATTAAATTGAAATATAGGTGTAAAAATGAAGTCAAATAGTCATAAGGAAAAAAAGAGTCATGTAAGAAGAGGAAAAGCCTTTATAGGTAACTATACAAGAAAGAGTAAGTAGGCCATTTGTGTGAATAAGAAATATCATTTATGGTCTTATATGGAGTTCTTCTTCTTCTTATTCTCCTTCTCTTGTTATTTGATTTTAATCATTTATTATTCATAGGTGTAACTATGTGGTATTATATTCTTCCACTTAATTACTTCTAACAATTTATTACCTATTAGAGTTTGAATTTTAGATATGATTTTGGTTTCCCCTTATCATGTGTACATTTGAATCAAGGTTTCATGTTTATCCTCTTATAAGGGTTTATTATATTGGGGTTTTGGCTTGTATTCATACATTTTAGCTGATAGATAATTGAAAATAACTCTATTCTTTAAATTCTTGGAGGTTTTTATTTAGTCATGCTTTTTGGCTCGTAAAGATCTTTTTATTCCCTAAAATTCTTAGCAGATTTCCTGAAATTAGGGTTTTTATATTTTTACTAAATTTGGTTTAAAAAGTGAAGGATATATCTATTTTAAAAACAAATCATGGGTTTCATCTATCTATTTATATTTATAAAACACCTCTTTTCTTCTAATAAATATTAATGGTTTTCTTGGAGTAGTTGGTTATTTATTTGGGTATTGTGTGATTGTTATAATATATGTTGATAGATTATGTTTTATAATTCAATCTATGATTGTCATAATTAAATATTTATTTTATAAAATATTTAATATATTTAAAAATAATGAAATGACATGGTTTAAATATATTTACAATAAATTTAAGGAAGATATTAATACTGATGAATTCTTAGCACTCCTTAGTAATACATATTGTATGAATTATAATTATGAGATAATTTTAGTTACTACTTGAAGGGAAAGGGCACATATGATCCCTTATGTTCATCACACCTCTATACCCCCATTATGGTATTATGAGATAAATTACATGGTTTAGATAGAGCATATTGATAAATAAATTATGTATTTCTATATCACATTGAGGTATACATGGATTAGATTTGGGTCATGAATGTATTTAATTCAAACACTTTTCTATTTTATATGTTGATGATAATTTATATTATGTCATAACTTTGGGTCTAAAATTCATCAAGGATAATTTATTAGGAGATTTAATTTGCATACAAATGTGTTTCAGGTTTCCACCAAAAGAATTATGATGATATTTTGAGTAGTGCAGTTGAGTTTATGTGTAGCTCAAATGACACTTCTTAGTTTTCAATGAGGGTTGAATTATTTATGCTTCTCAACCCATGTTTTTTAGTAGTGGAATCTACTTGGGGCATAATCACCCCATGTAATCCTCCAAGTGATTTAGACAAAGGGAAACTTGGTTCTTGTACTCTCAAGTATTTTTTTTCTTAACCTTTTAATTTTTAAATAGTTCAATTACCTAGATTATTCAATTTTTTTTAATCACGTATAGAAATTAATTTCTACATGTTTATTTATAGGTTTTGCATAGATAAAGTTGGATATTTGGGACGTACCTAGAAATATCAATTATGACTAAACAAAAATATGAAATTTATTTCTTTTATCCTTTTAGTCTAGAATTTGCAATACTAGAATAAAAGGGGATAATTTATAGACAAATAAATTTGGTATTAGACACTTGAAAAAATTAGGTTTGACACATATTTGACATAGATGAATTTTTCATACATATTTTACTGTGATTCACACTTTCCCCTATCCTTTTATCTATCTACTAATTTAACAAACTAAATTTTATATCATCCATATTTAGGATCTCCCTAGTTTGTACTACAAAACTCTATTATCCTAAGTAGACCATTACCATATTCTTAATCCATGATTTTAAATTTATGGATATTGCCAAAAATAGTCAGATGGTGGAATATAATATAGGTGTATGACTTTATTGGTAGTGTTTTCATATCTTTAATGACTATTTTATCAAATTTAAATATCTCCATTGGGTTAGCCTAAGCATATTCCTATGTTGATTATGGGGG
This sequence comes from Torreya grandis, assembly GCA_037957365.1. Classification (NCBI taxonomy): domain Eukaryota; kingdom Viridiplantae; phylum Streptophyta; class Pinopsida; order Cupressales; family Taxaceae; genus Torreya; species Torreya grandis. The sequence continues at coordinate 1,940,010 of JARHVA010000401.1, read as the reverse complement.
GATATCAAATAATCATCTACAAAAGAAAATAAATTATAAGGTCTTATAATATGGGATGATATATAAATTACATTAACGTAACATTTTCACATTGAGTAACATATTTTTACACCCTTGAAAAATGATCCAAAAACATATAAACATGAAAAATCATCAAAGGAATAATCCTAAATCAAAGTTTGAATACAAACACAAGGTCAAAGTTGCATGTTTTCAAGTGTCTAAAGAAAAAAGTGTAGATGTTAAATCTAGATTTTATATGATAAAATAGTCTTGTACACTTGGAAAATGTCACTAATGGCTCAACCTTTCAGCTCATAATCATACCACTATTTAAAGTCTCACATTCACCATCTCACTGTGCTTAGATTATAATCTTATAGTTTGAACCTAATATTATAATTAACTAAATCACATGTAGCCCATAATATTATTAAAAACTAATATATATATATATATATATATATATATATATATATATATATATATATATATATATCATTAGCTACAAATATTCAACAATCCTCTATCATCATAGACATGACCATTTAAACTAGGACACAAGCATTGATGCTAGTGTCCCAGGTCTAACTCTAGAGTCCATACATCATAAACACTCAATTTTGAAAATATTTAAACATGTATGGGTTGACCTATAGTATTATTTTAACCCTCCCAAGAAATAATTTCAAAATATGTTGTATAAATACAAGTAAAATTACAATTATCATCAAGTAAGATCAAGTACTTTTTTAAGCACACATATCTAATTCCAATCAAAATCACTTCTCAAGATTGAAAAACTACCTTATTCTTCCTTATTTTCATATCAATCATAGGAAAATTATTATTATATGTCTAAATCACCAAAGAGCACCCCATGAGTATTTTATTATGAGTTACAAGCTAAATAAATTCATGCAATTACATATAACATATTTTATAATTATTCACACACAAACCCACATAAGGAGAGAATGATCCGGGCAACAATTCAAATGATAATTCGGCTGATGGGTCCACCCCAATTGATGATAGAACTTCTGGGAGCCATAAATTTTACACCGTAGCTCTAATTGACTTTCAATTTGAACCATTGGAAAGATAATAATGAGGGAATGTCATGAGATGGAATTAAGATTTTCTCAATAAAGTTTGACCCCATAAAACCCAATGGAAGTGCCCCAAATTTTAATTTTAGTAGTGCAGTCTAAAAATAGTAATTCCTCAAATTTTATATTATTGTAAATCATGGAAGTCAAACCACTTAATCTCCCTTGAGATTGGTGACCTTCCACATCCTCCTCATTGTCAGGATCATAACAAGAACAATTGATTACTTTTGTATAAGCAACTAAACACATAATTAAACCAGAATAATAAGTAACTAGAAATTAGAATCAGCAAAGAACAAGAGATACAAGAAACAATGAAAAATTGTATTAAACTCTTCTAGAAGGAAATACAATTGAATAAATCTCTCTTTCTTCCACACCTCTCAGATGTAAAAATCTCTTTCCCTCAAGAGTTTTCTCTATCAATTACAAACACAATTTAGCTACTTGAATTGTCTACCTTTTCATGTCATCAAGCTATGAAGATCTATCCCTATTATATAGAATTAGGGATCATGAGCTATGCATTCTCAACCATTAGATACACCTCCTAATCAAAGGTTCAAATCAGTCTTACCAAAAATATAAATGTAGACTTACAATTAACAGCTAATATAATCATGCAAACAATATGTTCATCCCACGAAAATAGACTTTTAGAACGCACAGGTGACCGACGTCAGTCCCTATTAGTCTGCATATGACCGACGTCGGCCAATCCATAACCGATGTTGGCAGCCTCCAGTCAATCCCTGACTGACATTGATGACTATGTAATATAGCAACCTTGCATTTACTCATCCGGGTGAAGCTTTTAGCTCCACAACTTAACAATCTCCCACTTGAAGATAAACATCTACACCTGTACTTGTACAACATCATCTTCTAGCTTCTCCATCTTCAAGCTCAATCTTGAAGACCAAAAAAAGTTGAATGAAGATTCAACTTCTCCTTTGTTACTAGCTTTGTTAACATATCAGCAGGGTTCTCATCTGTATGGATCTTTTCCAGCTTTAACTCACCATCCTCCAATACCTGTCTAATGAAGTGGTACCTAAGCTGTATATGTTTGGTTCTTGAATGAAAGGCTAAATTCTTTGCCAATGAATTGCACTTTGACTGTCACTGTATAATCTGTAACTCTCTTACTCCTTTCCCAACTCTTCCATGAACCGTGTCATCCATATCATCTCCTTGCTAGCCTCTGTGACTGCAATGTATTCTACCTCTGTAGTAGACAAGGCAACAACCTTCTGCAACTTTGAAATCCAGCTAATTGCCATTCCACCAATAGTGAAAACATAACCTATGGTGCTTCTCCTGCCATCCAAGTCACCTACCATATCTGTATCTACATATCCATGTAGAGAAGTATTTGACTCTCCATAGCATAAATGCCTACTACTGGTCCCTCTCAAATATCTGAGAATCCACTGAACTACTTTCCAGTGTTCCTTCCCTGGATTGGCCATAAACTTACTGACAACTCCCACTACTTGGGCAATATCAGGTCTAGTACATACCATTGCATACATTAAGCTCCCAACTATGGAAGCATATGGAACTCTACTCATGTACTCTACCTCATCATGTGAATTAGGACACTGTTCTTTGCTCAACTTGAAGTGTCCAACCATAGGTGTAATTACCAGTTTTGCATATTGCATATTGAACCTCTCCAACACCTTGTTCACATAATCCTCTTGAGACAAAATCAAATTGTGATTTTTCCTATCTCTCTTAATACTCATGCCAAGGATTTTCTTTGCTGCTCCCAAATCCTTCATGGCAAATGTATGAGCTAATTTTACCTTAAGCTCAAAAATATCTTGCATGTGTGAACCTGCAACAAGCATATCATCTACATACAGCAACAAGATAATATATCTACCATTATCCAATCTCTTAAAATAAACACAATGATTAGATTGAAATCTACTAAAACCATGCTCAGTCATAAACCTGTCAAACCTCAAATACCATTGTCTAGGAGCTTGCTTAAGACCATATAAGCTTTTCTTCAGCCTGCACAAAAGCTTCTCCTTACCTTTGACCTCAAAAACTTCCGGCTGATCCATATATATTTCTTCATCCAAATATCCATGAAGAAACACTATCTTAACATCAAGTTGCTCAAGATGCAAATCTTCAATAGCAACTAAAGACAATATAGTCTGAATAGAAGTCATTTTTACTACAGGAGAAAAAAATTCACCAAAATCAATACCTGGTTTCTATGCAAATCCCTTTACTACCAACCTGGCCTTATGTCTCATTTGTCCATTCTCACCTTCCTTTAACCTGTAAATCCATTTATTTTTTAGTGTTCTCTTTCCTACTGGCAACTCAACCAAATCCCATGTTTGGTTCTCTTTCAAGGAATCAATCTCCTCATTCATGCCAAGCTCCCACTATTTCTGGGTTTCTACCTACATTGCCTCATCAAAACTCTCTGGTTCTCCACTATCAGTGAGGAATAAGTAGAATAATGAAGGGGAATATCAAATTGGAGGTTTACTTACCCTTTTTGACCTCTTCTTGGGCATTTGAGACTCATTCACTGCTTGTTGTCTACCCAAATTCTCTGTCAGTGACCGATCTCGATCATCTCTAGGTCTATACCTGATCGACGTCGGTTCCACCTGACTGATGTTAGTTTCTATCTGACTGATGTTGATTACTGTCTGACCAATGTCGGTTCCTATATGATCGACGTTGGTTCATTTTTGAATGACATCGGTGTCTGTGTTTTCTTGTCTGTGATAATTCTTTCCCACGAGCTCATTTTAGATCATCACCTCATCCAAATCAACATTGCTCTACTCAAAATTGTTTAGCTTCTTAAGCTGATCACTATACATCACCTTTTCATTAAAAACAACATCACAACTTCTAATAATTTTGTTAGTTCCTAGATTCCATAACCAGAATCCAAAATCTCTAGAGCCATAACCAATAAACATGTACCTCATAGATTTAGCATCCAGCTTCTTTTTATTTTCTTTATCAACGTGCATAAAAGCTTTAGAACCAAAAACTCTGAGAAATGAAAGATCTACCTTTTTACCTATCTAAGCCTCTTCTAGAATTCCACCATCTAGAGTAGTAGAGGGTCCTCTATTAATCAGGTAAATTGTAGTGTCTACATCTTCTACCCAAAATTGTAAGGGCAAACCAGCATGCAACCTCATACTCTGTGCACACTCCAAAATTGTTCTATTCATCCTTTTAGCAACTCCATTTTGATAAGGTGTCCTCAGAACCATCTTTTGCCTATGTATTCCATTCATAGAACAATACCTATTGAACTTATAGCTGCAGTACTCACCACCATTGTTATATCTAAGACACTTCAATCTCAAACCTGTTTCATTCTCAACCAAAGCTTTCCATTTCATAAATGTGTCAAAAACATTAGATTTATTCTTTATGAAATCAACCCATACCTTTCTTGTAGCATCATCAATGAAAGAAACATAATACTGTGATCGTCCAATAGAAGCTACCTGAGTTGGTCCCCACACATCTGTGTGAACAAGCTCCAACTTGTGCTTCTTCTTTGTTGACCCAGTTTTGAGAAATCTCACTCTCTTATATTTCCCAAAAATACAATGCTCATAGAAATCTAGATCTATGCTTTTCAAATCTGAAAGCTTACCTTTTGACTTAAGAACTTTCATTCCCTTCTCACTCATGTGGCCGAGCCTACAGTGCCACAAATTTGCATCCACATCTGAAGTAGATAATACAAAAGGAGAATAATCAGTAATACAATTACATAAATAGAGAGTACCTACTCTCTTACCTTTGGCTAATACAAGTGCACCCTTGGTAACCTTCCAAGATTTAGCTGTGAGAGTTACTGTGCAACCCTCATCCCCTAACTTTCCTACAGAAATCAGCTTCCTCTTCAAGATGGGTACATGCATGACATCCTTCAACACCCATGTGTTTCCATTCTATAATTTCATCTGCACTTTTCTTTTGCCAACAATTTTACAAGGCTCATCATCCCCTAAATAAACTATTCCAAAATCTCCCTAGACATAATCATTGAAATATTCTCTATTTGCGGTAGAATGGAAAGAGGCACTAGAACATACAACCCAATATTCTATTCTAGTATCCAAAGAAAGTGTAAAAGCATCTTGTGCAATAATACCTGCAACTTTTGCTTCTTCATTACCTTCATGCTAATGTTCTTCTTTAACTAGCAACCAGCAATCTTTCTTTGCATGCCCTATCTTTTCACAATTCCAGTAGGTTATCTTTCTTCCATTTTTGGATTTGGATCTCCCTCTCATCTTTGACTTAGACCTTGATCTCCCTTGCTTGCGCTTCTCTTTTTGCCTTCCCCTGCTTTCAATACTTAAAGCATTACCTGATGTTTCCTTTGTGCTTTTCCTATGAATTTCTTCATTCAAGATTACACTAACAACATCATCTACTTTCAAGATATTTGTAGCAGATGCAATATTACTAACTGCCATTACCAAGCTATGCCAACTTTTAGGTAAAGAGCATAAAATTAAGAGAGCCTTAATTTCATCATCAAAAACTATTTTGACTCAATTTAATTGATTTACTATAGCATGGAAATCATTAAGATGACTAGATACAAATCCAACTTTCTGCATTTGCAAATTAAATAATTGCTTCATAAGATATACCTTATTTGAAGCTGAGGGCTTTTCATATAAATTTGCCAAAGTATCCATTAACTCTATCGTTGTCTTTGCCTGTGATAAGTTGGAAATCACAGAAGATGCCAGGCTCAATCTTATGGATCCTAGAGCCTTTCTATCAAGAACATTCCATTCTTCATCTTGCATATCTGTGGGCTTGCTTAAAACCCCACCCAATGATAAGTACAAATATTTCTGATACAGATAATCTTCTATCTGCATCCTCTATAATTGATAATTCTTGCCGTTAAACTTCTCCATTCTTAGTTTACTTTCTTCTACCATTGCTATATTCCCACTCAAATAGAAACCCCTGTGAGTGACCTATAATCAACACACACTAAACAGATCTAAAACCACCTGTTAGTGAACCCAAGCTCTGATACCACTTGTCAGGATCGTAACAAGAACAATTGATTACTTTTGTGCAAGCAACTAAACACAAAATTAAACCAGAATAATAAGTAACTAGAAATTAGAATTAGTAAAGAACAAGAGATACAAGAAACAATGAAAACTTGTATTAAACTCTTCCAGAAGGAAATACAATTGAAGAAATATCTCTTTCTTCCACACCTCTCAGATGTACATATCTCTTTCCCTCAAGAGTTTTCTCTATCAATTACAAACACAATTCAGCTACTTAAATTGTCTACCTTTTCATGTCATCAAGCTATGAAGATCTATCCCTATTATATAGAATTAGGGATCATGGGATATGCATTCTCAACCATTAGATACACCTCCTAATCAAAGGTTTAAATCAGTCCTGCTAAAAATAGAAATGCAGACTTACAACTAACAGCTAATCTAATCATGCAAACAATCTATTCATCCCATGAAAATAGACTTTTAGAATGCACAGGTGACTGACATCAGTTCTTGTTAGTCTACATATGACTGATGTTAGCTGATCCATAACTAACGTTGACAACCTCCAGTCGATCCTTGACCGACGTCGGTGACTGTGTAATACAACAACCTTGCATTTGCTCATTCGGGTGAAGCTTGTAGCTCCACAACTTAACACTCACACCTTCCAAACATGTATAAATGAAGATGTAACCCAAAATGGAAATAAGACATCTCTTCTCAGAGATAACATTATTTGAATTGTGTTGGTCTTATTTTTGAATTATCTTTCAACCAAAGCTTTCAAGTTTTGGATCAGTGGTATCAAAGTGGTTGTATTTAGAATGTATTATCCCAAGGATGAGGTCAGATTATAGGAAGCTTGGGTGGAAAATAAAACTAGCAGACTATCCACCTATTCACTCCAAATGACTTCAAATGGTAGACAACACCGAGACATTCGATCCTTTCAAGGAAATGGTGAATGAAGCCCTCCAACAATAGAAAGCATAGATGCTACAAAAATTCCCTCAAATTATCTAACAATTCTTGATGGGAAATTTTGGGTCCTCATTTGCACCCCTACATCCTTTCAGTACCCCAATACCCTTTAAGGTTCAGGTGAATTTTGATATCCCTACATTTGAAGGCAAAATCAATGTTGATGTAGTAAAAAAATTGGTTGGATCAATTGTCATCTTATTTTTATATAAATAAATTCACTGATAAAGAGAAGATTACTTTTGCTCTTTTGAAAGCACCATTGCCTATCAAAAATTGGTGGGAAGTATACAAGAAGAGACGTCTTATTTCTATTTTAGGTTACATATTCATTTATACATGTTTTGAAGGTGTGAGAAGGGTGTGGAAGGTCACAAATCCCAATGGAGATTAAGTGGTTTGACTTCCATGATTTACAACAATACGGAATTTGAGGAGTTACTATTTTTAAAAACTTACTATATTTATACTACACTACTAAAATTAAAATTTGGGGCACTTCCATTAGGTTTTAGAGGGTCAAAATTCATTGAGAAAATATCCATGCCATCTTATGACATTGACCTCATTATTAGCTTTCCAATGGTTCAAAAGGTGAGTCAATTGGAGCTACAGTGTAAAAGTTATGGCTCTCGAAAGTTCCATTATCAATTGGGGTGGACCCATCACCCGAATTATCATCTGAATTGTTGCTCAGATCAGAGAAATACATCGATATGAGGACCTATTTAGAGTATTAGCTATGTAGATAACACTAACAGATAGAGGGGTCTTTAAAGTTAGAGCGCGACTTTACTTGAGCCCACTAATTCCTCTTTTTAAAGGTGGCATACCTTAATTATAGGACCTAAAATTTTGATCTACACATTGATATCCATAATCTATGTGCACAATCCAAATAAAAAATCTACAATGTGATAGTGAACCTTAATAGGTATAGGTGGAATTCATATAAAAGGACCTATATTCTATAAAAGACTGAAACATCAGTGCTAGTGTCTATATTTCAATGGTAGTGTCCAAGATGAGAGATGATTTAAAAAATCTGATGAATCAAACTAAGCATCATCCTGACTATTTCTACACATGAACATATTATATCTACTTGTTCATAATTTAATAAGTTAAATATTATTCATTCATTAAGCAATTAAATTACTGGTTAACATCATATTTTCTATACTAGCATATTTCTATAATTTAGCACTGTATTAAAATATACTTTAAATATAAAATATAGTTAGCCTAATTTTATAATATCTTAGCCATTTGTTTGATAAGTTTATTCTCCACATTAATTTTTTATAAAAATAGTTTAACATTTGGTGAACCTGACCTCTGAGTCTTCTTGTAAAACCCTAGGTTACTTTAGGGTTCTTAACCTTTTATAGGATTTCAAATTTAATTTTTACTACTAATCATGTTGGATCATTTTATATCATTCACATGTATCTAATTTAATATTCTCATATTATTATTTAGAACATATAAAAGGGATAAAAAAAAACCTCTTCTTCCTCCTAACCCTAATGAGGATGATAACTACTTTCCCTCTAATAAGGTCCATACAATCACTACTTTAATGGGTAATCTATCCCATCCTATAATATTAAATTAAGGTAACAAACATATCCTTACTAAACCCACTCCACATCACAAATTTCCTCTAGATGGTGCATGTATACTTATTAAATCTAAAGTACCTAGGGTTTGTGCTTATGAATCCCGCAAGGATCAAATCATCACTATGATAAGGTCAATATAAGAGTTAAAAAATAATAATTAGTATTTGATTTCAAATACCACATCATGGAAAAATAATAACACATAAAAAATCCAAAAAATGCTGGTGTTAATCATGTATCTACATCTTCATCTAGTAAGATTTAGCCTAACAAGAAGCCATAAAATAATACATCTACAACTAGTGCTTCAACAAGTGAATAAAAGGCCAATAAGAGTTCAAGTGATATTATAAGGGAAATGATTAAAAATATAAGTCGATAAAACTACCCCCATACATCCTCTTAGGATATCAAAATACTATTGTATATATCATGTAATGCATGGACATCATATAAATATTTATTTGGATTTGAAGAAGAAAACATAAAGTATAATTAATAGTGGTGATCCTATAATAGTACTCAATCAAGAAATATACTAGCCTTATTAGTACCTATCTTAAAGCACAAGTGAAAAAAGAACAAGTATGGGTACCACAGGATAATTCAGAGTAAAGATATATGTAAATGCAAAAGATATAACCAAAAAAAAATCAAATGGTACAATTAGAGAAAGGAAATATTCAAAAGGAAAAATTAGAGAAAGATAATATTCAAAAGGAAAAATTAGAGCAAGAAAAGATTCAAAAGGTAAATATAGAGCAAGATATTTTACAAAAATATCAAGATGAAAAATTAAAATTACAAAATTAAAATGAAAAGTTACAAAAGCAATGAATTTATAAGGTAATGTTACAATAAAAACAATTTTAAAATCAAATTGAAGATAAGTAAAAAAACATGCTTAAAACAATATTTATAAAAAAAGAGGTAAGAAATAAAGAGACACTTGAAAAGGATAAAGTTTAAAATGTGGTTACAAAGGGGGAAATTACAAGTCTTTACTCATATTATGACCCTTTCATTATCACTGCTCACATATATGGACAACAATTTATATATATGAAGGTTATAGATTATCAAGATACAAATTTTTATTTTGTCATTTCTTAGCTCTCTTGGAAATAAGTATAAATAATTAGATAAAAATAATGTAATAAAAATAATTGTGGGATTAATTTAGTTAAGCCTTTAATTTACTTCGAAATAATGTTATCTTAATTTTTATGTTATTTATAATCCAAATGCATATAATGTTATGATTGGAAAATCATGGTTACACTCAATAGGAGCATTGGTTGAAAAAAACAAAGGTTTCATTAAATTTGATCATTAATAAAAGGTAATTCACATGAAAAAAGAGGTAACATTTTTAAAACAAGATAACATAAAGGAAAATATATCTCAAAAAAGACAACAAGTACAATCTTATGAAATAAACATGATACACTTTCTGATTCTACTATGTCTACATATGGAAAATTTAACTCAAGAAATGTTACTCATTTACCACTCCTCAAATATTATTGTCCTCATATTGAGATCATTGGATAGCTTGTGCATTTACAAATGCTCTAAAATAAACTATGAAAACATTCAAATAAAACAAAAATACAATAGTATTTAACATTCACATGTTTTCTAGATTTTGTGTATGTTGTTCACTTTATGTTAATAGACAACATATCATTTAATTTATATACACACATATTTTTTATGGGTAATTAAGTGTGATACATGAATACATTTTATCCATGGTACATGCACATACATATGTTAGATCTTTCCTCTACCCATGTAACACACTACCCTGGGGGAATCTTCTTATATTAATCACTTTAATTATGACTATAATACACTATGATAGGGACATGTATGCTATATTATTTTATGATAATTTTAAATAATAATGTTATTATTATATACTAATGCTTACACATACCTATACTCATGCTCGCTAGAGTAGGTTATTTAACTTATCTCATGTTCACCTAGGTATTTATTTATTCCCACCCACTTATGTGTGGATATTTCATTTATCTTATTTAAGATATTATGAGATATTTATATATTTATCTTTTTTATATTATGGAGATAATTTATAATTTTTTATATCCTTTAGGTATAGTAATCTCTTAGTCCTAGGTTTGATCTCTAGCTTGGTCTCTTAGTTATGTTTGATCTCTAGCTTGATCTCTTAATTATGATTGATCATTTATCTTGATCTCTTAGTTAGTATTGAAAATTTTTATATCATTTAGCTTGATCATGGAATATTTAGAGATATAGAGTATTTATCATTGTATGATCTATTTTTGCATATATACTAAGGTATTATTTGAGCAATGCATCAATATTTATTGTGGTAATGGTTTGTATATTTGACCCTAGGTGAGAGTTTTCTAAACTATTTCATGGTATTAAAGTGGTATCTAAAATCCATTACTAATTCCTTAGCTTTTACTTACTCATCATTTGGTATTCTCTTGCCTTACTAAGTATGCTCTTCTCTTACATCCTCTTTAGATGGTCCTAACATTAAAAAGGCATGCAAGAAATTCTAGTTTTTGGGAGGTTTTTTTTTGGTTTGTATTTTTTATTGCATGTAATTTTGGATATTTTAGGAGTAAATAAAATCTCACCAATGCATATTTATTATCTAAGAAAGACATTCACCTTCAATTTCATCCAAATTGGATATCAATGGCAAGGTCTGCATGATTTTTACAAATATGTTTTTAAGGAAAGATGATTGTTATTTTTCATATTGTGAGAAAAATGTAACCGATCACTTAGAATGTTTTTTTGGGTTTTGTGCATCTTATTTTATAATTTAAATAAATTTTTAAAATTTTAAATTTCATTAATAATTGCAAAATTTATTTTAGTTTTACTAAGTAATAATATTCTGAACTATTCTAAAAACATACGACTTTTATATTTTTAATTGTAAAAAAATTCTAAATGATCACTCAAAATAATTTTTGGGTTTTGTGATCCTTGTTTTAAGATTTCTATAAAATTTTGAAATTTTAAATTTTTATATGAATTGAAAATTTAATTGCAATTTTATTGAATCTAGTCATATTCACCAAAAAAAATCTCTATGGGGAGTTTTTTTAAGGGGACTTTTGTTTTTAATAAAACAATATATTTAGATGATTTTTTTATTGTTTTTATTAAAAATAATATCTTATATTTTGGATACATAAGGATATATTATATTTCTTGTCCCCATACCTTTTTTTAATCTCATTTGTAAAAGACTAGAGGGTGAGGCCTAGTTTGGTAGGTGGCCAAACCCCCTTACAAATAAACAAACTTTCTCCATAAAATATTTCATCTTGATTGCACTCTATCATGGAATCATTTTCAATTGAGTCTTACATATATTTGTTTATGCCTTGTAGGCTATCATTTTTGGTAGATGATCTTATTGGGTGTGTTTTTACATACATAATGACTTTTTTTGCCATTTTTCACACTCTTCCATTAGTCCATGACATGATCTATTTTAATTTGTGTATTTTTAATTTGACACACTAGTTGTTTGTGTCATGTATCCTCAAAGACCCTTTATTAGCACCTTAAATTCTTCTATGGAGATACTTGTACCTTCACTCAGGCTTGAGAAACCTAAGATTTTTAGACATGATCAACATGGCACAAATTCAAATGTTACCTTGTATTTTACTATTGTGGATTTTTTCACCCACTCCCATTCACACATATTCATCCACTATTCCTATTGATTTAGGATGGATTTTGTACCACTTGTATTTTTGGCCCACATTGCTCTCTTATTTTTGGAGCAACTCTCATGATTTGTGATGAATTCTTTGACAGGTTAACCTTCTTCTTGTTTGGAGTCATTCTATTTTATATAGTGTCTTCATTATTTTTATTTGATGTTTTTGTGTATGGGATATATTGTACTTACATTGAATTATAAAGTGACATGGGGGGGTTTGATTTTACAACCTAATCCAAATTCATGTGTGTGTAACTTAGTTTGTGCACCTTTAACTATTTTAGTTTCCAGTATCTTCAATCACCATCAGGGTCATCTTATTGAGATATTTTATCTATATTTTATATATTTCTCCTTTATAAATGAGTATCTTATTCAAGCAATTTGTTTACAAGAACCCATATGAGGATTATTATGTCTCAGTGACATTCTTGGTGAATTTTTGTATAGTGACACTAGTGTGGCATCTACACCAATCTTTGTGTTCAATTCTCACCATTTTTAGTCCACTTTTTTAGAGACTTTTATTGTCATATTCTCCTAGTTCAACATTAAGGGAGGGTGTTCAAGTAATGCTTCCTCAACTTCATCATTTTACCCAGTATTCTAGAGTGTGGTCTTCATATTCAATTATCTTAATATTCAACAATATTATTACTTCAATTTGGTGGTTACAGTGACTCGACATCCATGAATTATAGAAAGATAGATTAGCATCCATAAACACAATTGTCATCACACTGCATCATTTTTTAGGCATGGGTACCTCATTAGGCCTTATTACAAAGACCTATTTAAGTATAAGTGAGTGTTAGCATGTATAAAGGACAATGATATTTAATGTGATTTGTCATTAAATTGAAATATAAGTGTTAAAATGAATTTAAATAGTCATAATGAGAAGAATATTCATGCAAGAAGAGGAAAAGCCTTTATAGACAACTGTATAGAAAAGTGCAAGTAGGCCATGTGTGAATAAGAAATATCATTTATGGTCTCATACAGTGTTTTTATTATTCTTATTATTCTCTTGTTATTTGATTTCATCATTTATTATTCATATGTGTAAATATATTATATTTTATTCTTCCACTTAATTAGTTATAACAATTTATTACCTATTAGGGTTTGAATTTCAGATATGATTTTGGTTTCCCCTTATCATATGTGTACATTTGAATCAATGTTTCATGTTTATCCTACTATTAAGTTTCTTATGTTAGGGTTGTGGCTTATAATCATACATTTTGGATGATATATCATTGAAAACAAATCTATGTTTTAAATTCTTGAAGGTTTTTTTTAGTCATGCTTTTTGGATCATAAATCTCTTTTAATTCCCTAAAATTGTTAGCAGATTTACTAAAATTAGGGTTTTTATATTTTTATTAAATTTAGTATAAAAAGTGAAGGATGTATCTATTTTAAAAATAAATTATGGGTTTCATCTATCTATTGATATTTATAAAAAAACTTTGTTTTCTTAAAAATATTAATGGGTTTCTTGGAGTGGTTGGTTATTTATTTGGGTGTTGTGTGATTGTTATAATAGATGTTGATAGCTTATGTTTTTTAATTAAAGATATGATTATCATAATTAAATGTTTATTTTTTAAAATATTTAATATGTTTCAAAATCATGCAATGGAAAGAGTTAAATATATTTATAATAAATTTAAGGAATATATTAATAGTGATGAATTCTTAGCTCTCCTTAGTAATACATATTGTATGAATTATAAATGTGAGATGATTATAATTATTACTTGAAGGGAAAGGATGTGTATGATCCCTTATGTGCATCCTACCTCTATACCTAAATATATTATACCCAAATTATGATATTAAGAGATAAATTACAAGGGTTAGATTGAGCATATTAATAAATAAATTATATATTTCTATATCACATTGAGGTAAAAATGGATTAGATTTGGGGCATGAATGTATTTCATGCAAACACTTCTCTATTTTAAATATTGAGGATAAATTATATTATGTAATCAATTTGGGTCTAAAATCCATTCACAATAATTTATTAATAGATTCAATTTGCATACAAATGTGTTTCAGGGTTCTACCAAAAGAACTATGATGATATTTTGAGTAGTGCAGTTGAGGTTATGTTTAGATGAACTGACACTTCTCAGTTGAGGGTTGAGTATTTATGCTTCTCAACCCATGTTTTTTAGTAGTGGAATCTCCTTGGGCTATAATCACCCCATGTCATCCTCCAATTGAGTTTGACATAGGGAAAATTGGTTCATGTACTCTCAAGTATATTTTTTCATTGACCTTTTAATTTTAAAATAGTTTAATGACTTGGATTATTCCATATATATATATTTTTTTAATCATGAATGGACATTGATTCTACATGTTTCCTTGTAGGGTTTTCATATAGAAAGTTGGATATTTGGGTAATACCTAGTAACATCAAGTGTGATTAAAAAATTATTAAATTTATAGCTTTTATCCTTTTGTTGAGGTCAACATACCCCCATTTTTTTAAAAATTGGGATCCTTAAGATATTTAGAATCTTAACCCTAAAAGCACGACCTATTTTAAAATCAATATTAGAATTTGAAGATCATCCACTTTAATAAAGTTAGTTTAATGATTTATGGTTTGTCTTGAGGTTACCTAATGTTGTTAATAATTGGTCTTCATTTATTATAGTTAAAAGTTTCATTGAGCCCTTGCTAATAGATTCATGTTATAAAACCTTGGCATAAACCCTTGGTTCAAATTTAAATTTGGTAGGAATAAATTGGTGGAGTGATGAATTGTTAGCTCTCCTTAGTGATACATATTGTATGAATTCTAAATGTGACATGATTCTAGTTATTACTTGAAGGGAAATGACATGTATGATCCCTTATGTTCCTCCTCCCTCTATACCTAAAGATACTCTACCCCAATTATGATATTAAGAGATAAATTATGTGGGTTAAATTGAGAATATTAAAAAATAAATTATATATTTCTATATTACATTGAGGTACAAATGGATTAGATTTGGGGCAAGAATGTATTTCATGCAAACACTTCCCTATTTTAAATATTGAGGATAAATTATATTATGTAATAAATTTGGGTCTAAAATCCATTCACAATAATTTATTAAGAGATTTAATTTGCATACAAATGTGTTTCAGGGTTCTAACAAAAGAACTATGATGATATCTTGAGTAGTGTAGTTGAGATTATGTTTATATGAACTGACACTTATAAGTTTTCAAAGAGGGTTGAGGTGTTTATTCTTCTCAACCCATGTTTTTTATTAGTTGAATCTCCTTAGGGTATGATCATCCCATGTCATCCTCCAATTGAGTTCGACATAGGAATATTAGTTCATGTACTCTCACGTATATTTGTTCCTTGACCTTTTAATTTTAAAATAGTTCAATGACCTAGATTATTCCATATTTTTTTTTAATCATGAATGGACATTGATTCTACATGTTTCCTTGTAGGTTTTGGATAGAAAAAGTTGGATAGTTGGGGAATACCTAGTAACATCAAGTGTGATTAAAAAAATACCAAATTTATTTCTTTTATCCTTTTGTTGAGGTTAATATACCCCCATTTTTTGAAAATTGGGACCTTTGAGATATTTTAAAGCTTAACCCTGAAAGCATGGCCTATTTTAAAATCATTATTAGAGTTTGAATATAATCCACTTAGATAAAGTTAATTTACTAATTTATGGTTTTCTTTGAGGTTACCTAATATTGCTAATAATTTGTCTCCATGTCTTATAGTTACAGGTTTCATTGAGCCCTTGCTGATGGATTCATGTTCTAAAACCCTGACATAAATCCTTGGTTCAAATTTAAATTTGGTGGGAACAAATTGGTAGGAAAATTCTAGTTTATTTTGGACTTAAGCCTAATATTTATGTTAAGGTTTGGTGTTTTTTTTTTAATATGACCAAACCTTAGCCTAAAAATTATGTTTTGGTCCCTTTTATTTTCCCTTTTGTTTCCTATATCTCTTACTGAGTCTAATGTTTGGTTTAGTAGGGTCTTTTTATTTTTCTAAGCATGGTCTCTTTATTACCTACTTATCCTAAAGATTTAACACTAAGGCCCCATTATTATTTATCAACACAAATGAGACCTTAGTCTAAATAACTTAGCCTATGCTTCTTTCATCTTGGGTCCTAACATAAATATTGTGCATCTGACAAGAACCAATGATTCATGCTTCCTCATGCCTTTTGATCCAATGGAGCAAGAAAAAGCTTGACAAATTGAGCACTTTGTCTTTTAGACCAATCATGTGAGAGTATCTAGATCACAAATAATAGCTCATGCTTCATCAAGACCAAAGATCAAATGGAGTGAAGGCATAATTGAAAAATCAAAGCCCTAGGAGGCCCCACAAAGTCACCAAGTGACACTCTCATATTTGAGGTTTAAAAGGAAAGGGTCCTATGGGTTAAAAGGAACCAATAACATGTAAATAATTGGATTCCAATCAAATGGCTCACACCTCATTAAATGTTTTAATCAAATGGAGTGAATCAACCTTGAGATCCCAAGAAGCTTTGTAGAGTCACCATGTGGCACTCCCACATTGAGATACAGGAACTTGATGAGCTTAAAATTGATGTGCCCATAAAACCTAAAAGACTTCATGAGTTTAAATTTGACATCCTCATGAATGTCATTTAAACATCCATGATACTACCATTGACATCTATGAGGTCATCAAAATTAAGCTCATCTAACATTTTGTTTAGGCAAAAAGGGGGCATGTTTTATGTCATTCAAAGGGTCATTTTGATTTAAAAATCATAAAATACCTTAATCTAAGTCCATTCATGTTTATTAATATTAAATATACTTATCATTAAGAATTTTAGCCTAAGTTATTTTATGTTATGCACTGATTAAAGTTCATGCATCTTGCGGGATCCGATAGTTCATGTTTCATCATGCTTCTTGATCTAACCATGTGAAATTACTGACAAATTTTCAATGAAGCTCTTAGAGACCACGAGCTTGACACATGGAAAACATACATTCAATATGTGATTAATAAAGGTGATAAAGCTTAGAAAGCTCAAAAAGGGGCCAAGTGGCATAAACATGGGACTCGATACCAAAATAAACCAATAAAAAGTGAGGACCCTAATCACAATCAATGGCCCATGTTGATCCATGGATCTTGATTCAACGGTGAAAAATGAAAGGAATTTTTGAATGCCAATGGATATTACTTCAAAGGCATTTATGAAAAATTCTACAAAAAGTGCTAGATAGATGCTAAATAAGCACCATGCAAGCACAAAGCAATAAAATAGAATATCTTGTGTGCCCAAAATGCAAAGGTATAAAGGTGAAGATAAAAATCACATCTAAGGCATGTATAATCCTAGGTTTGAATAATCTACCACAATTAAATATTCAAAGCCTTAAAACTTGCATAAAAGGCCCTAAGTGAACTCAGATTGATTACATCAAACTTAGAAGAAGTTCAATTGTGATTTGAGCACAAAAATAACTAACTTAGAGACCATTTACAATCTAATTGAGAGAAATTTTTATGTGTGGAAGCCATGATATCTCTAAGGTAATAATTGAGGGATGATAAAAAATTATATCTATCTTTAGACCATGAGATAAGAGTTTTCAAAGACACTAATCTTGACACTACAGCCTTAAAAATTGGCAACAAGAGTTGGTTTGAGCTCTTTTGGACCATTAAGGAGATGAAAGCCATCATCAAATAAGAACAAAGGATTTATACAATAAATAGGAGGTAATATGACTTGGTTGTATTTCAAATGGCCAATCTCTATCATGCTACTACCAAACTAGAAGTACTCTATTGCATTGATATCCTTACTCCTATTTTTATGGATTATAGAATTGAAAATGATTGGATCATTAATGAAGGGATCTCTAAGAGTTTTTTATATATTTACCCACTAGTCTTTGAGAGGTATTACAAACTCCCAAAACCCCATGTAGACCTACCCATCATAAAGGAATGGACTAGCAAGAATGATCTTGACACCATCCTTAGGCTATGGCTACTCCAAAGGAGCCATATAATTTGATACCCTATTAGAAAAATCCTAATTACCCAATTAGAGAAGGAATTAGGGTAATTATGACCTTTTTGAATATAATGTCTAAAGTCCCCTCAACCAAATATGTTAATAAGAGTTAGGTATCCTATGTCTACTTAATGGTGTAAAAAGGGCTCACTCTCCTAATTGAGGATATGTTCAACATCTACCTAGGGAGACAATTCACAGGCATCAAAAAGAAGACTAGTA
Source organism: Torreya grandis (assembly GCA_037957365.1). Lineage (NCBI taxonomy): Eukaryota > Viridiplantae > Streptophyta > Pinopsida > Cupressales > Taxaceae > Torreya > Torreya grandis. The sequence goes on along the minus strand of JARHVA010000401.1, from coordinate 1,921,188 downwards.
ACCAATTCTGTATGATGTCCTACCTATTGGACACCCTGATAGCCTCCACCTAGATCTCTCACATCAAAAATTGGTCACTTGAGGGTAGATTCACAATCTCTCATCATTATTTAAAGCTACATATCTTCAACTATAGGCACCACATGCAGTTCATTTGTGATTATGTCTATCCTTCTTTGGTAGAATCCATCATAGGGATTCTAATGCCCAAGGCAATATTTTTAATCAAGAAGTATGTGGAACTAGTGGGAAACATCTAGTTGTATCCAGATTGTATAGTGATTAGAATTGAAGGGATTCTGACTCAACCTTACAGGTTGCTTGTTTATGTTCCCAACAAGATAGAAAAGTAGGAAATATCATGTCAAACCATTCATGGTATTTATGGAGTATGCAAGGGTAAAATGAAAAGCCTATTCATCCCTTCCCTTTAATAATTGGTAGAACATTTTTACAAGATTGGAAACAAGTGGACACCATAGCCAAGCATAAAGATTCTTTTGGATTTCAATTGGATGATCTAAAGAATTAGGATCCTTATGATAGGGTAGGCAAGAATTTGAAAATTAAATAGTTTACTAAACTAGTTTACATGCATCAATTTTATCCTTATGATCCTCTACACATTAGGGCTAGTAATTTTGAAGAAGTACTAGCTAGGTTCAATAAATGTAATGTCATGCTTGAACATATATTTACTGTTAATGAAAATCCACTAGGGGATATATGGAAAATGACACCTCTTCAATGTAATTTACTGCATGGACCTTCCAATCCACCTTAGGAGCAAAAATAGATAGAAATGTATCCCTAAACATAAAACCCACAAGGTCTTGGCAAGGAGAAGTTGGTGGAGAGGCCTAATGAGGGACCTTCATCCTCAACCCTACCTCAAAGACTAACATCTCCAATTGAGTACCTAGACATGATTGCCTTGAAACCAAATGAAATAGTGGAGGATGCCCTCAAGGTCATAGCTGACACATATGGCTCTAAAGAAGAAGAGGAACAAGCTTAAGAACCCTAGGTTTAAGAAAAATAACCTAAGAAAGATAAAGGAAAAGAGATTTCTTTGGATTAGTTGTAGTAGTACCCCCCAAAAAAATAAAGGTAGAGTTGGCCTTGGTCCCAACTAGATCAAAGAGGCCAAAGTTGACTTTCACCCATCCCATGAGTGAAATTAACTTATTCAGTGAGGAATACCCTTTTTATGGACCAATCATCCTTGATTGGCTCATTTATGGAAAAATTCAAAAGATTCCCACTTTGTCTCACTCTTGGACCTTGAACCAAACTATTAAAATTTATGTGTATGAGAATATCAAGCCATGGATAAGGGCTTTGATGAAAGAGGAAGAAGATAGAAGAATAGTGACCACTATAGTGTCAAAAAACAAGTAGATGGATGCTCCAAAAACATCAAGTAATACAAGAATAGAGGTCTTAGAACCTCCAAAGTACATAGAGTCATCGACAACTATACAATTCAATCTAGAGATAACTATATTAGAGAGAGTAACAACAATAAAATCCATGGTGAGAACTGAAGAGTTCACATTCCAAAAGGTTGACCCATTTATAGGTTTAACTCTAGTTGTAGGGTAGTAGCCTATTGAACTACCCAACCATGAAGAGGATATTAAAATCTTAACTGAGGTTCATTTAGCTCAAGTCAGAGCCAACATCAGGGGAATGAAATAAAGGATTCATATCTTGGAGAAGGAAAAGGAGAACATAGAGACCCAGGCTATCTTATCAGTGCTTGAGGCCATAATTAAGATGTTTGAAGCATCCTTTTTTGACATGTTTAACTCTTTAAAGTCAATGATGCTAAGACATGATGCATTGAGCCAAGAAGATGAGGTGGCAAAAGGATTGATAATAGAATGGCAAGATGCAGAGGCTAAGCTAAGAGATCTCATCAATATATTGATTAGGAATATAATTCCTAAGTTTAAAACCATTATCTTAGCCCACTTAAATTCCATATTAGGGATAATGGTGGATAAGATCTAAGGCTTAAGTGCTTGGTTAACAAAATTGGACATACTCTTAAGGGATGATGAAGAGATTATTTTTAGGATTAAGTAACTCCTTGGCACCATATTGGCTAATGCTATAAAGTCTATATCCCTGGGCATTATTGATGATGAGGAATATAAGCATAAGGTCACTTTGGTGATGCAAGAAGTAAAGGGAAAAAGCCAAGGTCAACTAGATAGTGACAAAAAGAAAATTTTGGGCATGATATTCACTATTGAAGAAAAGATTGTAGAAGCCAGAAGCATCAAAGAAGCTATGGCAAGGGATGATAGTGACTTTGAGGACTTATCTAACCAAGAAGATGTTTTTATCCTAAAGTCAACAGTGGATTTGGAGCTTGTCAAGGAACAACATCAGAAAGCTATGGATATTTTGCAAGAGTAATAGGGGAGTCCTTTAGAAATGGGCCCACAAATTAGTTAATATTTATTTTTGTAAAAACATTATAATATTTTAAAAATGGAATATTCTTTTGTAAAGGCATATGCTAGTCTATTAGCATATTTGCCTCTAGGTCAGTCTAGTTTGAAAAAGCAAGTGTGTTCTATAACTTTTTGAAAAAGGATATCTATCCTTAATTTTTATACATTTGTATCTCACAACTAATCAGTTTATTACCTTGTCTTTCTATAAAATGTAGTACTACCATCTTGTAAAGGGAGAGAATTTTGATCAAAATTTGTATACTTTGAGAAATTAATACTATCAAGGAATTCTATTAATATTGTCCAAATTTGGTGTTTCAATTATTAATGTGGCTTTCTCACAATTATTGGTTATAAAGCTTGAATTTAAATGGTTTCATGAATTTCAAATTTGAATTTGTGATACAGGGTTATTAATTTGTGCTTATGCTAGATTAGTTTAAGGATATTAAATTTTATTCATTTCATTTGTTATGTATTCAGATGTGTTAATGCTATTTGAGTTTGGTAACAAATGTTTAAATTAAAACCCAGTTCTTACTTGTATGATTCCATGTTATTCTTAGAAATTTTCTTAGTGTATGGTGAGATCTGATCTTACACTTTTTTGCATCAAATACTGGTTAAATGCAGGATCAGTCATAATTGAAATTTTGTCATGATATTTGAGTCAAGAATCAACAATCACTTATTTTCTTTCTATCTTACCCTTCCATTTTGCTTCTTTTTTAACCAAATCACTTTAGTCTAAATTTCATTATATATATTCATTTAGATTAGTCTATAGTTCAAGCTTTGGTCACAATTCACTATTTTTAGCAAATATACTTACCTTTTGCAAAGATTTGGTCCATGTTGGCTCCCAACCATTAATTATTATAAATTGTGTGGAATATATAAACATTGATCTACTGATATTTCACCATAGGTAACATAAGTTACCAAAACCTACTACTCATGCTATGAATTCCTATAATTCTAAAATGAGAAGTGTTGTCAAACACTAAGGACATCTATGGTATACATAAAGACATCAACATGTCTCCAATGGCACTAGAAGGAGAGCCCTATGTGAATTGGTTGAATCTTTCCTAATATTAGTGTATTTTGATCTAAGATTGGTGTTATCTTTGCACTTTTTCATAACTCTTTGCTCAAAAGTGTAAATATCATTGATCTTTGTGGTTTTTGACATATCTTTGTTCTTATTTTAGACAAAGATCAAGGTTATTTGAAGTTTGATGCTTAGTTTTGGTAAAGATAGCTTAAGATTTGAAAATCCACAATATTTGAGGTTAAAATAGCTTGATTTGACTAAAGATTGGCATATATTTCATATATCTGAGTTTATTTGAGCTTACACTTGTAAAGATAGATCATATTTGCATAATTGGACACATATTTGAGCTAACTTAGTCAAAGGTCAATGTCCTTTACTATTCTTTACACAATCTTTGAAAAATGAACTTAATGTGTAGGTTAATCCTTATTCTTTATAAAGAATAACTTGACACATCATATTTCAAATAGGATCTTCAATATTCAAGATGGAATTGCCAAATATTTGAATAAGACCACATTTAGAGACAAGGGAGCCTTTACTTAAACTTGAATTCCATAGGAAAACTAGGTGAGATAAAGGTAGGTGTAGATGTTCCAAGTCTTTTCCAACCTCACCTATTCAAGGTACCTTTGCCTTCAACCTTATTTTAGGTATGGATTGGTTAGGAGACTCTTCAATTAATGTGTTAGGTGTGGTACATGATCTCCCATGGAGCCCTAAAAAATACTGACCAACATTTAGTCTAATTGGTATTGTAACTATTGAAGAACATATTAAATATTTTAAAGCTACTTTAAGGTTACTAAATGTGGTGCATGAAGATGTAGCATGTAGATTATTCCCATTTAATTTTAAATATGTTGCATATGAATGGTTTTTTAATTTACCTGACAATTATATTATTAGTTGGGATTGTTTCACTAATATTTTCATAGAACAATTTGGTAAAATTTTTAGTCCATGTGTCATATACCACTAGTTCACCACCACCAGGAGGGATGCAAGTGAGCCCATAAGGTCCTTTAATGTCTGATTCTAGAAAATGTATAGCAGGACCATAGAACCTTATAAACCTGATGATGTTTTAGCTCAAGAAATCTACAAGGATGCATTGGATCCCATGACTTCTATATTCTTAAAAAGGTCTCTTCTATCTATAAATTCATTAGCCAGGGCTTATTCAAAAGTAGTGATCATCAATGATAAAATGCATCCCTAGGGATAAATGGCCTACTCTATGCCAAATATCAACCCACATATGCCCATTCTAAACATCTTCCTAATAATAAATAGAATATTCCATCTATGAATCAACTCTTAAGTCTCAATCAATTACATTTGAGTCATGATACTCCCAATGAAAACCTAGGATTCTTAAGTCATCTTGCTACTAATAGATTCAATGCAAATGATCAAAGATATTTAGTACTAGTTTCTAGTACAAAAAACAATCAAGTGCACAATTCTGACTCTCCAAAGAATGAGAATGAGTTTATACTTAAAATGGTCCAAAATCAATGACTAATTTATTTTAGCTACAAAAATAAGTTGGCAATACTGGAGAGAGCTTTGGTGGGAACTTATCATTCCAAAGGTTTAATAGGCCAAATAATAGGTTTCAGAATGATATTTTACATAATAATAAGAATAATGAACCATATTCTGAAAATAAGACTATGGACATTAATCTTATTGATATAACATTTCCCGATTATTATAAAGTGCATTTTATAACCACGTATGGAGAGATTGATTGTATATAGTTTTGTAAGGCTTTTGAAGCTTTACAATAAGATTTTGACACATTTTAAGTGGTTTCTAACAAGGATGGTGGTGAAATTAATTTAGGGTCTATGCTTATTGATCAAACTTTCATGGTGGAGACCTTTGATTTCCCCTTTCAAGAGGATAATGAACCTGATGATGTCCCTAAGGAGATCTAAGCCTTCTAACAATTCTTGAAGATAACCTATCCTTTGAGGAATAGAGAGTAGAGGAACACCTTTAATAGATTAATACTTCCAAATAAATTTGGAACTTCTCCAAACACTTCTTTAAGCAATGATCTAGAACCACCCAAAGGGAGTACCTCTAAACATAATGTTGATGTTCCTAATTTTTCAAATAAAATTGGTTACAAAATTGTTGAAGACATGAAAAAGATAAAAGCTTACATCACATTATATGAATTAATGCATATCATATAACAAAGGGACCTCTTTCTAGAATCATTATCAAGGAAATCCAACAGACCACCCAAGGCTACCAATGCTAATGTGACTATGCATAAGGCTAAGGCAAAGTCTCCTCCTTTCCTGCTCATAGTTAGGATGTTCGATAAGAATTTAAATAATTGTTTATTAGATTCTGATACATTTACCAATATCATGCTATCAGGTATTTTAAAATAACTTGGATTGATACCTATTAAGTCTGATAGGGTTGTTACTCAGTTAGACAAATCTAGAGTTAAGGTGATTAGATAATTATTAAATGTTCATATGCAATTGGCCTCTAAGCCTAGAGTGCATTAGTTTATTAATATCCAAGTGCTTGACATTCTTGATGTTTATGGGATCTTTAAAAGTAGGGAATAGACCAAAGCTCTGAATGGATACATGTCCATAGATTGTTCACATTTGTGGCTGCCTTGAAAAGGAATTCCAAACCAGATTAGGGTTGAAACGGAGCTGAGGATGAAACACATGATCAAGTACAATGTTGTGAATGAAGGGTGAACATAATTGACTTAGACTTAGGGGTTTTCACCTTAGATACTACAAAAGTATGTGATCCTAAGAGTACTCATATTACTCTTAGGCTATGAAAGCTACATTTTGATGGTGTTAGGTGTAATGCTAAATTTGAGGTTGGTGTTGTATTAAATAAAACTATTAATAATAAATATCATTCATCTTATAGGCTCAAACTCCATTTCACTAATAATCTTACTAAATATGAGGCCTTTATCCTATGTTTGCAATTTTTTATAAAAAATAAATTCAATGAACTACTAGTCTATGGTGATTCATAACTAATAGTTAGCCAAGTGAGAAGCAAATATCAATGCAAAATCTCATACCTTAAGAGGTATGAGTTCAAGGTCTGGGGTCTAAGTGATTCTTTTGATGCCTTTAACATTGTCTCCATCCCTAAAGAGGAAATCCAAGCTACTAATGAGTTAACATCTATTGCAGCCAACCTCATGCCCAATGAAGGCTCCCCCAACTTCAACATTGAGTGGATACCTTGTCCTTTGATCCTAGATAATGTGAATCACTTTCAAGTATTTAGTGATGATTAATAGATATTGGATTTCTTGACCAATTATAGATCATTTAAGGCTCACATCATTGATGAGACTAATGAAAATGCACTTAGAGAAGGCAAGTTTCATGGTAAGGTCATTTAGTTGAATGATAATAATATTTCTAAAGGAATGATTTCCCTAGAGAGGATATTTTATCAAGACAAGCTGGCTGAGGTTTATAAGATTCCTAAGATAAGTGGGAAGGACTACAATACTATTAATCTTGGATCCCAAGATCAACCCTAGTTGGTTGACATGGGAAAAACTTACACCATTATTGAGAAAAATAATGTCAAAGAGTTGTTAATAAAGTATAAGGATGTCATAGCTTGGTCATATGATGACTTGAAGATATTTGATCCAAGAGTCATCACCCATATTATACCCCTTAAGGAAAGTTGTAAACCCTTTAGGCAAAAACAAAGGGATGTGAACCCTATCTTATAACCAATGATCTTAAAAGAGGTCAATAGATTACTATATGATAGAATTGTGTTACCCATCAGGCATTCTACTTGGGTGGCTAATTTGGTGTTAGTTAGGAAGAAGAATGGTGATATTAGGCTATGCATGGACTTAAAAAATCTAAACAAAGCATCTAAAAAGGATAAATATCCTCTTACCTCTCTTGACCAAGTGATATAAGTTGTTTTAGGGTCATCCATGATGTATTTTATTGATATATTTTCATTTTACAACCAAGTTTTGGTTGATAGAGAAGACATGATGAAGACAACTTTCACCAACAAATGGGGGACCTTTGCTTATAAAATAATGCTTTTTGGGATAATCAATTTAGAAACTAATTTTTAAAGGGTTATGAATGATGCCTTCCAAGGTCTGATTGGTAAGTGAGTCATTATATATATGGATGATCTAACCATTTTTTATAAAAATAGGGAAGATCACTTTATGTATTTATAATAAGTATTTGAGAGATGTAGAAGGTATGGAATCTCCTTAAATCCAAAGAAAAACATCTTTTGTGTTATTGAAGGAAATTTTTTAGGTCATGTCATAACTAAAGATGGGATGTCCATAGATCCTGAAAGGGTGGAAGCTATATCTAGGATAGAGTCTCCAATAGTAGGAAAAATATAAAATCATTTTTGGTAATATAAACTTTGTAAGAAATTTCAATTCTAGCTTTGCAGAGATTATCAAACCATTGAATGACATGCTCAAGAAGGATGCCAAGGTCACTTGGAATGAGGAATCTAGGAAGGTATTCAATGACATCAAAGAAATTAATTAGCCAAGCTCCACTACTAATAAGTCTTGAATTTTCAAAAGACTTCTATCTCTATTCTTTTGTATTTGAATATATTATGGTTATAGTTTTAACTCAAAAGGTTGATGGATGTGATCACCCAATATATTTCATGAGTAATAACTTTAAGAATGATAAACTAAACTATTCATTGATTGATAAACACATATATGCATTAGTTAAGGTAGTAAATAAATTTAGGAATTATATCCTTAGAAATAAAGTGCATGTTATTTTAGCTAACCCTACCACAAAACTTATGATGAGGTATAATTAACTTGGGGAATGTAGAGGTAAATGGATGTCAATTTTACAAGAATATGAAATAGAAATGAAAATGACAAAACTAGTAAGGTGCCAAGACTTGATCTAAATGATTGATAATACTAGCCATATGCTAAGTATTATGCAAGTTGATTAGCAAAACTTTAAAGCTAGTGAGTGGTATGATTCAATCATTCATTTACTAATTAATGGTACCTATCCTATAAGACTGACAAGGGAATAAAATAAGGCCTTGAGACTCAAGACAACCCATTATCTGATCAAAGATGGAGTTTTATATAAGAATAAATTTGAAGGAGTATACTTGAGGTGTGTCTCAAAAGAAGAAGCTACCCAAATCATAAGCACATTTCATGAGGAGTTTGGAAATGGGCATCCATTTGGGAAGGCTAAAGCCCATAAGATCCTTAGAGATGGATACTATTGGCCAATTATTTTTAAGGATGTTCATAAGCATATAAGAGAATGTAACTCTTGCCATATCTTTATCACCAAAAAGCGTGAGGCAACAATGCCTTTACAATTAGTCATGGTTGATAAATCCTTTGCACAGTGGGGATTGAAATTTATAGGGTTAATCAATCCCAATTCATTTATAGGTCACAAATTAATCCTAACTACCATATATTATTGCACAAGGTGGGCTGATATTGTAGCCACCAAATAATGTAGGATAGAATAAGTGATCAGTTTCTTAGAAGAGAACATTTTTACTAGATTTAGAACTCTAGTCTCTTTGGTGTGTGATAATGGTTTTGCATTTACATCCATAGAGATGACTGAATAGGAGTATGATAATGGAATTTGTCTCAAGTTTTCATCCAACCATTATACCCAAGGAAATGGAGTCTCAAAATCTACTAATAATAACTTAATAAAGGAAATAATTTTTTTTATAACAAATAAGCCCAAGACTTAGCATAAGATGCTCAAGTGTACCCTATGGGTAGATAGGATAAGAATCAAGCAAGCCTTAAAGGCATCACCATTTTTTTTGGTGTATGGATAAGATCCTATTTTACCTATCACTCTCAAGTTTCCCACTTATAAATTCATGCAAGAGTATATGGAAGATGCACGGGAGAAAGCCTTTGCTGATTTTAGCAGGCATCAAACCATAGTGAAGAGATGGTTTGAAAAAATATCAAAGATCAAGGTGTTTAGATAACGGGACTTAGTTCTCCTTTGGGGAAGAACATCTGAGACTAACAAAAAGCATGGAAAATTCACACCTTAGTGGATTGGACCATACCAAATTGTAGACACAATAGGAGACAACACCTTCAAACTAAAAGATCGACAAGGAGTAGAGTTCACACTAACCACCAATGGGTAGTACCTCAAGCATTACTTCTCTTCTACTCCTCCTAAGTTCTTGATGGATTAAAATTTAAGATGGTTAGACTTAGTGTAGGTAGGCTAGTTAGTTTCTTTCAACTCTTTCCTTCTTGTCCCTTGTTTGTAAATAAGCATGTAGATATCTATTTATTTCCTTTTGTTCTTTCTTTGTTGTTTTTGTTGTGTGTTTGTTTGTTTGCCTTGTTCATTGTTTTAATAAGTCCTTTTAGACAACCCTAAGCTTAAAGTTTATTTAGTTTGCTTGAACCTCTAAATTTTAGGAATGTGGGTAGGAACCTTAATACATGTAATGACCATGGTTTTGAAATGTGATCCTAATTTTACAATTTGAAGAAACTGGTAAAGACTAATTGAAGAGTCCAACTATTCCATGAGAACTTAAACATGGTCTTGACCTAAATTTAGTTTTAATAAGATTTGTAATTATATAATGAAATCTTAATCTATTAAGGTATAGCCATACTTGCACTTAATAAACATCCTTGCCTGGGATAATGGTTGAAACCATAGGTGATTCTATGAGGATAAAAAACTTGACCAAATCCTTAAACTTGGCTACCCTAGTTCCTAACCTTTCTGAAAGCATAAAAGGCCTAAAAATATAAAAAATAAGAATGTAATGCAAAATCAAAATATTTTAAGCATAGGTGATTCTGGTAATCTCCACCAGGGCTATGGATGCCTAGTAGGCAATGGAGCAAGGCCATGAGTGGAGCCAAAGGCATCTCTATAAGGGTTATGAACACCTGGATGGTAGTAGAGCAATGCCCTAGCCTTCCCTAAACTAGAAACATGGTTCTTAATAAGTATCCAAACATGCTCCAAGATAGTGTTAATGATTAATGATATGATACTTGGAATTTTTCCTTTGAATCCCATGGTAAATAGTAAGTAGAATCAAATCACACACACAACATGGCTATCTTAATGTTTAATCCCAATTATATAAGTGCAAGGTTTGTTGCAACCATAAAGTGATCTAGATAATGGCATTGATCAAATGGAGTGGATGACTTCATTGTTTATTTGAACCAAAGTCTCTAAGTTCTAACATATTGTTATGTTTCATCCAAAATTTGTAATTTGTTGAGGTCAACATACCCCCATTTTTTGAAAATTAGGGCCTTTGATATATATTGAAGCTTAACCTTAAAAGCATGGCTTGTTTTAAAATAATTATTAGAATTTGAATATCATTCACTTTGATAAAGTTGGTTTACTTATTTATGGTCTACCTTGAGTTTACCTAATGTTACTAATAATTAGTCTTCATGTCTTATAGTTACATGTTTCATTAAGCCCTTACTAGTGGATTCATGTTCTAAAACCTTGGCATAAACCCTTAGTTCAAATTTGAATTTGGTAGGAACAAATTGGTGGAAAAATTCTAGTTTATTTTGGACTTAAGCCTAATGTTTATGTTAAGGTTTGGTCATGTTTTTTAACATGACCAAACCTTAGCCTAAAAATTATTTTTTGGTCCCTTTTATTTTCCCCTTTGTTTCTTATATCTCTTATCAAATCTAATGTTTGGTTTAGTAGTGTCTTTTTATTTTTATAAGCATGGCCCCTTTGTTACCTACTTAGTCTAAAGATTTAATGCTAAGGCCTCATTCATGTTTATTAACATGAATTAGATAGTTTATTTCATCATGGGTCCTAACTTAATTATTATGTATCTTACAAGATCTGATGATTCATGCTCATTTGTACCTTTTTATCCAATAGAGAGAGGAAAATCCCAAAAAACTAAGCACTTAGTCCTTCATACCAATCATGTGTGAGCATGCAGATCATAATTGATGGCTTGTAATTCATTGGGACCAAATATAAAATGAAGCAAAGACATAATTAAAAATTCAAATCCTTGGGAGGCCTTGAGGCACTCCTACATTCAAGGTTTAAAAGAAAAGGGTCCTATAGGTTAAAAGGAACTAATCATGAACAACTACTTAGATTCCAATCAGATGGCTCATGATTCATCATAGATTTTAATTAGATGGAGCAAATCAGCCCTAAGATCCTAGGAAGCTTCATAGAGTTTCCATGTGGTGCTCCTACATTAGGACATAGGAACTTGATGATCTTAAATTTGCCATTCACATGACCATTATTCATGAGGCTATCATTGGCATCTGCATGACTGTCAATTTTAAGCCCATCAAACCTAAAATACTTCATGATTTCAAATTTGACATCCTCATGAACATCATTTGAATGTATGTGAGAATACCATTGACATTTGTGAGGCCATCAAAATTAAGCTCATTTAACATTTTGTTTAGGCAAAAAGGGGGCATGTTTTATGTCATTCAAAGGGTCATTTTCATTTAAAACTTATCATAAAATGATTTAACCTAAGTCCATTCATGTTTATTAATATGAAATGGACTTAGCCATAATCATTTTAACCTAAGTTATTTTATGTTATGCATTGATTAAAGCTTATGCATCTTGAAGGATCTAACAATATGTGCTTCATTGCACCTCTTGATCCAATAATGTGAAATCTCTAATGATTTTTTAATGAAGCTCTGAGAGATTACAAGCTTGACACATGGTAAATTCACATTCAATATGTGACTGACAAAGGTGCTATAGCTCAAAAAGCCATAGAGGTTCCAAGTGGAATAACCACATGGATTGGTAACAAAAGGAACCAATAATAAGTGAGGACCCAAATTACAATCAATGGCTCATGCTAATCTATAGATATTGATCTAATGGCATGAATAAAAAGACATTTTTGAATTCCAATAGCTAGTAATACAAAGGCATTTATGAAAAATGCTATGAAAAGTGCCAGATAGATGCCAAATAAGTGCCACACAAGCACAAAGTGACAAAATAGAAGATCTTGTGTGCCCAAAATGTAAAGGTATAAAGGCAAAGGTTAAAATCATATATAAGGCACATATAAGCCTAGGTTTGAATAAGCTACTACCATTAAATATTCAAATTCATAAAACTTGCATAAAAGGCCCTAAGTGAACACAGATTGATTACAACAAACCTGAAAGAAGTTTAATTGTGATTTAAAACACAAAAAAAACTTAGAAACCATTTGAAATCTGATTGAGATAAATTTACAAGTGTGGAAGCCATGGCAGCTTGAAGGCAACAATTGAGGGATGAGATAAAATTATATCTATCTTCAAACCATGAGGGAAGGGTTTTCAAAGATACTAATCTTGATAATTCATCCTTAAACACTAGTAACAAGAATTGGTCTGAGATATTCTAGACCATTGAGGAGATCCAAACCATCACCAAATAAGAATAAAGCATTGCCATAGTTAGTAAGAGGTACTATGACCTAGTTCCAATTGAAATGACTAGTCTCCATCATGCTACCACAAAACTAGAGGTACTCTATTGCATTGATATCCTTAATCCTATTTTTATGGATTATAGAGTTGAAAATGATTGGATCATTCATGAGGGGAGTTCTAGGAGAGTTGAATATATCTCCCCACTAGATTTTGAGAGGTATTAAAAACTCCTAAAACCCCATATGGACCTATCCACATTAAAAGAATGGATTGGCAAGAATGATCTTAACACCATCCTTAGGCCATTGATGCTCTAAGGGAGCCATGCGATCTGAAAAAATATTAAAAATATCCCAGTTACCCAATTTAGAGAATGAATTAGGGTAATTATGACCCTATTGAATAGAATATATAGATCCCCCTCAACCACATATGTTAATAAGAGTTGGGTATCCTATGTCTAATTCATGGTGGAAAAAGGGCTCACTCCCCCAATTGGGGATATGATCAGCATCCACTTTGGGAGACAATTCATAGACATCAAGAATACTAACAACCAATTATTTATGATGTCCACCTATTGGATGCCCTTCTAGCCTCCACCCAGATCCCTCACATCAAAAAATGGTCACCTAAGGGTAGATTCATAATCTCCCATCATTATTCAAAGATACATATCTTCAAATATAGGCACCACATGTAGTTCATTTATGATTGTGTCTATCTTAATTTGGTACAATCCCTCATAGGGATCCCAATGCCTAGGGTAAGCCCTTTAATCAAGAATTATGTGGAACTAATGGGAGATATCTGGTTATATCCAGATTATATAGTAATCAAAATTGAAGGGATTCTAACTCAACCTTATAAGTTTCTTGTTTATGTTCTCAACAAGTTAGCAGAGTAGGAAATCACATGCCAACTCCTTCATGGTGTTGATAGAGTATGAAAGGATAAAATGAAATGATTTCTTCATCCCTTCCCTTTAATACTTGTTAGAATGGTTTTATAATATTGGAAATAAGTAGACACCATAGCCAAGCATGGAGATTATTTTAGCTTTCAACTAGATGATCTGATGTATTGGGATCCTTATGATAGGGTGGGTAAGCATTTAAAGATAAAATAGCTACCTAAACTAGTTTATGTGCATCAACCTAATATTTATGATCCTCTACACATCAAGACCAATAATTTTTAAGAAGCACTGGCTAGGTTAAATAAACACAATGTCAAGCTTAAACATAGATTGATTTTTAATGAAAATCCATGAGGAAATATATGGAAAATGTCACCTCTTCAATATAATTTACTGTTTGGACCTTCCAAGCCACCTCAAGAGTAACCATAAATAGAAATGTATCCCCAAGCACAAGGTGCTATCAAGGAGAAGTTAGAAGAGAGACCTAGTAAGGGACATTCATCCTGAACCCTACCTCAAAGACCAACATCTCTAGTTGAGTACCTAGACATGACTACCTTGGAGCCAAATGAAATAGTGGAGGATGCTCTCAAGGTCCTGACTGAGGAATATGGCTCTAAAGAAGAGGAAAAAAAATCTCAAGAACCCCAGGCTTAAGAAAAAAAACTTGAGAAAGACAAAGGAAAAGAGGTTACTTTGGATTTAGTTCCAGTAACACCCCCACAAAAAAAAGGTAGAGTTAGCCTTGGTCCTAGTTGGATCAAAGAGGCCAAAGTTGACTTTCACCCATCCCATGAGTGAAATCAACTTATTAAGTGAGGAATACCCTTTTTATGGACTAATCATCCCTTATTGGTTCACTTATGGAAAAATGTAGAATATTCCCACTTTATCTCACTCTTGGGCCTTGAACCAAACTATTAACATTGATGTGCATGAGAATATCAAGCCATGGATAAGGGCTTTCATGACATAAGAAGAAGAGAGCAGAATAGTGACCATTGCAAGGTTAGAAAGTAAGTAGATGGATGCCCCAGGAGCATCAAGTAACATAAAAATAGAGGTCCTAAAACCTTTAAAATACACAGATTCATCCACAACTATACAATCCAATCTAGAGATAGATGGATTATAGAGAGTAACAAGAAGAAAAGCCATGGTGGGAAATGAAGAGTTCACATTCCAGAAGGTTGAACCATTTATAGGTTTGACTCCAGTTGGAGGGTAGTAGCCTAGTGAACTACCCATCCATGAAGAGGATATTGAAATCCTAACTGAGGCTCATTTAGCTCAAGTTAGAGCCAACATCAGGGGAATGAAATAAAGGATTCATAACTTGGAGAAGGAAAAGGAGAACATAGAGACCCAGGCTATCTTATCAGTGCTTGAGGCCATAATTAATATGTTTGAAGCATCCTTTTTTGACATGTTTAACTCCTTAAAGTCAATGATGCTAAGACATGATGCATTGAGCCAAGAAGATGAGGTGGCAAAAGGATTGATAATAGAATGGCAAGATGCAGAGGCTAAGCTAAGAGATCTCATCAATATATTGATTAGGAATATAATTCCTAAGTTTAAAACCATTATCTTAGCCCACTTAAATTCCATATTAGGGATAATGGTGGATAAGATCTAAGGCTTAAGTGCTTGGTTAACAAAATTAGACATACTCTTAAGGGATGATGAAGAGATTATTTTTAGGATTAAGCAACTCCTTGGCACCATGTTGGCTAGTGCTATAAAGTCTATATCCCTGGGCATTATTGATGATGAGGAATATAAGCATAGGGTCACTCTGGTGATGCAAGAAGTAAAGGGAAAAAGCCAAGGTAAATTAGATAGTGACAAAAAGAAAATTTTGGGCATGATATTCACTATTGAAGAAAAGATTGTAGAAGCCAGAAGCATCAAAGAAGCTATGGCAAGGGATGATAGTGACTTTGAGGACTTATCTGACCAAGAAGATGTTTGTATCCTAAAGCCAACAGTGGATTTGGAGCTTGTCAAGGAACAACATTAGAAAGCTAATTTATAGGATTAAGCAAATCATTGACACCATGTTAGATAATCCTCTAAATTTTATAGCCCTGGGCATTATTGATGGTGAGGAATATAAACATAGGGTCACTCTAGTGATATAGGAAGCAAAGGGAAAAATCCAAGGTCAGTCAAGTAGTGACAATAATAAAATTTTGGGCATGATCTTCATTGCTAAATAAAATATTATTTAAGCCAAAATATTCAAAGAAGCTATGGCAAGGGATGATAGAGACTTTGAGGACTTAGTTGACCAAGAAGATGTTTATCTCTTAAACACAACTATGGATTTGGATCTTGTCAATGAACAACATCAAAGAGCTATGAAACTTTTGTAAGAGAAACATGGGAGTTATTCAAAAATTTACCCACAAATTAGTTAATATTAATTTTTGTAAAAAACATTTTAATATTTGAAAAAAAGTAATATTCTTTTGTAAAGGCATATGCTAGTCTATTAGCATATTTGCCTCTAGGTCAGTCTAGTTTAAAGAAGTAAGTGTATTCTAGATCTTTCTAAAAAAGATACCTGTCCTTAATTCTTGTACATTTATATCTCACAACTAACCAATATACTACCTTGTCTTTCTCTAAAAAGCAGTACTACCATCTTGTAAAGGGAGAGAATTTTGAGCAAAATTTGTATACTTTGAGAAATTAATATTATCAAATATTTTTGTGAAGATTATCCAAATTTGATGTGTCAATTATTAATATGGATTTCTATTAATTATTGGTTATAAATCTTGAATTTTAATGGTTTCATGATTTTTTTATTTACATTTGTGATACAGGGTTGATAATTTGTGCTTATGCTAGATTATTTGAAGGATCTTGAATTTGATTCATTTCATTTGTTCTATATTCAAATGTGCTAATTCTATTTGAGTTTGGTAACAAATATTTAAAGTAAAATCTAGTTCTTACTTGTATGATTCCATATTATCCTTAAAAATTTACCTCATGTATGGTGATCTAAGCTTCTGATATTTTGCATCCAATACTTGTTAAATGTAGATTCAGTCATAATTGAAACTTTGTCATGATATTTGAGTCAAGAATCAACAATAACTTATTTTATTTCTGCCTTACCCTTCCCTTTTGCTTCATTTTTAACCAAATCACTTTAGTCTAAATTTCATTGTACATATTCATTTATATTAGTTTGTAGTTCAATATTTGGTCATAATTCACTATTATTAGAAAAGATACCTTTTGAAAAGTTTTGGTCCATGATGGCTCCCAACCATCAATTAATATAATTTTTTTGGAATAGATAAACATTGATCTATTTCTATTTCACCATAGGTAACATAAGTTGCCAAAACCTATTACTCATTCTTTGAATTCCTAGAATTCTAAATTGAGAAGTGTTCTTGAACACTAAAGAAATCTATGGTATACATAGAGGCATCAACACCTTTTAGTCTAGAATTTTCAATAATAAAATAAAAGGGGAGAATTTATAGACACATAAATTTGGTATTAGACACTTGAAAAATTAGGTTTGACACATCTTTGACATAAATGAATTGTTAATATTCATTTTACTATGATTCACACTTTCCCATATCCATTTATCTATCTATTGATTTGACCAACTAAAATTTATATCATCCATATTTATCTCCCTAGTTTGTGCTAGAAAACTCTATTATCCTAAGTAGAACATTATAATATTCCCAATCTATGATTTTAAATTTATAGATAGTGCCAAAAATAGTCATATGATAGAAGTTAACATAGGTGTCTAACTCTATTAGTAGTGTTTATAGATCCTTAATGACTATTTTCTCAAATTTAAATATCTCCCTTGGGTTATCCTAATCACGTTCCTATGTTGATTACGGGGAGATATCAATAATAATCTAAAAAAGAAAACAAATTCTAATGTCTTAGAGTATGGGCTAACATATAAATTACATTTAGGAACATTTTCACATTGAGTGACATATTTTTATACTCTTGCGAAATGATCCAAAAACATCTAAATATAAAAAATCATCAAAGGAACAATCTTAAAGTAAAGTTTGAATACAAACACAAGGTAAAATGTACATGTTGTCAAGTGTATAAATAAAAATTTGTAGATGCTAAATCTAGATTTTATATGATAAACTAGTCTTGTACACTTGGAAAATGTGACTCATGGTTCAACCCTTTATTTCAATATCTTACTACTATTGAAAGGCTCACATTTACCATCTCACTATGCCTAGATTATTATCTTATAGTTTAAACATATTAATATAATTAAACAAATTACATGTGGCCTATAATATGATTAAAAACTAATATATATCTTACATTATTAGCTATAAATATTCAACAATCCTCTATCATCATATACACAATCATTTAAACTAGGACACAAGAATCGACACTAGTGTCCCAAGTCTAACTCTAGAGTCCATACATCATAAACACTCAAATTTGAAAATATTTAGACATGCATGGGTTGATATTTAGTATTATTTTAACCCTACCATGATACAATTTCAAAATATGTTGTATAAATATAATTCAAAGTACATTCATTATCATCAAGCAAGATCAAGTACTTTTCAATCATACATCTGTCTAATTCCAATCAAAATCATTTCTCAATCTTGAAAAAGTTAATTATTCTTCCCTATTTTCATATCAATCATAGGAACACTATTATTATATGTATAAATCATAAAAGATCACCCCATGAGTATCATATTATAAATTACAAGTTAGATCACTACATGAACTTACATATAACATATTGCATAATTATTCACACACAAACCCATGCAAGGAGATAAATACATCGATCTGAGGCCCTCTTTAGAGCATTGGATATGTAGGTGACACTCACTGATAGAGGGGTTTTTAAAGCCAACTAAACTTCACTTGAGCCCACTAACCCCTATTTTTAAATGTGGCATACCTTAATTGGAAGACCTAGGATTTTTATCTACACACTACTATCCATAGCCTGTGTGCACAATTCAAAAAAAACATCTAGAAGGTAATAGTGAACCTCAATATTTGTAATCATAATTCATATAAAAGGGCCTATATTTTGTACAAAACTAAAACATCAATGCTAGTGTCTATATTTTAATGGTAGTGGCCAAGATGATATAGAGCTAATTTATAAAATATGTTCAATCAAACTGAGCATAATCCTGACTATTTTTACACATGAGCTCATTAGATCTACTTGTGAAAAATTTAATAAGCTAAGTATTATTTATTCATTAAGAAATTAAACTACTGTTTAGCATCATACTTTCTATACTAGCATATTTTCATTATTTAACACTATATCATAATATATTGTAACTATAAATTATTTAATTAGACTAATTTTAGAATAGCTTATCCATTGTTTTATTAGGATATTATCCACCTAATTGTTTTAAAAAAATGGGTTTAACATTTAGTGAACTTGACCTTTAAGTCTTCTTGTGAAGTCCTAGCTTGCTCCAGGATTTTCAACCTTATAAGGTTTCAAATTTAATTTTTATTACTAATCACGTTGGATTATTTTTTTATCATTCATATGTATCTCTTTTACTATTCTCATTTTAGTATTTAGAAAAAATAAAAGGGATAAAAATAACCTCTTCCTCTTCCTAACCCTAATTAGGGTGATATCTACTTTCCCTATAATGAGGTCCATTCAATAACTACTTTAAGGGGTAAGGTATCCCATTATATAATATTAAACAAATTTAACCAACATATCCTTCCTCAACCCAGTCCACCTTGCACATCTCCCCTATATGGTGTGCGTATACATATTAAATTTGAATTACATAGGTTTTATGCTTGTGAATCCCTCAAGGATAAAATCATTAGTATGACAAGGTTAATATTAGAGTTACAAAATAAGAATTAGTATTTGGTTTTAATGATCACATCATGGAAAAATAATAACACATACAAATATTTCAAAATATTCTAGTGTTAATCAAATGGAGGATGGGCATTTAGAGTGTTACTTGAAAGTGGGAAGATGTTTATGTCATACTAGTGATTCATGAAGGATTGAGGTTGATGAGGATTTCTTCATTCTTATGAAAGTATCACATATCAAGTTAATCTTTTATTCTATATTTTTTGTTATAATCAAATATTCTTGTCATGTTAAACAAATTCATATACAAAGATGTGTTTGGTAAAAGCCAAAACAAAATCATGGAAATGAATCTTACAATTTCATAATATTGAATTTGACATATTCAAGATTTAAGAATAATGATAATGAAGGGATTTACATGCATTAACATGTAAATTTATAGAGTTATCTAGGACATAATGATGAAGCTACATTGATAATCTCAACAAAATTGGGGGATGGGGGGTAGCTGAGTTAATTTAAAGGATTGCAAAGGTGATAATATTTTTGAGGTGGATGCAATGTGAGATGAGTTGTTGGTTCCAATCTTTGATTTGGAGTTTCAAAAATGGAGGAAAATATTTTGAGTACTTGACTCATAGAATAGACAACTTTTCTAGTTTTGATGTATTAGTCTATGTTAAAAATGAGCTATTTGCAATTGTTTGATGCCATGTTATTCAAAAACATTTATAAATACATTCTCTCTTCATGTAAATTACATGATGAGGTAATAATGCATGTAAACCTTCATTATTTATGTAATGGCCTCATGAGTGGGGTATGTAGGTGAAAATATTAGATGTACAAGATTGTATTTATTACCTTATCAAAATTAGCTCAATTGCATGGTGGGACCAAAGAAAAAGAAGTTTAAATTTAATTACTAATTAAAATTGGAAGAGGTTTGAACAAGCAAAGTGTAACAAATTTAAAAAGGCATATAATTTGGGAGTAAGATGTTATAACTAATAAATTTTATTTTAACTAGTCCCGTGTTATTTTTTCCTATGTGGTATGACTATTCTTCACTCAGGTGGCTTTATTTAACAATGATATTGGGTTTTTACTATGGTGAAATTATATAATTGAAAAGTTTTGAATAAAATTAGGAGTTTTTATGAGTAGTTAGTTGTAGAAGGGAATGGAGTCCAACAAGAGGTCGTGGAGATTAACTAATAATTATGCAGAGTAGAGGATATGGAAAAGGGAATTGAGATAAAAGGTCCCAAGAGTAAATAAGCATGATATTAGTTAGGAGTGGAGGGTATGAGAAAGATAGGGGAGTGAAAGGATAAGATAACCCTAGTAGGTGGGTAGTTATCTCAAACACATGTTAATAGTGCAAAATTGTAAAAACTTGAATTTTTAAGGCCTTTGTGTGTCTCAAGATGAGACACATATTTAAGTCTAGGTGAGTGTTAGCATGTGTAAAGGACAAGGATATTTAATATGATTTGTTATTAAATGGAAATATAGGTGTTAAAAGGAAGACAAATAGTCATAAAGAGAACAAGAGTCATGCAAGAAGAGGAAAAGCCTTTATAAGCAACTATATAGAAAAGTACAAGTAGGCCATTTGTGTGAATAAGAAATATCATTTATGGTCTCATATGGAGTTCTTATTCTTCTTATTATTCTCTTGTTATTTTATTTTCATCATTTATTATTCATAGGTGTAAATATGTTATATTATATTCTTCCACTTAATTACTACTAACAATTTATTACCTATTAGGGTATTAATTTCATATATTAGTTTGGTTTCTCATTGTCATATGTGTATATTTAAATAAAGGTTTAATGTTTATCCTCTTATTAATGTTTCTTATATTAGGGTTGTGTCTTGTCTTCATACATTTTGGATGATACATAATTGAAAACAACTCTATGTTTTAATTATTGAAGATTTTTTTAGTCATTCTTTTTGGATCATAAATTCTTTTTCTTCCCTAAAATTAGGGTTTTTATATTTTTACTAAATTTGGACTAGAAAGAAAAGGATATATCTATTTTTAAAAAAATTATGGGTTTCATATATCTATTTATATTTATAAAAAACCTCTTTTTTCTAAAAATATTAATGGTTTTCTTCTAGAAGTTGGTTATTTATCTGGGTGTTAAGTGATTGTTATAATAGATGTTGATAGCTTATATTTTTTTAATTCAAGCTATGATTGTCATAATTGATTGATTATTTTATAAAATATATAATATGTTTCAAAAACATGCAATGAAATAATTTAAATATATTTACAATAAATTTAAGGAAGATATCAATAATGATAAATTCTTCGCTCTCCTTAGTAATATATATTATATGAATTATAAATATGAGATGCTTATTATTTTAGTTAATTTTTTATTATTATTTATAAAAGGGAAAATAATAAACTAAGTATGGGTATGGTTAAAAAACCTATTTGATTGTGCATGCATAAAATCAAAAGATTGTGAAGAGCTCCTCTTTGTCTTGGGAGGATGACCTGTAAATAAAAAAGCACTAAAGCAAATTTGTTTGTTAGGAAAATAGTTGAGTGGATTTACTAGCAATAGGTAGACCTCAAAAGCAAGATCTTCCTTAGGGGCTGTCAATCCACACATTTAAAAAAAATAAGTTTATAAAATAGAATAGAAATTACTTGCATCAATAATCAAAGGGTACTGAAATTTAACACAAGAATGCTTACTTAAGAAATATAAACTAGAAACAATTAAAATAGAAATAAGATAATTAATACTAGTGCTATATGGTTAGGGTATGCTTTAGAAAATTAGAAAGGGGTTTATGAACAAGAAGGGACATAGAGAATTAGGTTTGATTGGGGGTAGATAGGTAAAAATAACTTATTGGAATTTATTGCCATATTAACTGTCAGTGGTTGGACTGACCATCATCAATTAAGGTGATCATCGGTGGTCAAGGTAACCTTTGGTAGTTGGATAGGTCATCAGTGGTTTAGACAACCGTCGATGGTTACTATGTGTAGAACTGATAACAAGATCTCAAAGTAAAATTTTGGGAGTTGTGTAAGTGTTGGGCTATCAATAAAAAGAAAATAAAGTAATGGAATAATGGAAACCAATTTCTTATCTTACAAAAATATGATCAAGTGATTGATTGAGGTGGTTGATTCATTGATGGAGTATGGTGTGATTATGATATAGTAATGATACTTAGTGCTTTGGTAGAGTTGTGGTGATAAGTTTGCTCTCTGATGTAGTAGGATCATTAGATTGCTAATGATGATTGACCTACAAAAATAGAATTCTAGAGTATAAGCTATTGATAGTAATTGTAGATAATATTCACCTCTCTACTTCTCTCTTCTTATAGGCAAAGCAAGAGAGTTTCAACAAGATGTGAATTGGGCTTCCTAATTTTAACTTGCACATGTAATAGTTTGTAATTGGATTTAAATGAGTTATATTTATAAAAGCAAGGTGGATGAACTTGCATGTTGGTGATTAAGGAGGTGCACCCTAACCATCAATAGTTATGGTAACTATTGATAGTCAACTTGACCATAGATGGTTGAGGGTGAAAGGTCAGATTGGGTAAAAGCTAAGGTTAAGCCAGTTTGGTCAAATTAACTATGGTTAGGCTTAGTTAGGGGTTAGAGGGTCAGATTGGTCTTAAGAGGGTCCCAAGGTGTTCAAGGGAATATTAAACACTCAAAATCATAGTATGTAGATTTTTGGTGTGTATATTTTCCCCCTTTTGGTTATGCAACTTGAAATCAACTAGCTACAAAATAAAAATAGATTGCTAGTTAAAGGTCTAGTTACCATAAGTACAGGAGGAAGTGTTCCTCTTAAAACTAAGAGATGATGAGGTAAAGAAGAATTGGATGTGGGTTTGATAAGGTGGATGAAGGTGATGATGAAGGTGGATGCCATGAAGGTGGGTGATAGGTTAGGCATTGAAGTGCAAACAAGTGCACAACTGAGATAAAATGGTGTGATAGCCAAAATCATGCATAGATGAGGTTGCCATGGTTAATAACAATAAAGGTTAGTGATAAGAGGAAAATGGATAATTGGATCACGTGACCTCATTTAGGCATGATATCTAGGTACAAATGTAAGTTTATGAAGTAATATCTATGTTTTTTTGGGTATCCAAGGTAGGATGTACTCCTAATGAAAACACAAATTGGTCAAGTATCATGGGTATCCAAGGTAGGAAGTGCTCCTAAAAAGACACAAGAAGGTTAGGTAAGTTCAAGGTGGTGCAAGTTAAAAAAGTTTTAACATGGAAATGTTGTCACTATGGTCAAAGGACCAGGAAAAAAGTGTCATAAAACATGTACTAGTTGGGCTAAAATGGACCAATAACAAGGTGATGAGGTGATCGAGGTGGGTAGAGGATGGAGTCTACAAGGGTGGGTGAGTTGATGTGATTTGGATTAAAGAACCCTAATCAAGATAAAATAAAAAGGTGGGGCCAACTGATCATCAATGATTGGGTTCCCCAAGGGCAACCATGGATAGTCATCTTAACCATCAATGGTTAGGGTGAAAACCCAAAAAATCTATGGGGTAAAAGTGAAAATTGAATCACTTTATTACCCATTCTTACTTTTACCTAAGTTTGAATGTGGAGATCTAGAAATTTTGGTGTTTTATGGTGAATGTGCTTGTTGAGGGCACTTACTAAGGTGGATGGTTGACATTTAGTTGAGGTAGACTAAGGTGACTAGGTAGGATGTAGGGAATACATAGGCACATATGAGGATGGGAAGGCCTATGATCAGCTCCATGGTGGTGGTCATGAAATGAGGTAGGAGTGTCATTGATTTGAAAGCTTAGCTTGATTTTATGCATGTGTATTGGGTTTGGAGGTCAAGGTAGGTTGAAATACTTGGGTTTTACTTATTATACCTTGGGTAGGGTTTTTGGTGTAATTTGGGTAAATTGGTGGGTAAAATGAGAAATCGATAGGAGAGGTAGGTTAGTTAGGCTGGTTAAGGGTTAGGATAGCAATTTTATTTGCTTAGATTGCATTTTGGTTGGTTTTAGGGTAGATAATGTTTACAGTGTTCCACTTATAGAACACTCATAGTGACCATCGATGGTCAAGTTCAATCATCAATAGTCGAAACCCAAAAAAGTAAAGATGTGTGATCATCAACAATCACCATGACCATTAGTGATCAAATAAGAGAAAGTAAACTATTTAAAAGGATAAGGTAAATGAGAAAGTATTTGCTAGGTGTGCACTTGGCTAGGAGGCTAGAGGGTCCAGATAGGTAGGAGGGTAAAGATAGGGTAAATATAGGTCACTTATGCAAAATGGAATGATAAGGTAGGGTTGGGGTTAGTGGGTAAAAGGTTTGGGTGAATAAGCTATGTGATAATGAATGTTGTAGTCTAGGGAGTAGATATAGATGCACTATCAAGTGTCACATATCTTTATAGAGATTTAGCAGGGGATGACCCTAGTCGACTGGGCCCACATGGAGGAAGTGGGATTGGGAGTGATGAGGCACTATCAACATGTGCCTTAAGATGCATCCATGGTCATAACACTCATCAAGATATGGAATTATACTATGAGCACCATCTTATTATTGACTAGGGAGATGACTATATATCCTAAGGATGTTCATAGGATCACCCAACTTCCACTCTATGGTGGTCTAATCTATCACATAGAGCTAGAGGAGCCGGATGATCATATTGAGTTGTTATATGGAGATGAGAGTGAATAAGTTAGATGGAATGATAGAGGGTTCACATATAGTGCTTTATATTAGAGGGCTTCAGGTGAGAGGAGAATCATGACCATGTTAATGATTGTTGTTTCATGCTTTGCACTTCCCAAATTGAGTAGCAGGAGGTTCCCTTACTTGCTACTGGGGGTATTGGTCAAAATACTTCTAGGTTGGACTATATTTGGTTGGTTTCCTATTTTTATTGTATAGATATATACGAAGATATGGGGGTTTAGGGCTCATAGGAGGTATAGTATCAGTGTCAGCTTAGTTCTACATTGGTAGACCTACAAGCACATTTGAGTGTTGAGGCTAGTAGGATTGTTGTGGGTAGGGTTGACATAGATAGAGTGACCCTTAAACTTTATGTAGTGGAGGGGTAATTTTACTACATCAGGTGTAGAAGGTGGTGCACATGATGTGGAGTGGTTTAGGGGTACACTAGGTACACTAGTGATAGGAGATATCACCTGGAGGCCCTATGTCTAGTTTCTAATATGGCCTAGATATAGGAAGTAAACACTCTCCCTTTAGATCTAAAGATGGATACTCTATAGGTGAGATGGAGAGGTGGAGATCATCCCATTTGAGAGGGTGAGGAGCTAGTTTGGCCTAGTATAGGGCATTCTAATTCCATTCCCTAGGTATATTTAGATATCTTACTACCAGACACACATCTTGTGCCTACTTTGTTAGACTACAACATGACACTATCTAGGGCACATATAGATGACATTGGGTTCATAGATGGGTACATGACATGGTACCAACCTATATGTGCAACTATAGACATTGGTAGGGATGACAGGGGTGTGAGGCTAATGGCCATAGATTTAGATAGCCCTAATGTATTGGCAAGAGTAGCTTTAGTCATGACACAAGTATAGGTTATAGTGATATTGGGGTAGGTGGCCACATTACAAGGTCAATTTATTACCTTATAAGGTTAGGTTACTATCATGATAGGTGAGAGGGATAAAGATAGGACCTCACTATGCTTGGTGATCTTGGATAGGGACTCTTTAAGCTAGAGAGGAGGATTAATAGTAGCATAGATAGGGCCACCAAGTACCATCCCTATGACATGATACTTAGATACAATGGAGGAGATATGATACTATGAGGCCATAGTTTTGACATAGTATCCATAGGAGCCCTGATAGGGTGAGTATAGGGCTAGCTTGATAGGTGGTGCTAGTGTGGTGACACCAAGGTAGTGGGTAGCATTTTTAGCTAGATAGATAGGGATAGCTGGGGGATTGATAGGTATAGTAGGTGGGTAGGCACTAGGATCCAATGGTGATTTAAGAGGTAGTGGTGCCATTGGGGCATAGACATGATATATCTAGTTTATGAAATTTTATATATCATTTTGATCTCAGCTTAAGATATGATGTAGTGAGATGTAAATTTTGAGAGAGAGACATGTATATCTACTTGTACACATTATTATGTGATTTGACTCATGAGTTATACACATAATTATTATTTATGCTTATGTTCATGGTTTATGGTTGGATGTTAATGTTTAATGCTTATGGTGTGATGTTTATATTGCTTATAGATGATTCTTATGTTATGGATGCTAGAAACTAATATATGGTTATGATTATGACATGGTAAATTTTAATGAGTATATACTACATTATTTTAGACTTAGACATGTGGTGAAAAATGGTTGGTTGTTTTAAGTGCTCATGGATGTTATGATATTATCATGCTTGGTATGGTTATGTTTTTTTTTTATAAAACACATGAGGTAATTTAATTAACAACACCAGATGGGAGACCAAATAATAAAATCAAGAGACAAACATCATAATGAATATATCAACTAGTCACTATAGGATAAGAAGAAGGAATGATGGTTCTTTATTGATAAAGACTAAAATAAAACCAAAGTTATATTGGCTTAATGAACATAAGATCTTTGAATGCTTTGCATTAACATTCATTAGTTGGTTAAAAAGGTGTCTTAACCACATAATGTCAAATAATCTCAAAAATCCCTTTCGTATAATGTATGAAGGGGAGGATGGATGAAAATGAAACCTTCTTGTGAGACTAGCATGCCTCTTTTGTAGGTATCTAAAGAGTCAATATAAACAAGTCTATGCCAAATTATGTATATTGATTGATGTGAGAAGTCTACTTATGAAAGATGATTATGGCCTCCACCTTATTATGTTATTTGATATTCGATTGTAGCTTTCAAAATTAGTTTTCTTTTACTATGATTATGATGATGGGTCTCTTACTTTGTTGTTTTATATGGGAAGCTAATTGATGTAAGAAGCTTCCAATAAATTAATGTGCTTTTGACAAAATGATTTACTCAACCATCCTTCAAGGGAGTGGTCTAAGTTCATTTTATTTGTTCCTTGCTTGTTGATAACTATCCTTCAAGGGAGAAGTCCACCTTACATTTTGGCAATTTCAAATAAATTTTCAATAGTTGTCCTTCAAGGGAATAGTCTGTTAATGTAAGGAATGACCCATGAATGCTAATGATATGGAGTTTTTATATTGATTTCTTAGATTTTGCTTGACGTAGAATTGATTAGGTTGGCTTAGTGGTTTACCATTATGAAGGCAAAAATGAAATAACAAGAAGGGTGATTAGGTGTAAAGAGGTTTAGGTGACAATGACCATGTGAATCCATCTAATGAAGGTGTAGAAAGTACCATGAAAACCAAAACCTAGGTAGAGCCATGATACCCATTGTTTAAGATAAGGTTGTGTTGGTGATAGATAATCACATGATTCAATTATAATCAATTTCCCCTAAACTAAAGAGATGGAATGTAAGTAGATAGCAAAGGATAAGCTCAAGTTAGATAAAAGGTGAAATTGATCTTTCTTAACAAAAGAATGGGATGAAGGTGTGTAACATTGAGGGGCTCAGGTTTTGGGTGGCCTTTGAGAGAAGATAACTGGTAAGCCACTGATCCATACTTGTGGGTTATAATATAAGGTCCAAGCCAATTGAATGAAAACTTTCCATGCTTGATTTTCTCCATATTAGTGACATGTTGATTTTTCCTTAGGATGATATCTCAAATATTGAATTATCATAATTTAAGGTGCTTTTTATAGGCACACTTGATGTGTTCTTGGTAGACATGGATATGGGTAAGGTGTTCTAGATGACACTCATCAAGTAGCTTAAGTTGAGATAAATGATGCTGATGATAATCATCCTAAAAAATGAGCTCTTGCAAAGATATGCAAAGAGAGGGGATTTGGACTTTGAGAGGCAAGATGAATTTCAATCCAAATATAAGAGTAAAAGGGGTAATTCTCATATGGGTTATAATTCTAGTATGATATGCCCATAAGGTGAAGGGGATGTGTAAATGCCAATTCCAACCAGATGTATTGACCATTTAAATTAGCATGTTATTAAGAGTTTTATTGAAGTCTTCTACCTATCCATTCATTTGAGGGTGATAAGGTGAGAATAAGATTAAATTAATTCCAAATTCATCACATACAACCTATACTTACTTGTTATTAAAGGATTTACCATTGTTAGTGATGTTCTTATGAGGAACATCAAAATAATAGATAGTGTGGTGGTTGATAAAATTGATAATCTTGTCCACTTTGGTTGAGAATAGAGGAATAACCTCTATCAACTTGGTAAAGTAATATATCATGATGATGATAGAGTGATGTCTCTATGAGAATGGGGATTAATCTCACTAATGAGGTCTAGAATCCAATGTGAAAAGGGATAGAAAAATCAAAGATTATGGCTAGGTGTGTGATTTAAATTAGCATGTTATTGGCATTTGACACACTTTTTCACATAATCATAGTATTTTTAGTTAAGGGTAGGCCAAAAATAGCCTTGGTGAAAGATATGTTTAGATACAATGAGGCCACTAAAGTGGTCTCCATAAATACCATCATGAATTTCCTTAATAGCGTGAGAGGTTCCATGACTACATAGGCCAACATAAGAGGAGACCATTGAAACCATATTTATAAAGGATACATCCAAGTATATTATAATGTGAGGTAGTATAGATAAACTCTCTCTAAGTGTTCTTTGAAAGACCAGAAGGAATTATTGAAAGGTTAAGATAGTCAAAGGTTCGTTGATACCAAAGGTTGGGTTGGGTGTCTTCCATTTTGAAAATGGTGGGAGAATATTATTTGACATAATAAGGTTGGGTGAGTCTATGGATAACAATAGAAAACTTATAATCTAAGCATGCAAATGGTATCTGAGAGGTAAGGGAAGCTATGTTGTTGATGAACTTATTATTAGATCATGGGGTTGACTAGATGTGGTAGTGTTTGAGGGATGCTAAGAGTTTTCAAAATAGTTGTTTGTATTGCTACAAAACATCATTCTTACACTGGTAGGAGTCATTGATTTAATTTACCACAAGTGGGAGCCATCAAATATATTGATCATTTTGACTCCTAGGGATATGGTAGTTTGAAGGACTATCACTAGGTCTTCATACTCAGCCATATTGTTAGTATATTCAAAATCAAGCTTGAAGGACAAAGGGAGAGGCTCACCATCAAAGGGGATAAGGATGATACTCACTCCCCCACCACATTAAAATTTTTATCCATCAAAGAATATGGTGCATTGATAGGTAAAATATTCTTGAGAGAGGGTCATGATGGACTCATTAGGGAACTCAAGAGGAGGAGGCTAGTTATCTTCTAAAGGTGTTTCAGCTAGTTGGTTGACAATGACTTGCCCTTTAATTAACTTTTATTAAAGGAACTCAAGGTCAAAATTATCTAAGAGCATAATCCACTTGGCCATACGTTAATTTTGGTATGGCTTGAAGTACATGTACTTGAGTGGGTCAATGTTGGTTATGACATAGGTCTTGTGGTTAAGAAGGTAGTGGCAAAGTTTGGTAGTCACAAAGACTAAGGCAAAATAAAATTTCTTAGTATGGGTATATCAAGTCTCATATTATAAAAGTGTGTGGTTAATGTAATACATGGCTTGTTCTTTATGTTGTTCATTTTGGTGAGCCAACATTGCCCTTAAGGAATGGTCAATGGTAGAGATATAAAGGTATAAAGGTTGGTCATCCTTAAGAGGAGTAAGGATAGGTAGAGACAAAATGTACCTTTTGAGTGAATCAAAGGCCTTTTGACAATTTTTATTCCACTTTAAATATACATCCTTCTTCAAAGGGTGGTGGAAGGTTTGGCATCAGTTTAAAAGCTCAAAGATAAAGTGATGAATGGATTAAATCTTCCCTTGTAGGCTATGAAGTTTCTTGAGGTTGGTTGGAGGGTGCATGTTGAGGATGGATTTGAATTTGGTTGGATCAAATTTTATTATGTGAAGGGAGATAATGAAACCAAGAAGTTTTCCTGACAAGACCCCAAAAATGCATTTCTTAGGGTTTCAGTAGACATGGTAATGGATGAGACATTTAAAGATGATCTTAAAAATGACTAAGTGATCTCTTCAAAGTTTGGATTTTTTGAGAAAGTAATCTACATAGTCCTCTATAATCTTATGGATAAGGTCATGGAATATATAGGTCATGTCATGTTGTTAGGTTGCACCAGTGTTCTTTAGTCTAAAAAGCATGATCTAATAGCAAAATGTTCCCTAAGAGATGATAAAGGTGGTCTTGTGCTGATCTTCAGAAGAAATTAATATTTGATTATATCCTAGGAATCCATCCATGAGAGATAACATCTCATAACTAGCTTTAAGATCAACAAGATGGTCAATGTTGGGTAGAGAAAATACATCTTTAGGGAAAGTGAGGTTGAGGTCATGAAAGCCCACATAAATGTAGAGTCCCCCTATGGATTTAGTGATAGGCATGACATTCAAGATCCATTAGGGGTAGTAAATGGGTTGAATGAAATTGAAAAGTACAAGATACTGAAGCTCTTCTTTGATGATAAGGGCTATGTGAGGGTACATGTGCTAAAATTTTCATTGATGGGCTTGGTATCATGATTAGTGACTATGTTATGGGTAGAAATGGTGGGGTTAATTCTAAGAATATTTCCTTAAGACCAAGTGAAATCTATGCTATGGTCTTGGAGGAAAGATGGAAAATCTTGAAGTTTCTTGGCATTCAATGATTGGCCAAGTTTGACAATGTGGGGCTTATTGAGAGTACCCAAGTTGATATCCATGGTGGATTCATTCAAAATGTTTTAGGTATTGAGAGGAAGGGATTTGTGGATGGAGGAATTTGGTGCACCAAGGTAGGTGAGAATAGAATCATCATCCTAAAATTGAATGATGTTGATGGTAGGACAGTCTTCTCCTATCATCTTAGGATGGGTCAAAGGGATGGTTATGGTTGCCCATTCCTTTTGATAAGTCAGGGGTTTGAGGTTGATCATATTGATGAAAAAAAAGTTAGGTGGGATGATGTCATCATCCTCACACATAAGTGGAGGTGAGGTTAGTGAGGAAGGGGCATCTTCCTCAATAATGGTAATGATGGGTGGTTTGGGTTGCTTCTTGTTGGGTAGGATGAAACCAAGGACATGATTTTTGTGTGGCTTCCTAGTTTTGATGGTGATAAATTCATGTGGGCTATGCTCATACCACCCAAGACCAAAGCCTTTCCAAGCACACTAATGGAAGTATGTCTTAGCAAAGGTCAGTTTATCTAGGTAGGAGAAATTGATAGTAAATATCCTAGGTGAAAGAGAGGTGGTAGAAGTGCTAAGGGGTTTATCGAGTCCCCCATAGAAAAAAAAGGTTTAATAGTGGGGAGGTATAAAGGGAATGATAGTTTTGATATTAGGCTCATATTTTAGCTAATTGGTAAGTTACCCAAAATCATGAGTAGGGAAAACATCAAGGGCTAAAAGGTGATATTCCCCTAGTGAAAGGTGGTGAGATGTGGTTTCCAAAGGGTCTATGGTGGGGATTTGGTCTAAAGGGATATAGGAACTAGTCAATGCCTCATTGGTGGAAGAGAATATGATGTCCACTTTGGTTGTTAAATGTTAGGTTTTAGCTACTGAGGATGAATTAGATGGGGGAAAGAGAACATAATTAGTATGATATGTCATGTTGCATGTAGAGAAAGGACTTGGGTCAGTTTGGATGGTACTGACCTAGCCTTCATGCTCAAACTTAATGCAGTGGTGTAGGGTAGAGGGGACACAACCCATAGAGTGGATCTAGGGTCATCCCAATAAAACATTATATTGGAATTCACCTTCCACTACATAGAAGAGTTCAAGGAGTGTGTGAGGTCCTAAATAGATATGGAGGATGATAGTTCCCAATGTAGTGGACATGATATCATTGAATGATCAAAAGATAATTGAGGTTTTGGAAATGACATTATCTGACAAGTTGAGTTGGTTATAAGTGTGGTAGGAGATGATGTTAATGATAGCTCCCCCATCAATCATAACTCATTTGATGTGGGTTTTGTTAATGTAAGTAATAATAAAGAGAGGGGGATATGGGTCCTCAAGATGGATGGAAGGTATTTCCAAATCCTTGAAGGTAACAAGGTTGGAAATTTGAAGGGTGACAATAAATGATACTAGGGTTGAGGGTCTTTAAATTTGACCTTTATAGATTTTAAATCCTCTATTAGTGCTTGATAGTGATGGGGAGAGGTAGAGATCAACTCATACAATCTCATCTTCACTAGGGTCTAGTGAAGTTGCTTGAGGATAACTCTCTTGATGGATTCTAAGGGTTAGATTAGGAGGCACCTAAAATAGACACCTTGGGTTTAGTCAAAGATTGATATAGTTGGGTATGGGTTAGTTGGGATATGGAAGAGGGATATATCTAAGGAATGAACACCTTATCCTTCCCCTTATCCCTCTACTATGATATCATGACCACATTGATAGTTTAGATAGAAGGAGAGGTTAAAGTAGGAGATTGGTCAAACTCATCTTTACTCTTAGGTGAGAGTGAAGGAGTAGGTAAGCATTGGGTAGGTATGGTTTTTTGGTTGGAGTGGTATAGGAATCATATAAGGTTCATCTGTTAATAGATCATCCTTGTCATAGAGCTGGTAGATAACAATTTGGAAAGTTTTGCATTTCTCCATATCATGGCAAGGTGTCCTATGATAAGAACACACTTGGTGGTCATTGTACCAAATTGGTTTTGAAACAAGAGGGTCAAAGGTCCTAATGAGAGGTAAGGATAAATAAGAGGTTTGTAATAACCTATGGAAAATGGTTGAGTAGGATTTGACTAAAGGTGGTAGTGGTGTAGTGGTTTTTGCTTTGATGGTTGAGGTAGAAGGTTGCTTAGGAATAGGTTTGATGGTAGGTACTTTGGTATGGTTGGTTGATGGCTTTGGTTTAGGTAAGGATTTTAATGAGATAGAAGTGGAAGATCACAAGTTAGGTAGCTTAGGTATTGATAGTATGGTAAAGAGAGGTGCATTAGAAAGTAATTGTAAAGGAGTAACTAAAATAGGTGGTGGGGTCTTGGTAGAGATAATTGGATTCCTATTGAAGGTGTAAGGATGAGGCCCAAAAATGGAGGGTAAGGTTGAGGGAGGTTAAATTTGAGGCTTAGGGATCTTGGGAAATTTTAGTTACTTTAGTTTGGTGCTTGGTTGGTGGGTTTGAAGGGGTTAGGTATACTTTCATAGATGGGTGATTAAGGTTTGGTGTAGGGAAGGTACCAAGGATTTTGGTTATTTTTTTTGGGGTGATATAAGAGTTTTTATTCATTTGGGTCTTGGTTGACCTAGGTAGTTGGGGGTTAATTGGTTTGATATAGGCCTTGAGTGGTTGGGTAAAGGTTTTGGTTGGTTGGGCAGACATAAAAATGGGTTGGTCACTAGGGGTAATAGGTTGGTTTTCCAAAGGAAGGGTTAGAGGTTCCAATATGGTAATATAAGGGAGACCTATTTGTTACCAAAGGTGTCCTAATTTAAGTTGGGTTTGGAAATAAATTCTAATCCCTAAACTAGTCTAGAGAATGGTTTATAGATCAATTTAGCTCTCTAGGTAGTACGTTCAAATGATAGACCCATAGGTTGGGGAAGGGGGGTGGTAACCTTATAATCTCCTTAAATGAAAGGATACATGGTTGAGATACATGGATCCTCTATGGGAGGAGTGGATAGGGTGACTTATTCCTTTGGGAATGATCTCTGAAGGAGGGGTGGGTTGCTTAGTACTTAAAGGTGAAGGTGAGGTGGTGATGGTTGGTTGTTCTAATATGTCAGTTGAAAGGGAGGCTAGTGGCTCCACTACCTCAATAAATTGAGGGGGAGAAGATGGTACTTCCTTAGTTTGGGTTTTCAAAGGAAGGGAAGGTAGGCCTAATATCTTAATAGATAGAGGAGGTGGAGGACTAGAAGTTTGGGTACTAGGTGGGTTAGTAATGAGTGCATCAAAGACCATGTTAACCATATGGGTATCATGAGAAAAATCAACCATGTTTCTCTCATTCTTGGTAGGAGCATTGTTTGGGAAAGGTTTCCTAAATATATCAAGGGATTGTTTTAATGGTGCATTAGGGATGTCCAATATAAGATCCCCTTTATCAATGAGGGATTGTACAAGGCTCTTAAAGGTATTACACCTACTGTCTCACATCTTATTACCTAATGAAAGGCACACAAATCATTCTCATTGAACCAACTAGGTGCAAGAAGAAAGGCATCAAATTGTTGAGGAGGTTTAATAGGAAGAAGATTAATGATGTTAGATTTTAATAACTTATCCAATATGGAAGTATAGTATTCTCCAATTGTAGTGAATTAATTTTAGTTGTTCCAATTTTGGTTCTTTGTGTTTGGCTTTGAGAAACTAGAAGAATTTGGTTGGTTAATGGAAGGTGGAGGAGTGGCATTAAAGACAACCACATTTATGGTTCCCTAACTCTTGGTATTAGTTTGGACTGGTTACTTGACTTGGAAGAAGAGGATTCATTGGTTTTGTAGGTTGAGTTCTTATTTTTGAGCTTTAGCTTTCCTTTGTTAATGGTTCAGTTCTATAGCTTATGCACCATGGTAAAATCTTCATTGAAGTTTTGAAAGCTTTGGACACGTAGTGTAAAAGAGATATGCTTGGCACATTCCCAAGAAAATATCTCTATGAGTTTGAGTTGAGGTAGGGAGAAGGAAAGTTGGTTAATTAGGCTTCTCCAATGAGCCACAAAATTGGCAATGGATTCATCCTCAAACTATCAGATAGATCAGAGGTTACTGATAGAAAATTTCTTGGAGATATTGATCTAAAAGTGGTCCAAGAAGGTTTGAGCCAGTTGGGTGAAGAGAAAAGGGAGTTCTTGGATATGGCACTATACCAATCTAATGCCAAACCAACTAGAGACATGGATAAATTGATGAGAAGGGGGGAATAATCATAGGTGATAAGATAAAAATCATGCCTAAATTACCTAAGGTGCTGTTAGGGATCCTCCTTTGAAATTTAGATAACTTAAGAAGTTCCCATTGGGGAAGATATGGTCTAATAAGTATAGATGGATGGATGGGATCATTATAGATTTGGTCATATGACAAGATGTTGTGAGCACCCAAAATGGATGACTCTAAGGTGGTCATATTTTCCATGAGCATCTTCATTAGGTTCACTTGGGGTTGTGCACTTGGAAGGTTATAAGATGCATACTACTATGGTGGTTAGGAGACATACTGATAGTGGGTAGAAGGTTAGGATTTTGACACATATTGGTAAGTAGATGCCAATGGTTTGGTGGAGGATACATAAGGGTAGGTAGATGTAGGTGTTTGCGTAGTAGGTAGGGGTATATTCCCTTATAGGTTAGGGATGTAGCCAAGGTTTGGTGTAAGGGGAGCTTATTGAATAGGATTAGTAGTTGGGTTGGTACCCAATGGAAGGGTGGTGACCCTTGTATTGATTTGTGGCAAGGTAGATTGTATGGACACCACAAAGATTTGAATCAAAGTAGTGGTTGATGGATTTGGGGTAGCTAAAGGAGGGTTGGTAGTGTTATAGGTAAGCACTCCTATTATGGATGAGTGGTTAGTAGGAGTGGAAGGTATAAGGGTAGTAGTAATTTGGGTTGATTGTTTTTCCATGGTAGTCTTGAAGGGGTTGTTGGTTGATGAGGAAGCTTGGTTAGTCAATGGTTGGGTAGTAAATATGGAAATAGAGGTACTCCCCATGAGGTGGAGAGGCATTCCATAAGGTGGATCCAAGGGTGGGGCCGAAGCTAGGATATGATAAGACATGGTCATAATATAATGTTTCAAGGCTATGAGATTGTTATCTAGGAAAGTAGAAAAATATACATCTCCTTGAGGAACCTCCCAAGGGAAACTAGTACTTTTATAGGGGTGAGGAGATTCTACTAGTTTAGATATGTAGTCCATGGATTAAGAGGTGGAAGAGGTAGGTTGGCTTGGTGATGGGTTTTGCTCTATAAGGTCTCTTCACTGATGGTAGGTGAGAACCATATGAGATAGAGGAGAGAGAAAACATTAAAAAAATCACTACTCAAATAAAGAGAAGACAATAAAATTATCAAAGAAATCAAATCAAACTCTAAAAGAGACATTAAGTGTTAGATTTTTTATTTATCTCACTTTTGGCTTATGCTTTAAGAAGGTGTGTGGAAAAAATTGGTTTGTAGAGAGTACTAGAGAGGAAGTCTAAGTTGGTTTCAGGTTGTGTTTAGGTGTTAAAAAATAATCTATATTGGAATAAATATGTGGCTTGGTATTTTGGCCTACCCCCTCACTTCACACACCATGGTGATAATGGTGTTGAGTGCTTAGCCAATATATATTGATATCTAGAGATTATACTCAACTAGAGAGCTGAGTTAGTTCTCGCCTTGGTAATGACCTCCAAGTAGGATCACTAGAAAAGGGTAAGGTTACCATTAGGTGATGAAATCATAGTTGTGCCTTGTCTTAAGTTTGATGTTTAATTGATAAAAGTGGTTTGGTTGAGTGTGTGCAACAAAGAGTAAAGCTATGTTAGATTACTTTGATTTTAGGTTAAGCTACATGAACTAAAATTTCAAGAAGTCAATGTATGCATTTAATTTTAAGCCCAAATTGTTTTTTGATTTTGTTAATGAACATAGAATAGAGACAGAATGCAAGCAAAAAAGAACTCAAGTAAAGACATGAGGGTCCCACTAGGCATGCTAGAATGTTTCAATGAATTTTAACTTATTATTTCAAAAAGAGAAAATAAGAAACTAAGTACAAGTGTGGTTGAAAAACATTGTTTGATTATGCATATGTGAAATCATAAGATTGTGAAGAGATCCTATTTGGCTTGGGAAGATGACCTATAGATAATAAATCATTAAAGAAAATTTATTTATTGGACAAATAGTTGAGTGGAATACCTAGAAATATCTAGATCTTGGAAGCAAGAGCTTATTTAGGAGTTGTCAATTCATACATTTTAAATAATCAAGTTTATAAAATAGAATAGAAAGTACTTGCATCAATAATCAAAGGGTGCTGAAATTAAACATAAGAATGATTTCTTAAGAAATATAAACTAAAAATGATTAAAATAATAATAAACTAATTAATACTAGTGCTATAAGATTATGGTATGCTTCAAAAAATTAGAAAGGGGTCTATGAATAGGCAAGGACATAGAGAATCAGGTTTGATTGGGGATAGATAGGTGAAAATAGCTTACTAGAATTTATTGCCACAGTGATTGTTGGTAGTTGGACTGACCATTGGTAGTTAAGGTGACCATCGACAGTCAAGGTGACCATTGATGGTTGGACATACCATCGACAGTTAAGATAACCATTTATGATTACTATGTCTAGAACTAGGTTGATAATAGGCTGATTGATGGGATCTCAAAGTAGTATTATAAGATTTGGGTAAGTGTTGGGCTATGAGAAAAAAGTAAATAAAGTAATGGAATATTAGAAACCAAGTAATTATCTTGTATAAAGTTGATGAAGTGATTGATTAAGGTGGTTGATTTGTTGGAGTTTAGCATGATTTTGATAGAGTAATGGTACTTGATGCTTTGGTAGAGTTGCAATAGCAAGTTCACTCTCTAACATAGTAGCTAGATCATTGGATTGCTAATGATGATTGACCTGAAAAAAGAGAATTCTATATGCACAATATCTTGATAGTAATTGTAAATTATCTTCACCTCTTTGCTCCTATCTTCTTATAGGCAAGGAAAGAGAGTTACAACAAGATGTGAACTGGGCTTCTCAATTTTAACTCACACATGAAATGGTTTGAAATTGGATTTAAATGAGTTATATTTAGAAAATCAAGGTGGATGAGCTTACATGTTGGTGGTTAAGGAGGTGCACCCTGTCCATCGATGGTTGAGGATGAAGGTTATATTAGGTAAAAGCTAGGGTTAATCAAGTTTGGTCAAACTAACTATGATTAGGTTTGGTTAAGGGTCAAAGGGTTAGATTGGTCTTAAAAGGGTCCCAAGGCATTCAAGGGAATATTTGACATTCAAGATTTTAGTTTGTGTATTTCTAGTGTCTACACTTATAGTTACTAATTGAAGGGAAAGGGAACATATTATCCCTTATGTTCATCCTCCATATATACCTAAAGTTATTCCACCCCCATTATGATATTATGAGGTAAATTATGTGGGTTAGATTGAGGATATTGATAATAAAATTATGTAGTTCTATATCACATTGAGGTACAAATGGATTAGATTTGAGGCATGAATGTATTCCATGCAAACACTTCTCTATTTTACCTATTTATGATAACTTGTATTATGTCATCACTTTGGTTCTAAAATCCATCCACGATAATTTATTAGGATATTAAATTTTCATACAAATGTGTTTTAGGTTTCCAACAAAGGAATTATGATGATATTTTGAGTAGTACAATTGAGCTTATGTGTAGCTCACCTTACACTTCTCAGTTTTCAATGAGGGTTGAGGTATTTATGCTTATCAATCCATGTTTTTTAGTAATGGAAATTCCTTGGGGAATAATCACACCATGCCATCCTCCAATTGAGTTAGAGGGAAACTTAGTTCATGTACTCTCAAGTATATTGTTCCTTTACATTTTAATTTTTAAATAGTTTAATGACCTAGAATATTCCATATTTTTAAATCATGAATGGACATTGATTTTTACATGTTTACCTATAGGTTTTGCATAGATAAAGTTGGATATTTTGGGCATACCTGGTAAAGTCAATTGTAATTATTAAAAAATAATAAATTTATTTATTTTATCATTTTAGTTTATATTTTTTAATACTATAATAAAAGGGGGGAATTTATAGACACATAAATTTGGTATTAGACACTTTTAAAAATTAGGGTTGACACATCTTTGACATAGATTAATTATTCATAAACATTTTACTGTGATGTGTACTTTCCCCTATTGATTTATCTATCTATTGATTTGATAAACTAAATTTTATATCATCCATATTTATGATCTCCCTAGTTTTTGATATAAAATTCTATTATCCCAAGCATACCATTACCATATTCCCAATACATGATTTTAAATTTATGGATAGTGCCAAAAATAATTAGATGCTAGAAGTTAATGTAGGTGTTTGACTCTATTGGTAGTGTCTACAGATCCTTAATGACTATTTTTTCAAATTTAAATATCTCCCTTGGATTAGCCTAAGCACATTCCTATGTTTATTATGGGGGGTATCAAATAATCATCTATAAGATAAAATAAATTATAAGGTCTTAGAATATGAGCTAACATATAAATTACATTGAGGAACATTTCAAAATTTAGTAACATATTTTTAAACCCTTACGAAATGATCCAAAAACATCTAAATATGAAAAACCATCAAAAGAATAATCCTAAAGCTAAGTTTGAATACAAACACAATGACAAAGTTTCATGTTATCAAGTGTCTAAAGAAAAAATTGTAGATGCTAAATCTAGATTTAATATGATAAAATAGTCTTGTATACTTGGCAAATTTCACTCATGGCTCAACCCTATAGCTCAAGATCTTACTGCTAATGAAAATATCACATTCACTATCTCAGTATGCCTAGATAATTATCTTATAGTTTGAACCTAATATTATAATTAACCAAATCACATGTAGCCTATAATATGATTAAAAACTAATATATATTTTACATTATTAGCTAAAAATATTCAAAAATCCTCTATCATCATAGACACAACCATTTAAACTAGGATACAAGTATCGACACTAGTTTACTAGGTCTAACTCTAGAGTCCATACATCATAAACACTCAAATTTGAAAATATTTAGACATGTATGGGCTGACCTATAGTATTATTTTAACCCTCCCATGAGAAAATTTCAAAATATATTATATGAATACAATTCAAAGTACATTCATTATCATCAAGCAAGATCAAGTACTTTTCAAGCACACATATATCTAATTCCAATCAAAATCACTTCTCAATCTTGAAAAAATACCCTATTCTTCCCTATTTTTATATCAATCATATGAAAAATATTATTATAGGTTTAAAGCACCAAAGATCACCCATGAGTATTATAAAATAAGTTACAAGCTAGATCACTACATGCACTTACATATAATATATGGCATAATTATTCACACACAAACTCACATAAGGAGAGAAAAACATCAATCTGAGGCCCTTTCAGATTATTAGCTAAGTAGATAACACTCATAGATACAGAGGTAGTTGAATCTATCTCAACTTCACTTGAACCCACTAAACCTTATTTTTAAAGGTGACATACCTTAATTGGAGGACCTAATATTTTGATCTACACGCTAATATCCATAACCTATGTGCACAATCCAAATATAGAATCATTAAGGTGATAGTGAACCTTAATAGGTGTAGGTGTAATTCACATAAAAGGACATATATTCTGTATAAGACTAAAACATAAATGATAGTGTTTATATTTTGATGGTAGTGTCCAAAATGATAGAGAGGTAATTTAAAAAATATGATGAATCAAACTAAACATCATCCTGACTATCTATATACATTAAATTATTATGTCTACTTGTTTATAATTCAATAAGGTAAGTATTATTCATTCATTAAGAAATCAAATTACTTTTTAGCATCATAATTTCTATACTAGAATATTTCCATAATTCAACACTATATCACAATATATTGTAAATATAAATTATTTCATTAGCGTAATTTTAGAATAGATTATCCATTTGTTTGATTATGATATTTTACACCTTACTTTTTAAAAAAAAAAGGTTTAAAATTTGGTGAACATGACCTCTGAGTCTTATTGTGAAACCCTAGGTTGCTCTAGGGTTTTAAACCTTATAGGGTTTCAAATTTAATTTTGAATACTACTAATGTTGAATTATTTTATAGAATTCATATTTCTCTCTTTTACTATTCTCATCTTAGTCTTTGGAACATATAAAGGGATTAAAAAAACCTCTTCCTCCTCGTAATCCTAATGAGGGTGATAACTACTTTCCCTATAATGAGGTCCATTTAATCACTACTTTAAGGGGTAAGGTATCCCATCCTATAATATTAAATGAAGGTAATACACATATCCTTACTCAACCCATTCCACCTCACACATCTCCTCTAGATGGTGTGTGTATGCATATTAAATCTAAAGTACCTAGGGTTTGTACTTGTGAATCCCTTAAGGATCAAATAATCACTATGACAAGGTTAATATAAGAGCTAAAAAATAAGAATTAGTATTTGTTTTCAAA
Source organism: Torreya grandis (assembly GCA_037957365.1). Lineage (NCBI taxonomy): Eukaryota > Viridiplantae > Streptophyta > Pinopsida > Cupressales > Taxaceae > Torreya > Torreya grandis. The sequence continues at coordinate 1,878,967 of JARHVA010000401.1, read as the reverse complement.
TATCACATCATGGAAAAATAATAATTTATGCACTTAAATATACTCACCTTGACAATTATATTAATTATACTAAATTAACCTATAACTATATTCCCTAGCCAATTAACTAATATCCCAATCCGTACATCAAACTACCTACATCAAATAAACCTTATTCTACACTTATAACCAATTTATCACCTTCATTAGCCCATTAAATAAGCCTACTTACCTACTAACCCACTCACTAACACACTTGCCAATTTAAAATTCCTATTATTCACCTACCCATCTACCACCCTAATAAACTAGCTATTCCTAACCCTTACTCCCTAATGAAGATTATAGAATTGGATAATTATATAATATCCTTTAATTTAACCCTTATCTATCTAGAACCCTTTATTCTAAAGGTTTTTAAGAAATTAATAATTCTTTGGAAAATCCCCAATAATTGATCTTGATGAGCTCAATATTAAATTTGAGCCATTGATTTTCCTTCCCATGACTTATATAAAAAATCCATACCTCCATGACCAACTAACTTGAAACTTTCAGCCATACGCATACATTACACTTGCAACCATCATACAAACACTTTCATATCCCTTATCAAATCCATCCACAAGCCATAAATAAGCCATTGAATCCATCATCAAGCTTAATCAATAAATCCAATAATCCACTTATTTTGCATTAAAAATAAGTTTGGCAATCTTGGAAAGGATCTATAAGAGACAAGAGGATGGTAAGTGATGTAATATAAGTTCTAATTGTCTCCTTATAATTTTTTTTGTAGTTGTTTTCATTTTGAGTTTTTATTGTTAAAATTAGTAATATAGGAAAGAATCCAAAATACACTCAAACAAATAACACATACAAAGAATCCATAATATGAAAATGTTAATCATGTGTCTACATCTTCATCTAGTAATATTTAGCCTAACAAGAAGCCATAAAATAATACATGTAAAACTAGTTCTTCAATAAGTGAACAAAATGCTAATAAGAGTTAAAGTGAGATTATAAGGGAAATGATTAGAAACAAGTTGATAAAATTACCCCCTTACATCCTTTTAAGAGATCAAAATACTATTGTGTATATCATATAATACATGGGCATAATACAAATACTTATTTAGATTTGAAGAAGAAAACACAAAATATAATTAATAGTGGTGATCCTATAATAGATAGATCAATCACAAAATCCACTCACCTTATTAGTGCCTCTCCTAAAGAAAAAGTGCTAAAGAACAAGTATGGGTACCAAAATATAATTCAGAGCAAAAATAGATGTAAATGCAAAAAATATAGAAAAAAATTCAAATGGTACAATTAGAGAAAGGAAATATTCAAAATGAAAAATTAGAGCAAGAAAAGATTCAAAAAGAAAAATTAGAGCAAGATACTTTACAAATAGATCAAGATGCAAAATTAAAATTAAAAAAAGACAAAATTAAAAGGAAAAACTACAAAAGAAATGTATTTATAAAGTAATTCTACAATAAGAACAATTGGAAAATCAAATTCAAGGTTAGTAAACAAATACACTTAAAGAAATATTTATAACAAAAGAGGTAAGAAATAAAGAGACAATTGAAAAGGTTAAAGTTTAAAATATGGTTAAAAAGGGGAAAATTAAAAGTCTTTCCTCATATTATGACCTTTTCATTATCATTGCTCACATATATGGAAAATAATTTACATATATCAAGGTTATGGATTATCAAGATACAAAGTTTTATTTTGTCATCCTTGGCTCTATTGGAAATAAGTATCAACAACTAGATAAAACTAATAGAATCACAATAAGTGTGGGATTAATTTAGTTAATAATTTAATTTTAATTTGAAAGAATGTTATCTTAATTTTTATGTTATTTATAATCCAAGTGTATACAATGTTATTCTTGGAAAATCATGGTTACACTCAATAAGAGTAATGGTTGATAGAAACAAAGGTTGAATTACATTTGATCATGAAGACAAGATCATTCACATGAAAAAAAAAGGAAATATTTTTAAAACAAGATAACACAAAGGAAAATATATCTCAATAAAGATAAAAAGTATAATCTTATCAAATGATCATGATACACTTTCTAATTCTACTATGTGCACATATGACACATTTCATTCAGGAAATGTTACTCATTTACCACTCTTCATAGATTTTTGTCCTCATATTGAGATCATTGGATAGCTTGTTAATTTACAAAAAATCTAAAATAAAATATGAAAACATTCAAATAAAAAAAATACAAAATTATTTAGCATTCATATGTTTACTAGATTTTGTATATGTTGTTTACTTTATGTTAATAGATAACATATAATTGAATTTAGATACACACATATGTTTCATGGGTACTTAAGTGTGATACATGCATACATTTTATCCATGGTACATGCACATACATATGTTGGACCTTTCCTTTACCCATGTAACACACTACCCTAGGGGAATATTCTTCTATTAATCACTTGACATACACTTGTAATAAACTATGATAAGGACATATATGTTATATTATTTCATGATCATTTTACATCATCATGTGCTTATATACTAATTCTTGCATATGCCTATACTCATGCTTGTTAGAGTAAGTTATTTACCTTATCTCATATTCACCTAGGTATTTATTCATTACCACCCACTTATGTGTGAATCTTTCACTTTATGTTATTTAAGTTATTATGAGATATTACATAATTATATCTTAAATATTACGAAGATAATTTCTAATTGTTTTTATACTTTAGGGATAGTTATCTCTTAGTCTTAGGTTTGATCTTTAACTTGATCTCTTAGTTATGATTGATCATTTAGCTTGATATATTAGTTAGGATTGATATTAATTTCATATATATGCAAGGTTAATTCATTATATTTAATGAGATATTTAGATATATAGAGGATTTATCATTGTATGATATATTTTTGCATAATATACTGAGCTATTATTTGAGAAATGCATCAATATTTATTGCGGTAATAGTTTATAGATTTGACAATGGGTGAGAGTTTTCTAAACTCGTTCATGGTATTATAGTGGTATATAACATCCATTAATTAGTTCCTTAAATTTTATTTGTTCATCATTTGGTATTCTCTTTCCTTATTAAGTGTGCTCTTCTCTTACATCCTCTTTGGATGGCCTTGAGCATCATAAAGGTGTGCAATAAATTCTAATTTTTGAGATGATTTCCCTTTTTTTTATCATAGGTAATTTTGGAGATTGTAGGAGTAAATAAAATCTCACCAATTCATATATATTATTTGAGAAAGACATAATCACCTTCAATTTCATACAAATTGGATATCATAGGTAAGATCTGTGTATTATTTACAAAAATGTTTAAAAAAAAAACATTACTATTATTTTTCATATTGTGAGAAAATCGTAACTGATCACTTAGAATATCTATTGGATTTTGTGTATATTATTTTATAATTTCTATAAAATTTTTAAAATTTAAATTTGATTAATAATTTTAAAAGTTATTTTAGTTTTACTGAGTAGTACTATTTTGAACCATTTTAAAAACATGACTTTTATTTTTTTAATTGTAAAAAAATTATAAATGATCACTCAAAATGATTTTTGGGTGTTGTGAGCCTTGTTTTCATATTTCTATAATATTTTTAAATTTGAAAATTTTCAATGAATTTTAAATTTTATTGCAATTTTACTGAATCTACTCATGTTCACCAAAAACATCCTTGCGAGGAGTTTTTTTAAGGGGATTTTTTATTGATTTCTATAAAACAATATACTTGGATGATTTTTTATGGTTTTTATTAAAAATAATATATTTTATTTGGGATACGTAAGGATATATTGTATTTCTTGGACACATACCTTTTTTATGATCTCATTTGTAAAAGACTAGAGGGTGAGGCCCATTTTGGCAGGTGGCCAAACCCCCTCACAAGCAAATAAATTTTCTATTTCATTGAGTTATCCATATTGATTACACTATATCATGGTTGCATTTTTGGCTAATTTTGATGTCTATTTACATGTTCCTTGTAGTCTATCATTTTTTGGTATATGATCCCACCAAGTGTGTTTTTGCATATATAATGATTTTTTTACCATTTGCCACACTCTTCCATCAGTCCATGGCATGCTCTATTTTAGTTTGTGTATTGGTACTTTGACACACTTGTAATTTGTGTCATGTATCCTCAAGGACCCTTTATTATCACCTTGCCTTCTTCTATGGAGATAATTACACCTTCACTCAGGCTCAAGAAACTTGAGATTTTTAGACATGATCAACCTGACATAAATTCATATGTTGCCTCGTATTTTATTATTGTGGATTTTTTAAACCACTCCTATGCAAACATATTCATACACCATTCCCATTTATTTAGGATGGATTTTTTACCACTTATGTTTTTGGCCCATATTACTTTCTTATTTTTTAGCAACTCTCATGATTTGTGATGACTTCTTTGACAGGTCAACAATCTCCTTGTTTAGAGCTATTTTGGTGTATATAACGTCTTACTTGTTTTCATTTGGTGTTTTGGTTTATGGGATATACTATACTTACACTAAATTATAAAGTGCCATGGGGGGCTTACTTTTAAAACCTATTTTACCTTCATGTGTGTGTACCTTAATTTTTGCAACTTTTACTATTTCATTTTCTAGTCTCTTCCATCATCACTAGGGCCATATTATTGAGAGATTTTATCTATATTTTATATATGGGTATCTTATTAGGGAAATTTATTTCTAGGAACCCATATGAGCATTATTATGTCTCAATGGAATTTTTGCTAACTTTTTATGTAGTGACACCAGTTTGGCATCCCCATAAGTCTTTGTGTTCACTTCTCACCATTTTCACTTCACTTATTTAGAGACTTTCATTGTTATATTATCCTAGTTAAGAATTGAGGGAGGGTGCTCAGTAGTGCTTCCTTAGGTTCATCATTCTACCCAGTATTATGGAGTGTAACATTCATATTTAGTGATATTCATATTCAACACTATTCTTACTTTGACTTAGCGGTTACAATAACTTGACATCCATGTATTTCAATAAGATATATTGGAATCCATAGAGAAACTTGATTTCACACTAAATTTTTTTAGGCATGGGTGCCTCATTTGGTCTTATTAACATGACCCATTTCCTTTCTTCTTTTCTCTCTTTTTTTTGGGAGGGGGATTTTATTTTCTTACGAGTTTTATTCCTTTCTCCACTTTATGAAAGATTGCTTAATAGATATGTTGTACATGATTACCTAATCAAGTCTTGTGTTAGGACTCATATTATGGATATACTACTATATTTTTGGCACCTAGCTTAACTTGAGGGGGTGTTAGAGTAGGTTATTTACCTTATATCATGTTCATCTCGGTATTTATTTATTCCCACCCACTTCTGTGTAGATATTTAATTTATCTTATTTGAGATATTATGGGGATAATTTCTAGTTGTTTCTATCCTTTAGGGATAGCTATCTCTTAGTCCTAAGTTTGATATCTAGCTTGATCTCTTAGTTATGATTGATAAATTAGCTTAATCTCTTAGTTATGATTGATATTCCTTGCCTATATATACAAATCTCATTCATTGTATTTCATGTAATATTTGGAAATATAGAGAATTTATCATTTTATGATCTAATTTTTGTATAATATATTGAGGTATTATTTGAGTAATGCATTAATGGCATTTATTGTTCTAATGGTTTGTAGATTTGACATTGGATGAGATTTTTATAAACTTTTTAGATGCTTACATATTATATAATATATTTCATAGGCTATGCTATAGGATAGTTTGCTAACACATGTATGCAGGGACTAGTATGATATGTTTTTGTTAATTGCTTATATAATTCACTTATTCATATTTTCAAATGTCTTACTTGAGTGTAATTTTTGTTTTCTACCTTGACTTTATTGTGGAACATTTGAACATTTTCCTTGTTTGTTGGCCCTACTGCCCTAAGTGTTGATTTTTCTTTGGTGTGTGGACATTTAAACATGTCCTCTTTTTTGAGTGCATTTAATTTAAATATGCCCATGTATGTAGTCTATTTAAAACAATTTTACATGACATTGAATTATCTTATGTGTGTGCTTGATTATTTGATAAACTTGTGTTTTTTACTTCTAGACATTGCTATGATCCATATAATTCATCTTAGGGCTTGTTATGTTTAGATACTAAGACTTTCATTGATGCATATAATTCAATATGACACCACTATATACTTAATTACTACATGAATGATACATACATAGCATGGTTATCTTATCCTTTTTAGATATGGTGGCTCTCACATTGCATTGCCCTCATCTCAAAAGGAGGGACATATCAGTGGGGTCATGTCATAGAGACACGAGTCCACATAAAAAAATTGACATAATTGGTATAATTTGATACAATTTAAATGATGTATATATACATTTGTGTTAGAATATTATATATTTGGCATTGTTTTTCATAATTTTGGGACAAAGTTTATTATATTTGTGATATATATTATACACAATTTGTAGAGTAGAAGTTATATTGTGATAGATACTTCAGCTTGAGACACATCAGAGGTGCATTTTAATTAAAAAATCACTAAATCACATATACATATTTAGATTATATACAAATATATGCATTGAATTTAATAATATAAACACATTAAGATTTTATCAACTACAATAGTTTGGCTCCCTTGAGTAGGATGATTGATATTATCTAGACTTTATGGCAATGCCACTACTTATATTTTATAGGTTGAGAATTTTATACCATTTTAAATGGGAAAGATTGGATAGATTATGTATACACTTGAGTTGTGCAATTGATATTTAGTGTACTCAATGGACTTGGCATAAATCACCTTTGCATAGGATTGGGGGTATGATCAACCTCCAATTATCCTCTTCACATCTTCAAGGTTAAATTGTGAACTAATTTATCCAATGATTTAACAAGGAAACATATACAAAAACAAACTACCAAGGGGGAATATGGTTGCATTGACACATAAGTGTACTCCTTTCTTGCTCTCTTTTCTTTTTAGTATGTCAATTATGTCAATTTTAAAATTATATGCACTAATTACATTGTAACATGTTATTGGTTATAGGCAATACATAAACAAAAAATTAAAATAGGGCTCAATTTAAATTGAGGTGTATTTTACACACCAAGGTACACATTTATTTTCTTTCAAACTAGTAATTTCATCCTTATGCATTACTATATTGAAGGGAGTAAATCTAGATGCCAAATATAGATTTTATATGATAAAATAGTCTTTTACACTTGAAAATTATCACTCATGGTTCAAATCTCTAGTTCAAGACCTTCCCACTACTAAAAGGCAAGTACTCACCGTCTCATTGTACCTAAATGCTTATTGTATAATATGAATATAATATTATGATTACTTGAATCAATTGTAACCCATATTATTATTAAAACATAATATATATCTTACAATTTGAGTTATAGATCTTATAAATATTGTATCCTCAAGGACACTACCATCTATACTAGGACATTAACATCAATGTTAATGTCCTAGGTCTGATGTTAGTGTCAGTACCTCACAAACACTCAAGTTTGAAAATCTTTTGATATATATGGGTTAACCTATAATATTATTTTAACCCTCCTAAGAGATAATTTTAAAAGGTGATTTACAAATATAAGTCAATTTTCAATAATTATCATAAAAAAATATCCAATATGTTTCAAGAACACATCTATCTAATTCCAAGGAAAAACACTTCTCAAGCTTGAAAAATTGCCCTATTCTTCCCTACTTCCATATCAGTCATAAGATCAATATTATCATAGGTATAAAACATATAAATATTATCTAATGATTAATATTTTCTAAGTTAAAAGATAGATTCCACATGCACTCCATATGACATATTGCATGATTATTCACACACAAGCCCATATAAGGGAGATAAATACATTGATATGAGGACCTATTTAGAATATTATATATGTAGGTAATACACACTGATAGAGTATTATTTTAATTTTAATTTAATTTACATGATCCCACTCATACCTACTTTTCAAGGTGACATGTCATAATTAGAGGACCTAGGCTTTTGAGCTACATATTAATATCTAGAACCTATGTGCATGATCTGAATAGACAATCTATAAGGTAAAATTGATCCCTACCAAGTTTTAGTGGAATTTATAGAAAAAGGACCTATATTTCATACATGAAATAATCATAAAATATAATTTACAAACTCATATGGTAGTGTCTAGGTTGACAAAGAGTTGATTTATAATATCTAACAAATCACAGTTGAGCATTATCTTGACTATTTCTACACCTGCACTTCTTAGATTTACTTGCAAATCATTCAATAAGATACATATTATTTATTCTTCATGATTAATCAATCAAATTATTATTTGGCATTGTATTTTTTATATTTAACATAATTACATAATCTAACACTGTATCATAATATATTGTGAATATAAATTATTTAATTGGCCTAAATTTAGAATAATTTAGACATTTATTTGATTAAGTTATTTCACCCCTAAATATATTATAAAGAGGGTTTTTCAAAGTTTCATGTTTTCAAGTGTCGATATAAAAATTTGTAAATGCTAAAATTAAATTTTATATGATAAACTACTCTTATAATTTGACAAATATCGCTCATGGCTCAACCCTTCAGTTCAGGACCTTCTCATTTCTAAAATTAAAATTATTATTTTACATTCTAGTGGATCCCAATTGAGCACACATATACAAAGTTGGGATAAATAAATGTATTTTGATCCCTCTTCAGAGTATTGGAACATAGACAATTATTAACCACTCAGTAGGGTGTGGTTGGGTATGCCCAACCCATATTACACCCCTTTTTTCAAGCTAATTTGGTTAAAGTAGAGTTAATTTTTCAAGGCAAAGGGAATAAAAATCAAGATCTGTTCACATGACCAATGACAAGTAAATGCAAAGGAATCATCTATATAGGTAGGCACAATGATTTATAGAAACATTTTACCCCAATTTGGTTTAAAAAACCTTATTAATAAAGAAACTAGTAGAATAATATAAATTAAAAGAATGGCATTCAAACATTAAAAAAAATTAAAATGCTTAAAAAATACAAAAAATAACCCATGTATGACATGATTACTATTATATATAATTAATTAAAGTTATTAATAAAAAACATGGTGAATTAAATATCTATTTCATATACATGGGTGGAATTCAGCACATATATGTTACATATGATACATGGAAATTTATATTTTTAAAATTCCTTACATCTAAGGGATATATATCTAAATTGGAGGAATGCTTACACTTGAGGCATATTGTTACATTTATTAGGTTATATATTTTTATAACCACTCCATTGATCATATTGAGCTACTTAAAATATTCATACACGACTTACTCTTGCATATACTCTTTAGGGTGTTATTTGATATGGTTATTATGATTTATTATATTCATTGATGACATTGATTGATGATGTGTGTTTGATTTTGTTGATTATTAAATTATGTGATGATTTATGTTTGTTATCTTATGTATTTATGTGAGTCTATTTATTATATTTTTTCACGTCATGTGATAATTTTATTGAGGATCCTCTAGTCCACTCTATGGCCATGTTGTCCATGTTAGGTTAATATTTATTCAAAATTATGTCTAAACTTGAGTGCTTATGTACATTATGATCATGACATTGTGTACAAATGTGTGTGGATGCATATTTGACTTTTTCTTAGTTTGGTGCCATGATTTATTTCAAAACATTATTATGTTGTGTGTGATGCCTTGATTTATATCATGCATATTATAGATATTTATTACTATGTGCCTAATTTCTATATATACTTGACATGCCATTTGTATGCCCATTTCTTTGGATGATATGTTTCACACATGCTTAAATGATCAAATCCTTATATGATTAAATATTTAACCATTAGTTTATACATAATTTAAATTAATTTTTTTTATATGATATGATACACATATCTATTTCTTTGAAGATGACTAACTCACAAGATTCATCCCTTACCTCAAAAGAAAGACATATAGTGAGCTTTTCTTATAGACTTAGGCCATGAAAAAAGTGGTTTCGATTATGGGGTTAGATTACGTGATTTAGATTGGGACATATTGAGTATATTGAGGCATACATGGGGAATTATATATGGTTAAGAGGGAAAATTTATAGATTATATGATATTATGGGATACATTACATGGCTCAAATTAAGTAGGGTTATTAGATAGATTAGATTGAGTATATTGACAAATAAATTATGTAATTATATATCACATTGAGGTACAAATGGATTATATTCAAGGCATGCATGTATTCCATGTAAACACTTTTATATTTTATATATTGATTATCAATGGTATTATGTAATCACTTTGTATCTAAAATATATCTACAACAGTTGATTACGATATTTAATTTTCATAAAAATGTGTTTCAAGGTTCAACCAAAAGAGTTATGATGAGATTTTGAGTAGTGTAGTTGAGGTTCTATGTAGTTTAACTAGCACTTCTAAATTTCTAATGAGGTTTGAGGTATTTATTATTCTAAACCCATGTTTTTAAGTAGTGGAATCCCCTTTGGACATAATCACCTCATGAAATTCTCAAATTGAGTTTGAGAGAGGGAAGATTGGTTCATGAACTCTCAAGCATATTTTTTCCTTGACCTTTGGATTTTAAAATAGTTAAATGACATAAATTATTTCATTTTTTAGATCATGAAAGGAAACTAATTTATAAAAGTTTCTTTACAAGTTTTTTATGGAGAAATTTATATATTTGGGGCATATATGTTAACATCAAGTGTGATTAAACAAAAGTACCAAATTTATTTATTTTATCCATTTAATTTATAAGTCTTAGTACTAGACTAAAAGGGAATAATTTTTAGACACATAAATTTGGTATTAGACATTTTAAAACTTAAGGTTTGAGACATATTTGATGTAAATGACTTATGCATACACATTTGAATATGATTCACACTTTCCCCTATCCATTTATCTATCTAATGATTTGGCCAACCAAATTTGCTATCATCCACATTAAATATATTCCTAGTTTATGCTAAAACACTTTATTAGCCTAATAAAACTATTTAAATATTCTAAATCCATGATTTTATATTTATAGATAGTGCAATAAATAGTCAAATCTTGGAAATTAACATAGGATTACTATAGCATACTATTTATAGATCCTTAACGACTATTTTATCAAATTTAAATCTCTACCTTGGGTTAGACTAAGTGCATTCATATGTTGATTTTGGGGGAATATCAAATAATCATCTACAAAATTAAATTAATTCTAAGGTCTTAGAATATGGGCTAACATAGAAATTACATTCAGGAACACTTGAACATTGAGTAACATATTTTTAAAGATTTAAAAATTATCCAAAAACATCCAAATATTAGAAAACCTAAAAGGAATAATCTTAAAGCCAAGTTTTAATAAAAACATAAGGTCAAAGTTATGTGTTGTCAAGTTTTGAAAGCTAAAGTATTGTTTTGCATTCTAGTGGTTCACAATTGAACACACATATACCTAGGTGAGAGAACTACATGTATTTTGAGCCCTATTTAGAGTATTAAAACATAGATAATGCTCAACCAATCATCAGGAGTGGTTGGAAATGTCAAACCCATATTTTAACCCCTTCTTTTAGGTCAATTTGATGTTAAAATTGGAACAAGGGTTTCAAGGCAAAGGGAAGAAAAACTAGGATATGTGCACATGACCAATGAAAATTAAACACAAAGGAATCAAATATACATATAGGCATAATTATATATGGTAGTGTTTTACCCTAATTTGGTTTGATAATCCCTATATAGATAGAAACTAGTAGAATAATTTAGATTTAAATATATGACATTCATGCATATAACTAAATGTAAAGTATTGAAATTGACTATAATTATTTAAAAAGTGGTATATAGTAAATATAGTAAGTACATAAAAGGGATGATCACTTAGATTTTTTGACTGATTATCTAATTATGACTATATTAAGATAGTGGAAAATAAATATAAGTAGGCCTATGATTCATCCCTATCTATGCAAGGTCAATTACATAAGATCTAGGTTAGTACCAACTATTGAAATTGACCTATAGTGGTTGGTAGTGACCTATTTTAAAATATGGGTATGTGATTATATGGTCACCTTTACCTATCTTTGAAATCTCTTTATGTGTGATTCTAAACCCTGATGATACACATAACTCTATAAATCAACTTCTTTCACCTTGAAACCCTAGGTGTGCTTATGAGATCTAGAAACATGTAAAATTTGGGAAAATGTAATAGAATAAGCTGACCCCAATCACCCACATTGATGATTCATTAAAAATTATGTGTAATAATTTCAAAAATATTATAAAAATACATCAAATTTAAGTAGATAAAATGATTCTAATGAAAAATTAAGATGTGTAGGAATGTAATTTATTATAAAACATCTAATTTAAGTAGATAAAAATAATCCAAAAAATTAAAATATGTGTAAATTGGGAGAAAATAAATAAGTGAAATCAAAATCAATGATTGTGATAGAATGTATCATATGGGGACATGAACATATAAATCCAAAACTAATATGATGAAAATGATCTAGATGTGAGGGTGATGGGAATTTTTGAGGAGGGTCTAGTTTTATTTCTTAAGGTATTACCATGAAAGACATAAAATAAAATCATAGAGTGTAAAAATTAAAGAAGGTATGTTTATGAAGAGGTCCTATTGTATTCCCCAAGGTCTTACCATGAAACTCACAAAAGAGAGCTAAGAGACATTAAAATGAGAGATATGAGTCAAATATAAAGCAATGAGATATAAAAAAGAACGAGGTGGTAAAATATCAAAAATATCCATCAAAAAGATATTGGGAATGATATGTATGAAAAATAGGAACGTAAGGAACCAATATGGTGTCTCAAAAATACTTACCACAAATAAGAAACTCTAACCAAGTGGGCAAGACATTTAGTTTTTAGCATCAAGAACCTAGAAAGACCCATCTAGAAAGTGTGAGCTTGGGATGACAAGTGAAGTATATAAATCATCCAATGAAGGCCATATACAAGGAAAGTAAAAGGATCCTACCTTCCCATGATGTCTATGAGATTCATAAATCAACTTTGAATATTAATTAATTCATTAAAATGAAGGTGGTACTAATGATATATATGAAGCATTGTACCCATTATACTAGAATAAAACACTCAAATAGACCTTAAGATTTACTATGAGGCCAAATGTGGAGTTTGAGATTCAACTAGGATATGGGCGTGTCAATGATAAGATCCAATATTTTGGTTATTTTGACTTTTGAAACATTTATTTATTTTTGAATTTTTTTATTTGATATCTTGGATTCTATTTTTTTTTGGATTTTTCTAGTTTCCTCCTCTATACAGAATAAAAATATTAACAATGAGTGATTAAGATGACTACCACAAGAGATCTTAAACCTAACTAAAAAATAAGAGAATATAGAAACCAAGAAACTTTGACACTCCTAGACCCACACTTTAGAAAATAGTGAATTCTCATATTTTACATAAGTGTGCCTCAAGTAAAATTTAAAGAGTGGAAAAAAGGGGATTGTGAGGGCCTATAAAATGAAAGAAGATACCATAAATGTATGTTATTAGTTGAACAAAAGAGAATGCATTTTTTACTTTAGAAAAGACTATGTATAAATGGATTTATAAGTACATGGGGATGTAAATAAAATTTCATAATAAGTTTAAGAGGATGACCATGAGGGGAGGTGATATGTAGGAGGATGGTAGTGTTTATATTGGTATTTTTGATCTTTATATTTTAGTGATAATATAATTTTTAGGAATCATTGGCACATTAATCTCCCTATGTACACATCTTAAGGAGTGCACTAAAAATGGGTGGCATCAACTTGTGGTAATATGCAAGAGATATTTTCATACTATCCAATCATAGTACCTTCATCACTATTATCCTAGCATCTTCTAATTTTTTAATATATTTTCCTTCTTTTTATCATTCTATTAAGCTCTACAACCTCCCTACATTTATTACTATATTGTTATTGTTGATAGAATTATTTCATACCTATATAGTTATAATATTGTTTTATTCTATAATGTATCATGACTGAGATACAATACTCTATCGATTGATACCATTATATTATATCTATTTAGATCAATATCATTGTCTTAGATCTACATATAATTTATATGTTTGGATCTATATATATAGGGGTCATAAATAACATTCCCAACATATAATACACTCATATACTCTACTTGTACTCAATTTTTTTCTTTTCAATAGTAATAGGAGGAATTTATGGATAGAGGCTTATTCGTGTGGAGGTGAGGTCTTGGTCAAGACCATTAAAGATCAATATGAGGAAATTGAACCAATGAGGTGACATTTATTATTTGGAGTCCCAAAATAAGGACACTTAGTTCTTCATCCTTACCATTTTAATTCTTCACCTATAACATCTATTTTAAAGTGACACTATATCTAAAAGGGATCTTAATGCATTAAAATTTCAACTCAAGGAAAATATATTTATACCTAATCTATATAGTTTTATTTAATTAGTATATATATGTGTGTGTGTGTGTGTGTGTGTGTGTGTGTGTGTGTGTGTGTGTGTGTGTTATACTTATTATTAAAGTAATATGTATTTTTTTAATCCTTGATTAAGTTGTCTTTATGCAAAAATTTGGCATATTATATAGGGAGCTTAGGATTGTCATTAAAATCATAGTTTAAGACCTAATTTAAGCCATATTTGTTTAAAATACAATAAACCATTTATAATTTAAAATTTATTTAGTTTATTTTAGTTACTATCTTGGTCTATGTTACCCTTTTTTATCAATTCATTGCACATAGTTCCCTTATTATATTTTTGATACCCATTTTATAGTCTTGCATCACATCATTGATTCTATCCTGGGACCTAGTCAAAACCCATATCCCATACCTTAGGCATAAGATTTGGATCCATAAACCATCAAAATTAGGTGATAATCATAGTTTATTAAATATAAAACTATTTACAACAATTGGTTACATTTTTATCTTTGAATGTATGTAGGATCTAATTTAATCTTCTATTTATATCATAGTAAATAGATAAAAATAAGATTTTTACATTGATCATCTTAGCTCACATACAATATAGTGAAAGCAATGTGAGTATTATCCCATTTATGGCAGATAATATTTATTTTTTTACTTTACTTATTAGGTTTATCTTCACATCAACTTCACCATCATAATACATTCAAGTGAACTTGATGAAATTCCTATCTCACCATTGGTTGGATTGTATTTAAATTTACATTTATTTTCATTATTTATCTTCAAATCAAATTCACCATCAATACATTTTGTGAATCCAAAATTAATCCTATCCCACCACTAGTTTTATTGTCTTCACGTTTCAATATTTAGCTTCTTAGAGCTTTCGATTTGATAAATATTTCCTATCAAACCTTATATCTTTTTCTTCTCAAGCTTGTCTTCATGTTTCCATATCTATCTTATTATATATTTTGATTTGACAAGTATATATTGTCAAATATTATAATCTTTTTTTCTTAGGTTTGTATTTATTTTTTATATCTTTCTTATTAGATTTATCAATTTGAGAAGAACCTCCCTCTATTTTTTTTAGTTTTTAATTTATTTTTAGCTTTATCATCATAATTTACCTCATTATTTTCTTAGAGAGCCTCAACCCATTTAGATTATATATGGTTTATTATTTTATCACTTATATGTCCACTATTGATGGAATATCCCCATGGTATAGTTTCTATCAATCTCAACTTAGGTCCTCCAAGAATAATATTATCAAAATAAATACAACTCAAGACCTAGAATATCACAATATATTTATAAAAAATATTGAGAATAATGCCATTTATACCTCGAAAATGGTTTTTTTAGTATTATCAATCCTTTTACTATGGTGGTTAGGGAAAAAATAATGGTCCTCCTCTTAAAACCAATTTTGGACCTATTGTCCATAGTAACCTTTCTCTCAACATTAATTATAAACCCTCTCCTCACAATAATATAGATAGTTTCCAAGTCCTTGAAAAAGTGGCTAGTAAAATGGATCTTATGTAATCTTCCCACAAAAATCATTTGATCTAAATGCAAAACCTCATTTTTAAAATGGAAAATTAGTGTCCTCAAGTCATCATAAATGAACCTAGTCAAAATCACATTCTTCCTCCTCTTATAAAATCTAATGGAAATATTATCTCCTAACCTCCAAATCAAGATAAAATGCCTTAAAATATTCAAAAATAACCTCTAGCTCCTTATATTATGTCTATGGTATTATAAGTATTTATAAAACCATCATGTAATATAGGACCACTAATACTACACTACTTCTTAAAAACTTTAAAAACCTCTATAAAGAGTGGATTTGATCCATCACTTATATAAATACCAAGCTTATATCCAAAACCTTAGTTGGATATGCAATATAATAGTATAATAAACTTATAACTCACTTAATTATACAACTCTAAGGCTTAGTTAATGTACTAGCTAAGGATCTCCAATATAGAGAACTTCATGAAAAAATCCTTAGTAACCTCATTAATTCCAAAAAATTACTTATGGAGTCCACTCATCATTTCATCAAATAGTGGAAATCCTTAGTGTATAAATCAAATCATAACATGAGTGATGAATTTTTTTTCAAGTTATTAATTACCACTCTAAAATCCCATCTTCAATACAAAGTTAGGATCTTATCCCCCTAAAAATTTAGAAGAGGCATTTGATCAGGATGATAGACAATATTTATTTATGAGACATTTTTAACTATCTAAAATTTTTCATAGGGAATATTTTAAAACATTAATAGATGTAATAGATGATAATACATATCAAAATAAGCCTCAACAAGAATCTAAAATTGGGGATTTTAATCCAAAAATAAAAAACCTGCCCACCCTCAATTGATTTTGTAAGAACCCAAGAAGTTACTAACAAAATCCAAACCTTTTATCCATAATTTCTCACAAACACAATGACACAATCTTGACAAGTTTTTTTGATTCCATGCAGATGTCTTTCATTCACATGAGACATGTTTTGGACTCAAGAAAATTTCCTACGATCTCATCTGAAGAGAAAAAGTCAACCCCACACACACACACACACACACACATATAAAGAGTATATTAAATATATAAAGAGTTTATAAATAATATAAAAAAGACTCTAAAAAAAATAAACTAATCCAATAATTGCAATCAGCCTCATCAAGGTAACTAATCTAAACATCAATACCAAAACTAGAAATATTAAAATAAACCACATCAAACGTCTAATCCAAATAGATACAATTACAAAAAAAATTCATGTGCTATAAATACTAATTAAAACCATTAATATATAAAATATCAATGTGTGAATGCAACTAAGGCTAACTACCATCATAATATTTTTCACAAAGATCTCATTAGTAAACCTAAGAAGCCATCTTGAGACAAAATACTTCTTAAGGATTCTATAACTTCTACCAATTTGTTGCCTATTGATAAGTATAATACACAACTAGAGTGTCAAAATAGTGTAAAAATCATTATACCATATATTATAAATTTAATCCTTCCAATCCACTTAAGTATCATCATAGTTATTATAAAAAATCATCCTAATGGAGCTTCCTAAAATATCTTAACACCATGCCTTACAATATTCCCTTAATTTAACTATGAGAACATAACCATATCATTACAATTTTCCCATGAAAAAAGTGAAATACATAGGACACCATTAAAATATGAAAATTAATCATATAATCAACCCTCTAAAGGTCTAACACCTATAAAATTGCATACCACTAAAACCATCCCTTCCACCTTCTAAGAAACTTTCCATATAATTTCTAGAGAATGACATGATCAATAGTGAAGTCCTTTTCCAATCCAATTATAAACATATATTTATTATGAACATGATTAATTATGACCAAGTAAGGAAAGTATTGGTAGATTAATGTTTGGGAATTAATGCCACTTTGTTATGGTTGATCCAACAACTAGTATTCCAAATATGATCTTAAGAAAACATGACTTGCTGTAGATTTGACAAAACTAGATAAAATCCACTTCGTTGAATTTTCATCCCTCTTACTATCAAACCCAAAAAATATGCACCAAAATTATGGTCTTATATCTTCCACTATCTTATAATATAATCTTAATTTATCATTGGACTCATCACATGAGAGCTATCACTTCTTCTAATAGCTAATGCATATTTTTAAATCATGAAGGTAAAATTTACAAGCATGAAGCTAATCCCAACCCATGGGATATCAATATAACCAAACCTAATTACAAATATTTAATTCATACTATTCAACATATAAATATTTCACTTATACCCATGTTCATCAACATTAATCCCAATATGTAAGTCACTCTTGTTAAGTCTGATGATAATGAGCCTAGTGAATTTAAAACCATTTATGATAAAAATATATTATCATCTTATATATATGAATGGATTCCTTTCAATAATCCTAGATCATTAAAAAATATGACCATATATATGTGGGTGTATCAAAATATTCACTTCATATATAAATATAACATGAATGTGAATATTGAAATACCAGATCAGGTTAGTTGAGTGATAAATGGACATAACACAATACCTTAGACAATGATCTAGATCATCAATAAATAGATATGGTTATTAAAAGATGTATACATTATTGGTCTACTGGGTACATGATGGATTTGTAACTAAACCCCATAGCCATAAGGATACGGTCACACGATCACCACTAGAAATATAGTTATTAAACCTCACACAAAATTAAACACCTTTCCTTCCTTATTGTATGGTTTATTGAATATTATCCATGAAATAATTAAACATGGTCTACTGAGTAGATGGTCACAACATCACCACTATAAAATCCACCTAAAATAAAAATCTAGATCTTCTTGACCATAAAAATGAAATCCCACCCCTTTTAAATGTGAATGAATATTTCTATATGAAATATTATTATGAATGTAAATAACTTAGGTTGTGAATTTTTTTCCAAGATATATTATAAATTTCTCCAAGGCCATTTAGCCAAATATGTGTATCCACTAAAGACATTCCAATGAATATTCTCAAAAACTTAGGCATATATGCAATATTTCCCCATATTATGATACCAATTATATCATTTTCCAAATCCAATTATAGAACTTAGATGTACTTCATTATTCAAAGAATCATACATGATTTTAATCAAGATGTTCACTTAGCTCACCATTATCCTTTATTTTATTCAAGTGATGAAGAGGATGATGAATAACCCAAAGGCTATTACCCTCCCACTAATCTAACTTTGGAAAACTTTGACTCAATTATTTAGTAGATATCTATTTTTTTCTATAAATCTAAGAAAATATATCTTTCAAAAATAATTTATACACATTTTCATCTTCCTGACTATATTGAACATGTTGATATAATTTAGATTTAGCCATGTCTATTTAATTTCATCAAACAAACTTAATATCATTACAACCCAAATGTATTCTCCATAATCTAGATAATGATGATACTATCTTAAAACCACCTTCAAACACCTTTTACTATATATGTGATATTATATACACTGTTAATATAGTACTAAAACATATTCCTAATAATTCCAACTTTATCAAAGAAAACCCAAAAAGTGTTGATACAATAACCCTATTTTGATCATAACTGTATTGATAAAAATGTATCACTCACAACTAATTGTATCAATTATTATAATATAGTTGAAATTAGTCTAAAAGAGCCTAATTATATATAAAAATTATTTAATGGCATGGATGATATCATATAAAAAAATTCTAAAACACCTCCCAAAGACATATAATTTACCTTAGATTCCAAAGCTATTGATGTGATATAGATCCACTCATAATTTGATTAAAAATGCTATAATCAAGTTGATCTTGAGGTATAAATTGAGTAATACAACTCATTACCTAATTTGATTAGTGATGAAGCTATATTTAAACTCCTTCATACAATGGATATTGAAATTCATAGCCAACACCATAACCTTAACCATCTTAAGGAAACTCCTCCATAATTTTACAACTTTATCATTAGTGTAGATGCTAAAACATATCCCATTGTCAAACTTCCTCTTAAACTAGATCATTTATAAGACAAAAATGTAATGCACATTGATGAAACTAGGGAAGTCAACTTAGGAAAACATGAATATCCCCAATTTATCCTTATCTCTAAGGAAAATTACATAGAAAAACAAAATAGGGTTAGTTTCATCCCTTATAAGTAAAATAAAACATTTTATTTGTCTTCTAAGGAGATGCCTGACATTGACCCTAGAATTTTTTTCCATAACATCATTACTTATCTTGATGTAGAACTTGTTAGCCAAAATAAAATAAAGTTACCCACTAAAGTTTATACACTATATCATATATAAATAATTAATCTCCTATATGCTAATTTCATAAAATCCCTAAAATTAATCTCCTAGATGTTAAGTTCATGAAACCCATATATTACTCTTAGTGGGTCTCTTACATAGTTCTCATTTGTATGAAATACACAATGGTCATTTAAATATGTATAAACTTTCATAATCTCAACTTATAATGCCCTAAGGAAAATTTTAAATTACCTTACATAGATGTCATTATTGAATCTACAACTAGATGAGATTATCCATCATGGACATTTTTTCAAGCTGTAATCAAATCTAAATTTCCATTAAAGATAAACATAAAACCACCATTAATACTAATTAGGGTACATATTGATATTTGATGATGTATTTTGGCATGAAAAACACTGGGGAAAATTACCAACTAAAATGATAGATAAATTTTATGATATTATCCACAAGATCATTAATTATTATTTGATGACATCCTAGCTAAATCTAAGAATCTTGAAAATAATCCTCAAAACTTACATATCATCCTTGGATGCTTAATTAAGTACAACCTTAATCTTAATACTAAAAAGTTTGTGTTCAGTGTTACTTCTATATTATTTTAGGATTATTGATCTACAAAAGAGGTATTGATGTCCATTTATAAAATATAAAAATATTATTGACATGCATCAACCTTAGTTCATCTCCCATATTTTAAATTTCCTTGGGAATATTGTGAAATTTTTTAGATTTGTTCTTGAAGTGGTGTATAAAACTCATTCGATAAACTCCATTCTCAATAAAGGTGTTACTCTTGAGTGGATCAATGATTTCAAAATATGCTTTTGAAAACATGAATAAATATTTACTTAAATATCCTACCTTACAACCACCTTATATATATTTCCATCTCATCTTTTACACATATTCTCTCCATGTATCCATTGAGTCAATATTTTCACAACAAGATAAGCAAAGAAAAGAATATGTTATTTATTACAATAGTTGTGCTTTGATTGTGTAGGAGACCCAGTATACTAGGGTTGAGTGTGGCTATATCACTGTATACTTTACCATTAATAAGATTAAATGTTACATGCTTTATCAGACTACTAAGGTCATTGTCCATTCAGACCCTCTTCACCTTTTCTATCTAACTATTTATTTCTTAGAGATCAAATTAGAAAATGAATGACAATATTAATGGAATTTTACCTTATAATCATTACCAAAAAATCATTTAAGTGGTAAGTGATTGCCAATCAAATTATAACCAAAACTATACCATCTCAAAGACACGTCCAATATAATCTTCCAAATGAAAAATTTATATTGTTCAAAGGCATAAATTAATCCCTTTCACTTAAAAAATAATTATAAAATCTCAAGTATGACCTCGCGGCTTAGGCCCTTGAAGATCATGAAATTGAAGTCTCTAAGCCTAAACCCCTCAAGAAAGATTTATAATAAGAGTTACTTTAAGTCATCATATATTTTCACAAGGAAAATTAGACATTTTATTGTTATGAATCCAAGTTCCTTCAAGGAGTTGGGGAAATACTTGTCCTCTCCAATCAATTCGAACAAATTATTCCTCTATATTTTTGAATAAACTTCAATGTTAAATATAACAAGGTTGAATATGAATCACTCATCCTTAGGATACAATTAAAATTTGATTTAGACATATTCTAATTGCAAACACCTAAAACTAGCCATCGATAACCTCCAATTAGGCTTTTGGCCAATTTCCACTTAAAACACACAATTTGGCATAAAAACACTAAAACATGCTAAATGAGGTGAAACTGACATATTCAAATGCTAATTTTGGCTATGGTATCCCTAAATGGGGCAATGCAATTTATGGGTGAGCTAACTTTGATCAGATCATTTCAAGTAAAAATGCCAATGTTACACTTAGGTGCTTTGGATTGCTCTTTCCTATCAAATATCTTACACAAGATGCATGCCTTTGTTATTTATTTTTAATAACATCCTAAATGGTATAATGGTTCCAATGCATCTGACATGGACTTCTAATTCTAATCTAGTCAAAATTTAGACCAATAATAAGGCATTCTAATCAATTTGAGTAATTTGTGCACAAAGTGCTTAATCATGTTTAAGAGCTAATTAACCTAAATTAGGGCACAATCAATAATTCCATGGAAACTTGTTGAATACTTGTTTTTATAATTAATATTGAATATCTACATCATCAAGTGACCTCATTTCTTGGGAAGACATCCCTAGGCCATAAATGCCATAAATATCAAGATTCATGCCTCCCATACCTTATCAATGCCTTCCATGCCTCTTAATTGCCCCTTTCTTCCAATGTCATGATGAGGATAATTGTAAAATTAATTCCAAAAATTGAATTAATCATCAACCACACATCTCAATCTTGAGATGGATGGTTGAGGTTGATTCTGATCAAATCCAAAAATCTATAAATAGGAGGCCTCACAACATCATTTCTAGGATTTTTTGATGCAAAGTTATAATTCCAAATTGGTTTCAAAAGCTTAAAAAAATTAGAGTTACCATGCCAAATTGATTTCAAGCCAAGCCAAGCCATAAGACAAAGGTGCCAAGGAGAGTTGGACGTAGCCAAGCTTCCATTGCCAAGGACTTCATGAGCACAAAATTGAGCAAGCCACTACTACAAAGACATTTGGAGCATCTAAGGAAGGTGAAGGAATTCTAGTATTTGATTCCTTGATTTTTATTTATGTTTTTCATTTGTTTTTGTTAAATAAGCTCTCCCTAGTGTCTAGACCTAGAGATGTTATGCTATTAGTGTGTTTATTTCATTTTTTTTCATTTTGGAACTAACACTATACTAACCATCCTCTCTTGAGTCAAATTTCTAGATCACATAATGGCACGCCCGATGGGACTAGACGCGTCTCACACTTGAAGGAGATTATTTTTTAACTCAAATATTTATTTGAGCCTCTAAAACTCTTGAAAGTTAATTTTATAACTTTATTTTTCCAGTTTTGGTTGCCATGGTTTTACACAGTAACTAACGTTGACAAGAAATATTGACATCAGTTACCTATCTTAACTGACGTCGGTTAGGAAAACTAACATTAGTTAGATCTTACTTAGCCAAAGTAACTGATATCAGTGGTAATAACCAACATCAGTCACTCTATTTTTCTAAAAACATAGACTTGAGAGCTACTTTTTCAAAGTTCATTATTCCAAGCTAAAAAGATCTTCAAAGCTAAAGGACATGTTAACAATTTTGCTATAGGACCAAGCTTAATATTTTTTCAAAACATGTAAAAATTACCTTTGCATTCTTAAAAATAAATTAGGACCCTTGTTTTGGTTTTTAACAAAGAATTTGGATGTTTTTGGTGAATGTTTTCAAATTTTGAAACTAAGACTAAGGGGTCAAATAAACACCACCAAATATTTCATTTTGGGTTTAAAATTGAACACACTTGTCAATTCTTGTTTTTAATAGTTATTTAATAAAATTTTTGTTTGGTAAAAAGAATAATGTTGCATGTATACTCTTCCATTTGTCCCCTATAAGGAACCCTTAGAATCAAAAGCACCATTCTTATTGCAAATAACCTAGTCTCAGATTTAGAAAGAAAGTCATCATAAGCACTATCCAAAAACTCATCAAAGTTTGGGTGACCTTGAAAATGACCCTAAAGTCTTTCTAATTTGATGATTTATTTATTTTTATACATCTTAGCTTACAAGGGGGACTTCATCACCTCTCAAACGTTATTTAGGGAAGATTTTCCCTGGGGTTTCATCTCTCAGCATTGACTTCACTTACTCCTTTGGAGTTGCACATGAGATGTATCTGCATTTGGACATCACACTAGAACTGAGCAACCAACAAGATGTAGTGGTTGTAAAAAGGACTAGACCTTTTTAAAATTAGCCAATACCATGGTCACTTAATATCTGTGCTTGTCTTTTACATCAGTTGATGTGAAAGTCATTATGTAATTAATTCCCATCGAATGATTGAAAAATCAATTAGTTTTAGTCAACCCCATTTTTCCATACCCTTGCTACAATTTGGATGATTATACTTAGTGTATTTTTGTCATTTATCTTATTTGATATGTTTTGAGACTAAATTTTTTTTATGTGTATAAGCCATATCAAAACCAATTTGTCTATACATCACTCTTTTGTCTAAAAAGGTGTTATGATGGTCATTTTACACCACACTTGTGCCTTGAAATTTTTACTAAAACTTGTTTGTGTGTGTGCCATTTGAGTTACAAAGGGTAGTGTTATGCTACCCAAATCATGTCAAAACATTTTAAGCATTTTGAGTCTTTGAAATATAACATAGATCACATCATTAAAGTATGCTTATGTCATTAGGCTGCTTAATTTATTTCAAGACTTGTTTCACCTTGTGCCAAAAACCATTTGTTTCAAACCATGTCATGCATACCATTTGGACCATTGTCTTGTACCATAATGCTATCCAATCTTGTCTAAATTGTTTAGTCAAATTATAATTTTAAACCTTGAGTTTTCAATTAGCTTTGTTAAGTTTGGATTCAAACATTGGTTTATTTTTGTTTAGGCCTTAATTCATGGGGCTGATACATAGATCTTTCTTTTTTGGGTTGCATAACTTTAGTTGATCAATTACCCAAATTTGAAAACTATTGATGGTTTGTTTGTTTAAAGCCTATCCTCATCATTGTTTGTGCCTTTATTTGGGAAAACACATCATTTCTCATAGAGCCTTTTATATTATGCCTTATGCCAACTGATCATGTTTATGTTTGGTTTCATGTGCTGGGTCTATGTCAAAGCTATTTCCAAACTTGTTAGATTAAATCAAATCACATCATGCCTATTTGTTTGAGCCTAGCTTTGGACTCCATGTTTGGATAAAAGACCTAGTAACTCAACTTTTCCCTTTCTTACTTTAGACCTTGTTTGGAACACTTTAACCTAAACCTTTGACATGCCAATCTTTATTTAGACACTTGACCTTTTGTGCATATGACATTTGACATTAGACATTTGATGTTAGATTGTTTTATGCCAAGTCTTAGCACAAATAATTTTGGAGATATAACTCCACTTTCAAACCACATTGGAGATACAACTCCATCCCTTCAACAAAGTTGGATCAAGTTTGAACCATTGGTCCTTTGGATCATTTTTTAGAGTTAGTAGAACTCTAAGCCTTTTTGTTTTCAAAGATTTCATCATTTACATGGATATGTCTTGCTACACTTATAGTGGAGTCACTTAAAATCCAAATTATGATGGAATAGCCACACAAAATGACTTTTATGGCTTTAATCAAGACCCTAATGATCATAATATGGTTTTTGAGATAGATTTCTATCCACCTCATATTAATCATTCATGGGAGCAAAGTCACGAAACAAATTATGATGCAACTTGAGACCTTTATTGGTATGAAGAGGTTTGTGAAGAGGACTTTGAAGACCCAACCATAGATAATGTTTTTTGGGATATGAATCCATACCCTCTTTTTAATAATTAGTACATGGAACATAGTCAAGAACCAAATTATGAGCCAACTCACAATTAGGATGATATGGTTTATGAGGAAGACTTGGATGCTTTATTTTGTGTGAGAAATTAGGTTCCATAATGCCAAACTATTTCTATACCAAGACCTCATCCTTTGTCTTGTGCGAGAAATAAATCTCCACAACACCCCTTCATTATTTTAAGACCTAGTCCTTTGGCTTGTATAAGCAATCATGCTCCATACCACCCTATCGTTACCATATCAAGACTTTGTACTATAGCTCATGCAATAAATCATGTTCCCTAATGTCCTAACATTATCCAACTATAACTCATTCCTCATCTAGTACCAATCCTAACCAAATCTCAACTGATCCAATCCTTCAAATACCAAACTATGTTAAAAATTGGTATTTTCCAACTCATTGGAAACCAAAGCCAAGATCACCAACCAATTCAAGATATTTTTGTGGAATAAACCATTTGTGATAAGTCAACCTATGATGAATTGCCTATTGATCCTATACTATTTGTCAAGGAGTCTCACTATGATGAGCTAATCTTTGTTGAGTCACTTCTTAATGATTATAACCACCTTTAGGCAAATCATTACCTCAACCATGTGCCTATTTTTCAAGAGCTTCCTATTTACAAGCTAGTCTCTAAAGAGTTGTCTCTTGACCTTTTTCCCATCCTAGAGGAGTCTCACTTTGACAAACCAATTTTTATAGAGCCCATTATGCCATCACAATCTATTACTTGTCCAAAACCAAATATTCAACAAGACATCATTGTAACAGAGTGCCCATCAAATGAAGAATCAAAATTAGAGTTAGGTTCTATTCTTGAATTGACCTCAGATTTATCATCAAAATATAAATCAATATCAGTCTCAACATTGGATTCAGAGTCCCTTTAGTTAGAATCAGATTCAGAAGAAGAATATGTTCATGATTATTATAACATTGGTTATACATGCCTTACAGATCAATTTGAATACATTTTTGATCCTTCTATAGTTTTTAAGGATGAGTACCTTAGCTTTGACACATGTTATCCTAGTATCTTCAATGAGGATTGTGAAACCTCTCCCCATTCCATTACCATTCCATATGACATTACCATCAACCAAAATATCCATATTATTGACATTCCATCTTCCATAAGTGTTGATTAAGATTGACAAGATCACCCTTTGTTAAACTACATCCATAGTGACATAGTAGTTGAAGAAGAGTACAAAGGCTAAGACCACATTTATATAGAAAAAGAACACTCTCCTAGTGAAATTTTTTTAGAGGTGCTAGGATACAATCAAGGTCAGAACTCAACATCTTCTAGTGATTTTTTTAAAAAAGTGCTAGAATACAATCAAATTCAAAAGCCAATGTTCATTAGTGAAACCTTCTCAAAGGTGCTACAGGACAATCAAGACAACTTCATTAGTGAAAACCTCATTTAGGCACTGATAGCTGAGCACAAAAGTTCTTCACTACTTGATGAAGATAAAATCAAAGATACTATCAAAATAGCTTCCTATCTATAGCCTAATTAGATGGTAGCTACTCTCAAGCCAAAACAAAAAAAAATATGATGGTCCTATAGAGATAACAAGTCTTCATCCCCATTGTAACCAAAAGTATGCAAATCTAGCATCAATAACATTACATATGACTAAAATTCTTGATCTTCATTTATTTCCCCACCATTATACATTCCATTATCATTTACCATTCCATTTCACAATCAAACCTACCATCTATTATTTGTCCTTATTTACCATACATGGCTATACTTTCCTTTGTAGAGGCTACAAATATACCTTGTCTTGATGCTTGAAGGAATTAGAATCAATGACCAAGGAAGAACACAAAACATTCTTAGCATCCAAATATATCGGTAGTTATTGATAGAGAAATTATTTAAATGAGGTGTGGGCTAGAAATTAACATGATCAAGTATTCTATTTGTATCATTTGTTGATTAGGACATGCATCTCCCCATTAATGGGAATAATATAATCATACGCCATTTTACCATACCCAAGCCAAAAACATGTACCATACCATTTCACATTTCCATGCCATTGCTTTTGTTACATATCCTTTTTACATTGTCACGTATCTTTCCATTTACCCCACACTTGGGGGTAAACCCTCTTACCATTTTATACCATCCTATCATTCCATTCCTATCTGGACCAAAGCCTATTTTTATTCATCCTACCCAATCTTATTTTGATTTTGGTTCTTTTAGTTATTCTTGAAACTTTTGTGAGGGGATTTCAATCAAGTTTCAATAATAAATGCAATCCATATTTATAATGATAGTCTATGACAATAGTGTGACAGTTGATCTGGAAAGATATATTTCATCTTATATCCACATTTGTTAATGTGGGCCTGATTATAATCGCATATGGGTAAATCAATGTTTCACTAGTCTTGCTACTAATTATAACCACCTATGGGCAAATTAGTATCATTGGCCTATGTTATTGTCTCCTAGATATAACCACCTATGGGAAAAATAGGGGTAACACTTGTTTACCATGCATTGCTACATCACTTTGCCATCATTATTTTCATTTGACTGACCATTTGTCATATTTGAGAACTTGTTGGGACCTAGTTGGTTTTTCCCCACCTTTTGTGTGAATTGAATTACTATGACTTGAGGTCATTTCAAGGCAATGTGGGTCATGTTAAATTCATTTTGAGGTCACCTTAGTCCCCCTTTCCATATGCTCTCACCATTTTATGAGCAACCTAAGCCAAACACTCTTGTCATTTTTGAGCAGGTATCTTTTCATTCTCTAACAAGTTAAGATACCTCAAAATGCCAAAAACATTCATAATATTTCAAAATTAAAAAATATTTGTCTGGTCTAAGCTTGGTTAGTTATCCTCGATCCACCTTATTAGGGCATTATCATTGTTAGGATGTTTTTTTTTGCTTTTGTTTTCAAGCATTCTATTTGTTTGTTTATTTCTAGTTGTTTGTTTGTTTATTTTTCTATTTGTTTGTTTGTTTATTAACTTGATTATTTGTTTTCTTTTATCACTATTGCCTTGATTTAGTCTATATGTGTTCATTGGGTTATTCCTCAAGCAAATTATTCTTAAGTCGATCCATATTTCATCCATTAACATTGTTATCATGGTTTTATCATTGGTACATTATTTTTTGAGTGTTTATTGGATTGGGAGTTAGTCCTTATGCATATTTTTACCAAGTCTTTATGGTGTTCTATCATGAAGCCTACCATCACATGCTATAGAAAAAATTAGCTTCAAGAAGGTCTATAATCAATGGAGCTATAGAATTTTCTCCTTAGCACCTTGGCAAATCTTTTCACCCATCTTGATCAAATCAACTCATTAACCACTCTAGTTGTATCATTATTAATTAGGATGAACATCTCATCATTAATAGGTTTAACTAAATCATTCACATTGATTAATATTGTTCATCTATCCATCTCTTTCATCAATTTTCATCCACTCATATTTTAATCTATATTCTAGGTTATATCCTCAAGTTATGCTTGCTAATCAGCCCTAAATAGGGCACACTCATCTTTAGCCAATCTAGGTCCTCTTAATGATTATAACCACCTATGGGTAAATCATTATTTTGACTTTTATTCCTGATTATAACCACCTTTGGGTAAATTAGCCTCCTTTTTACATCAATGCATGCAGGCATTTTATCATTTGGATTAATCTCAACCATGGTTGAATTCCACCTTTCTTCTTATTTCTTTTTGAGGGACCATCTATCAATAAATGTGATGTCCACTCCCTTGAGGGGGCATAATCATAGGCTTCCCAAAACCATTTGGAGCTTTGTTATTCAACCATCATCTTCTTTTGGCATACAAGCCATTTTTCATTCTTTGAGAAGACATTGTTATACCTATGGTTTGCAACATCTTCTCAAATAGGGGCAAATTATAGACACCTAAAACTGGCCACCAATAACCTCTAACCAGGATTTTGGCCAACTTCCACTAAAAATTCACAATTTGGCATAAAAACACTAAAACATGCTAAATGATGTGAAACTAACATATTTTAAGTGCTAATTTTGGCTAGGGTATCCCTAAATGGGGCAATGTAATTTATGGGCCAGTTAACTTTGATTACTTTATTTCAAGTCAAAATGCCAATTTTGCACCTAGGTGATCTAGATTGCTCTTTCCTATCAAATATTTTACACAAGATGAATTCCTTTGTTATTTGTTTTTATTATCATCCTAAATGGGACAACGGTTCTAATGCATCTAACATGGACTTCTAATTCCAATCTAGTCAAAATTTGGACCAATAACAAGGCATTCTGACTAATTTGAGTAATTTGTGCATAAAGTGCTTAATCATGTTTAAGAGATAATTACCCAAATTAGGGCATAATAAATAATTACATGGAAACTTGTTGAATAATTATTTTTAAAAATGAATATTGAATATCTACATTATCAAGTGACGTCATTTCTTGGGAAGACATCCCTAATCCATAAATGCCACAAATATCAGGATTCATGCCTCCCATGCTTCATCAATGCCTTCCATGATGCCCTCCATGCCTCTTAATTTCCCCCTTCTTCCAATTTCATGATGAGGATAATTACAAACTTAATTCCAAAAATTGAATTAATCCTCAACCACACATCTCAATCTTGAGATGGATGGTTGAGGTTGATTATGATCAAATCCAAAAATCTATAAATAAGAGGCCTCACAACATCATTTCTAAGATTTTTTGATGCAAAGTTATAATTCTAAATTGGTTCCAAAATCTTAAAAAAATTATTGTTACCATGCCAAATTTATTTCAATCCAATCCAAGCCACAAGCCAAAGGTGCCAAGGAGAGATAGAGGTAGCCAAGTTTCCATTGCCAAGGACTTCATGAGCAAAAAATTGAGCAAACCACTACTATAAATACATTTGGAGCATTCAAGGTAGGTGAAGGAATTCTTGTATTTTATTCCTTTATTTTTATTTGTGTTTGTCATTTTTTTTGTTAACTAAGCTCTCCATAGTGTCTAGGCCTAGAGATGTTATGCTATTAGTGTGTTTATTTCATTTTGTTTTCATTTTGGAACTAACACCATACTAACCATCCTCTCTTGAGTCAAATTCCTATATCACACTAATCACATGATTTATATTAATCACACCTTATATGTCACCAAATCATTGATGCCTATCAAATAAAAAGTGAAAACCTTATTACATTTAATGATATTTCTAATGCTCTTGCTAAAGAGTCTACATTTTTCACTATAAAGGCAATCCCATGAGAGAAAATGTTGTTGAAAAATATATCGCCTCCTTATCTTCTATCTTATACCTACATAATGAGTTATATGATAAAAAAATTCTCATTCATATGAATAAATATCCATGTACCTTAGTTCTTAATTATGGTTATTTTGTGTCACATTAAAGCTATCAATACTAAAAAAAAGTATAAATATTGTCCAATTAATTGAAGACCAACAATATCCTATTAAAGCTAAATATTATGAAAATACCATATATAAGAAAGAGTTAAAGTATGTAATTATACATAACATCATATACTAACATAACACTAAAGGCATCTTAGTATGGTGGGTTAATAAAAAAGAAGTTCCTTCTTTTCTGGAGTAAGCACATGGTGGAATTTATGAAGGTTATTGTAACAAACATGGTATAGCTCTAAAATGCCTACATATGGGTTACTATTGGCCTATCCTTGAAAAATATGACCTCAATTATTATAACAAGTGTAATTTTAACAATCTCCATGAAAATATTATTCATTCTCCCAAAACTAAGCTATAGATCCTTGTATCTTCCTAAATTTTTTATGTGTGGATTAGATCTCATTCTCAAATTACCTTGATCATAATATGGCCACATTTTCATTATCATTTCCATTGATTAATTTACCAAGTTGGTATAATAAATTCTTCTTGTTAATTTTACGAATGTCACTATTTATAAATTCATCAACTAGATAATGTATAATTTTGGGATTCCTCACACCCTTATATCTAAAAATGGTGGTAATATAAAAATAAGGACATGAAGCAATGTTGTGATAAATTTAAAATTACTTTTAAGTATTCCACACCTTATCCCCCTAGTGCAATGGAAAATATAAAGTAACCAAAACTAATAATGAGATATTTAAAAATAATATTGGGCCTATTACAAGTTAACAATCATATTACCACTAGGAAAACCCTATTTTTTCAAGTCTATAACTTTGAAGTTGTCCTACCACTAAAAGTGGATCTACCCTAATTATATTCATGGAACTATTCTTGATTAAGAACTTAGTTAATCCCACCTTCATGCATTAAAGCTACTAAATTATTGATGCATGAGTCCTATCTAGTAAAATCATCAATTATTATATCCTATCCCACTCTAAAAAAATATCAAATTAATCAAAAATCTATGAATGCCACATATTATACAAAAACCTAGGAGTTAGTGAGAGTACAATGCAAAGAAAATGTGAGATTCATATTATTCCATTAGCTAAAATGTACAAAGGAGGTACATTATATAGTGAGATATTAGGTCACCAAAAAGGTAATAACCTAACTCACAATCATAAAACACATTAAGTGTATTTCACCTAATGACCTTAAAAACCCTAATCAAGATAACTAAAAATAGTGTAATTAAAACTAAAAGTGGGAAAAAATCCTACACTAACACCCCCTAAAGTGTAGATTAGGTGGGTATAGGAATTTGGTCCCAATAATGAGGCTTGACGAGGCACCCAAACACATTAAAACTCCCATAAAGTAGAGAAAATAAGAAAACCCATAGGACAAAACTCCTCTCCAAAATAGAGAAAAGTGAGAAATTATGCATGCTGTAAGGACATCAGTCATAACTAAAAAATGTATCCACAAGTGATAATAATAAAGCACATGTAGAAGAGAACTAATAAGTCTTCATAGAAGATGCCAAAGCTTCTTACAATAGAGCTCATAGAATGATGAATGTTGCTAATGAGACTCTTTACCTAAAAAATGAAGAAGTTTCATCTGTAATAAATAGTGTTTCTTCTATTTTCCTAAGGAATAATATAAATGGTGTACTATAATTCTACCCATTTCACAATGGAATATGAAGGTAATAATACAAATAACTATGGGTATGGTCCAAAACAAAAGTGTGGCATAGGTCTAGCAAGATCATGCATAAGATCTAAATATAATGACACTAAAGTGAACATGTTATAAGTAGGTGTAGATGAGCCAACTATTCTATGTGATGATGGTGTAATGGAAGTAGAGGTTAAAATAGACAATGGAATGCCCTATAACTATGTAGTAGACTACTTGATGTATGATGAGTCTTAGATCAATATACATGCACCCTATAATATTAGAAGTGGACCAGATGTGTATGGATCTATAATCAACTCTTTAATATCTATAATGTGACAAGGAGATGGTGGAAGTGTGTCCAAATCACTATAGTAGTCACCTATGCTAGCATAAGAGTCATCAATCTTAAGGATATAATAAAGCTTATAACTGTCATCAAGTATAAGTGAGTCTACTGAAAAATAATGGCATAGAGCATTCACTAAAGGAATGTCCATGTGAAGTGTGGATCCTGGATTAAAAACTATCAAATTTTAAGAATAGACTATAGATGAATTAGATAAATTTGTAGACTAAATATCTATAGGAAGAGATGAATTTTTAATGATCTTAATAGGTGTACTCTCACTAGAAATAATAGAGTCCTCAAAAGTAATAATCTATGATGGATTTGGAAGAAAAAATCATACATAAGAATGGAATTATAATCTAAAATGGGATAACTAAGGTCTATTAGAATCTCATCCCATAGTGGTGGTTTGACAAAAAGAAGAGCACTGCCCACCATGGATGTGTCATCATAATAAATATGAGTAGGAGGAGAGAGTAAAATAATATCTAAAGAGACAATAGGAAGAGGAGTAGGAGTGATATAAATCTCAATAGGATATATGAAAAGAGACTCTAAAATTATCAAAATAGTGTTATGACACATGGTAAGCTACATATGGTGATGTAGATCCCATGAAATGTGCAATAATAAAGTACCATAAACCTTATCACAAGTGTTAACCCACTTGTACTTTTCAAAATCAATGGGAACATGAATCTATTTATATAATAATGGAATAAAATTATTTATATTTTTCATGAACAAGTGTTCTATATAATCATTCCAATAATATGCATGGTGTATTGGAAGTTTGCCCATTCCACAATGGAAGATGAAGGTAACAGTATAAAGAACTTTGAGTAACATATAAAATAGAAGTGTGGTATAGGTATATAAAGATAATACACAATAAATGAATGTAATGCCACTGAAGTGAACATATCAAAATTAGGTTTATATGAGCCAATTACTCTATGTGATGATGGTGCAATAGAAGTAAAGGATAAAACAAACTATGGAATGTCCTATAACTATGTAGTAGACTACCTGATGTCTGATAAGTCTTGGATTAATATATATGCACTTGTAATTTAAGAAGTGTACCAAATGTAGGTGGATCAATAATTAATCATCAATATATACAATGTGACAAGGAGATGGTGGAGGTGTGTTCTTATCATTACAATAGTCATCTATGATAGTATAAGAGTCATCAATCTTAGAGATGTACTTAGGCTCATAAGTGTCATCAAGTACATGTGAATTTGATGAAAAATAATGGCATAGAGCATTTATTGAAGGAATGTCCATGTAAAGTGTAGATAATGGATCAAAAACTCTTGAAACTAAAGAAGAGACTACATATGAAGCACACACATCCAAAAACTAAATATCTATAGGAAGAGATGAGTTTTTGATGCTCTTAATAGGTGTACTCTCACTAGAAATAGTAGAGTACTCTGAAGTACCAATCTATGATGGATCTAGAATAATATTATGTACAATAGTGGAAGTAGAATATAAAATGGGATAGCTTAGGTCTAGCAAAATTTTGTCTTGTAGTGGTGGTTCAATATAAAGAAGAGCAATGCCCACCATGGATGTGATATCATATCAATAGGAGTAGGAGGAGAGAGTAAAATAGTCTCTAAAGAGACAATAGGAAGAGGAGTAGGAGTGATATAAATCTTATTAGGATCTTTAAGAAAAGATAGAAGGATGTTTTAAATAGTGTTGGGACACATGATGAACTACACAAGGTGTTGTAGATCCCATGAAACATGCAACAAAAAGGTACAATAAATATTGTCACAAGTGTTATACCAGTTAATGTACTTGTTAAAATTAGTGGGATTAAAAATATATCCATATAAGAATGAAATATTATTATTTCCCTTTTTTGTGAACAAGTGTTCCATATAAGCATGTCAAGAAGAATAGTTACTCTTTTCAAGAAGAACTACTGGTGTAAAATCAACTTTCCTCCATAGGTATCTCTCATGTCAAGTTGACATAACTAAAATAAGACACCAAATACATGAAAAAATATACAAAATAATTACAATTACTCCTAGTTACAAGAATAATATAATTCATAAAGAAGACATTGAGCATAACCAATAATGCATCCAAATGAGTAGTAAGTACATGAATCAACACAATGCATAAAATAAAAATGTGTATAAGAGACATCTAAGAATGCACATAACCACATAATACCCCATTAGAACTATTAGTAGTGAGCCCCATTAAATTCTTAAATATAATCATGCTCATATAGACATCAAAATATCTACGAATACATCTTCAATAATTTATGCATAAGTATGAAAGAACTAGAGGAACATCAGGCTAGATCAATAATGTATCCAAAAGGTATAATTTTTGAGGAATAGGTAGATATATATAAGGCCATAAAATGGTCACCAATGTGTATATTATGAAAAAATAGTCACTTTTAAAGAAGATAACACTCAAAAAGGAGTTATCGATCAAAAGTTATATCCATTTGAAAATATAAGCTCGCATAAAAAAACTTCAAGGTTAAAATTGATGTCCTCTAGACCATTGTCAGAGTTTTGGAGCTACACTATAGTCATTAAAATTATGAATTAAGGTTACAATTGTCCCTTAAAGTTGTCAAAAGTTTGAATATTTATCATAGTGCCAGAGGTTCTGAGAGTCCCCATAGTGCAAAAGGTTTGAGGAGTTCCCATAGTTCTAGGGGTTCAAATAGTTCCTGCAATGTTAGAAGTTGTAAGGGTTCCCATAGTGTTGAAGGTTTTGAGAGTTATCACACTACCATAGGTTCAAAAAGTTCTTATAGTGATAGAGGTTTAGATAGTTACTGTAATGGAGTTTTGTGTCAAGGATGCAGTCACCCCTATAATAATTGGGGTTTAGACTACACTGGTAGTCAAAAGTTTTGACATCAAGGTTTTAGCCTACATATGTAGTTTGAATTCCTGATGTCGGGGTTGTTGACTGTACATACAACTTGAAGTCATGATGTTAGGGTTGTTGAATGTATGTGCACCTTGAAGTCCCTTTTTGAAGGTTATTGATTATGCATGCAACCTAAATTCATGATGTCAGGTTATTGATGGTTCATGCACTTTGAAGTTCCTAAAACAGTAATAAAGGCCCATAACTTTAATTTTTGCATGTAAGTGTGAAATTCCCACCAAGTTTAGAAACTCTATTTATGGAAAACTTATGGAAAATATACCAAATAAATACTAAGGATTTTTAAAAATAATAAAAACTAATAAAAACCCAACAAATTATTTTCCCGTGGAGAACATAACTATACAAATTTACACAAAACCCTTGAAAAAGGCTAAAAACCCTCCAAAATGACCTAAATAAACTATCGTGAAACTAGGTCATGTTTACAA
The DNA here is from genome assembly GCA_037957365.1 of Torreya grandis. Classification (NCBI taxonomy): domain Eukaryota; kingdom Viridiplantae; phylum Streptophyta; class Pinopsida; order Cupressales; family Taxaceae; genus Torreya; species Torreya grandis. The sequence goes on along the minus strand of JARHVA010000401.1, from coordinate 1,842,105 downwards.
TCAATCCTAGGGTTTTGGCACCTTATAAATATGATGAAACTATCCATTTTGTGATTTGAGACATTAGATGAATAGTTTTCATGGATTTTCTTGAAATCCCACAAAACCCTTAAAAATGCTGAAAATAAAAAAAAAACCAACAAGAATGCATGTAAGAAAGATATCACTAAGGATTTTAGGAATGGAAAATAGGCCATGAGATTATATCTCTGATACCATGGCATATTAATCTAAGATCTTTGAATTTCACATATTACACATAACCCTAGGAGTAGGTGAGAGCAAGATGTAAAGCAAAAGTGAGCTTCATATTAGTCTATTAGATTATTAGCCAAAAAGTACAAATGAGGTACATTATATAGTGAGATATTAGGTCACCAAAAAGGTAACAACCCAAATCATAATTAGAAAACACATTAAGTGTATTTACCCTAATGAAATTAACAACTCTAAACAACCTGACTAAAAACTATGTAGGTAACACTAAAAGTGGGAAAAATCCGACACTAATAAAAACTACTCAAGTAATAGTGAGGGATATTGAACTAATGATTTGTAGTTTTGATTTTCATATTATATCTAGATATTTATGCTATATTATTGGGAGTCCTATTATTTATTTTTCATGATTAGGTATATTAGAGGACATTTGCATATGTTTATAATGTACTATGATCCTGTTTGATTGTGATTTCATTCACAAATTGATCTACATTACAATAATTTATTGATAATTATATATTTTGAGTATTTGATTACTTGTTATAATCTCAAAATAATTACCTTTTGTTTGATCAAAGTGGTTGTAAGACTGTCCCATCCTCACAAAGTAGTACAAGGTGAGAGTATCATAAGGGAGGAGGATGAAGACATCAATAATGGAGATAAAGATAACTGAACCAAACCCATATGAACACACCACACTTTTGTTGTCTTAGAAGAAATGGATGGCAATCACTATTTTGTTAAAATGTTAAATGTTGCTTGCATTATTTGTCCTTAAAAATAGTAAAGCATGTTTGCATTTTTTCTGAGTGGTTACTTATCTTGATGCTTTGATCAACATAATATGTAGGTTTTGTGTTGGCTATCATGTTTCCATTAAAATTATATGTGAATTAGATTATGTTCAATTGTGTGAGGTAAACCATTTATGTATTTTAACACATAGGAGAGTGTTGGGTCTTTATTAATCTTGTTTAATTATTTACTTAATTCTACTTTTTGGTAACAAAGTTGGGGGGGGGGGGTGAATAGGGTAAAAATACCCAAAATAATTTAATTAAAAGAACTTTGGATAAATTGTTTATTTAGTTTTTATTATCAAATACCACAAAATTTGAAGTGGAAGAAATTAAGTTTTATTTATGTTAAGTTAACTTGGCCATTATACAATGAGGAAGAAGCTTCATGTGGTATCCATGTTGGAAATTAGGGAATGAGACTATGAATTTATAGGCATAGTATGCAGATCTGGTGGAAGAAAAGGCAAGTTCATAATGCACTCACAGTTTACTAGGAGAGGTGACTTATCATGAAAATTTTGGTTAGATTTTGGAAAAAGAATAAGAAGGAAAAAGATGATAGTGACAACATGATAGGAAGGGGATCAAATCTCAGCTAGGAAGAAAAATCTATCATTTCACACGTTTATATGGCATCCATTGTAGAGCCAGGTTGGTTAAACTTGAGTTTTTAATTTTGGTTATTGATTGGATAATTAGTTTAATAAGAAAATATGGTTCTTTGATATGGGTTTCAATAATGTACTTCATTTAATTATGGGTAATGGTATATTTATATTATTTATAACTAGGATTTCAAGTTTATAGACCTGGGAATGGAACCTAGTTCCATCCATAGGCTTGTAAACATGATGCCAAGCCTAAGTGTGATGAAAACTAAATTTTATTAGTAAATTTATTAATTAAAACATAGGGATTCATGTTTATAGACATGGGGATGGAACTTGGTTCCATACATAAGACTATAGAGATGAGACTGAGTCCTATTTGAAAAGAAAACTAGGTATTTTTAAGATAGATGAGCCTAAAACATAAATAGTTGACAACTATGTAATTACTATTAGCATTAGACTTTCTTGAAATCATAAAAGGGAAAAATTTATGTGTTTTATTTTATCCTTGAAATTTGGAAATATTGGGTGACCTCCACTATTGGAAATAAAATTAGATTAAATAGAGATTGTTCATGTATACATTTCAATTTAGAAATTAAACTATATAACATCTTTGAAAAAAATATTACATAGGTTGAACATGATATATTCATGTTATTATAACTACTTCTAGTTCGTTTAATTTGAAGACTATTTGGGTACTTGTGTTGATTGTCAAGTTTTAGAAGGGAAATATAAAAACATTATTTTATTTGGAACATGAAAAATAGAATTATTGCATTACATATTTGATTCTATATGTGTTTATATGTCACTAAAAAATATCTATAGTTTTATATTCTAGTTATATGGACTCAAGTTGAGATAATTGAACTTATGGTAGGAAATATTCAAACTTAAGGAAAAATATATTCGAGTGACTCGATATGTGTGTGTGTGTGTGTGTGTGTGTGTGTGTGTGTGTGTGTGTGTGTGTGTGTGTGTGTATAAATATACCTATATGTATTAGTGTGTGTGTATCAAACCTATATATTATCATTTACAATGAGGAAATATGAGTATAAATAATTGATAATATTAGATTCTTGAAAACTTATTTATTTGGTATTCATAAATGGATATATATATGTATATGTATTTATATATACATATAATGATAGATACATTTAGATATGTATGTAAATGCATGGTTTAAATAAACATTGTGATATCTAGTTGAACATATACATGTTTTCATTTGGATGATTTTGTATAACTGTAGGTTAAAATAAGATTTTTTGAGTATAAATTATACAAGTGATTTTATTTGTTTGAAGAGAATGATTGTCCATTGGTTGTATAAATAGTTGACAGGATTTTGAAGAAAGTAAATTTGTGAAGAACTAGTATATATGTATTAAAAAAACACTTCTAGATGGTATATTATTTGTAATCATTCTTTGATAAATATATGGCAGATCTTGTATATAAAACATATATAGGTTGTATTCATATATTATTTAAAATATGAGAATTCTCTTATATTAGGGAAATGATAGAATAAGTTGAGAATATACAAAGTTATTAATGAAGTATAAAATAAGCTTAAGATACATTATTTGTGTTTTATGAGCTATCTTAAGACTCATTTGGCTCAAATTATTAAATTTATTGGATACTATCAGATCTTCTAAGATATGAGTTTTAGAACAAAGAGAGAAAGAGATGTTTTAAAATAGGTATTGCGTCTTTGACCTTGAATAATTATTTTATAAACCTATATGTATTTGTATAGTGTCTTTAATCTTGTGTTATTTTTTTATAGACCTATATGCATTTCTAATTTGAATAAAGTTTATTAAAATAACTTATGCATTCCATTGATGAGTTTGAAGAATGAGATTATTGAATAATGATTTATTATACCTTACATAATTTTTGGATTTATATATGATAAAATATGTATTTAGTATGCCTTGAAAGGTTTATGGGAAAAATTTTAGGCATGTTTTATAGATAACATGTGATAGATATATGAGGGTGCTTGCTTGTACCGCATATATCTACCACCCGATATCATCTGATATATTATGATTCATTAGTAGAGAGTTTATGTGAGTGTAATTGAATTGAATCCATGTGATATCTATTTTTTATAATGAAAAGTTTAGCCAAAGTAATGTTATAGCTAAGATTTTGTCTTTCCATTGTACTTTCTAGTTTAAATGTGTATGTTGATGTCATGATAGATAGAAGATTGTTTTCTATAGTATATGCAATTACTCCATGTATTAGTGATTATAAACATACATGTTCTAGTTTATTTATTGATATCCACATTATTTTTATCTTCCCCTTGTGAATGGAAGGGCCACTCCTTATGGGGAGGTGTACAAAAGACTGAAAACCTATGGTTGGAAGAAAAACAACCCTATGATGCTCTTCCTCTCTTTTTTAAAAATTTAGGAATCATACTCATGGATATTTGTATGGATCATTGAGCTATTTATGAGGCTTATTTGTACTATTTTACATGTTATCTTGCATAGTTGACTTGTACTTAAATGTACTATGAAGTACATTATTATTGATGACTATTCAACACATTAGTGGATGTGCGACTTATGACTATTGAAATAATAGTAGCTATATGTTAGTTTATATATATATTGTAGATTATGTCAGTGATTTGATATATTTGACTCTATACACTATTCATTTTATAAGAAATATTCATCTTGTATTCTATTAGAGGTGGTTTGAAAATTAAATAGATCATTTTTTAACTAGTGGGTTAGTACATTTATTTATTTAATACTTATGATACATTAATTATTCAAACAATAATATTACAAATAATTATGGATGATCTTATAAATAATTTACATGGACTTAAATATTTGTTTATTACTTTTATGTAAACTAGAGGGGTTGTAACACTATAGTATTAGAGTGAAGGTTTAACACTCAAACCTAACGAGTGACCTAACATAAAATTAACTCTCCTAATTTCAGTGAGGAGAATAGCATGAGGTAAATTGAGTGGAGAGGGGACTTTAAATATGAACCCTCAAGATGATCCTAATCAGCTAGTAATATAAAAAGCTATAAAACTCAATCAAATATTTGTTGTCATGAATAAGACTCCAGATAAGATAGTAAATCTAGAGTGAGAAGTTCATGGATCAGAGAAGGGAAATGAATAATATGTTTTAGAGGAACAAGTAACAAATAAAAAATATCCTCAAGACTAAGGGCATGATGAAGGTAAAAAAGTAGTAAGAGCTCAAGTAGATGTATATTTTACCTGAGATATGAAGAAAGTGAACCCACCCAAGTTTTATATTATGGTATTGGGTGTTGAAGTTGAATCTTGGTTCACTAAAATGGAAAAATATTTTGAGATTTAGAATTATTCTGAGGTGACCAAACCCATTTGGGTATCTTACTAATTGGCTTGTAAAACAACAACATGGTGGGATAATAATTTTTTTGAGATGAGTCTTGACTCTACTACCACTAATTAAGAGTAATTTATGACTCTTATTAAAACAAGATGGATACCTCATCTATACTTTGATAATAAAATTAATAGATTATTATAATCTAAATCAAGGATAATTATCAATAAATGAATACTGGGAACAATTCACAAAACTCTTGAAGTATGTTTTACAATATCAAAAAGATGAAAATTTTTAGATCATGAAGTTCATCATAGGATTAAAAACCCAAATAGGATGTGCATGGACCATCCACCATGGATCAAGTATTTGAAAAGTAAGTTAATAAAGAATAAAAGTTGAAATCACTTACTGAGGTTAGAGAATAATTCAAAAATAAGTTTGGAAGATCAAAAGCAACCTTTAAGAAAAAGAATTGGAAATGGAATGGGAATTCTAAAAACTGATTTAATAGCTAAAATACATGATTAAATAATCATTCAAGGAACAAGAAACTTGGAAGTGGTTTTTAGAGAAGGATTCAAGGGAGTTAATCAAGTTGCTAGGAAGGGACCACTTGTTGGATTATTTACATGTAAAGGAGACCATTATGTTAAAGATTGTCCTAAGTGTAATATAGATGGTAGAAATAAGATTTCATCCACCTATGCATTAAAACATGAAACCTTTCAACATCATATTCACATAGCGGTTGACAATAATCAAGTATATTTTCAAGCCTCTCCCATTGAAGTATCATGCACTTTTTTTGGGCAATCTATTTATATTTTGATAGATAAAGGAGATAATGAATGTTTTATCTCTCCAAGAATGTTAGGTAAGTTATCTAAAAAAATTAGTTTTATGGAAAATACTTTGTCAGTTTAGTATGGGAATGAATCTAAGGTCAAGGTTGACATATGTCTTGTTGAGGCTGAGATAATGTTACCAGAATTCACTACTATTGTTGATATTTATGCAATTCCACTAAGGACATATGATGTGATCCTAGAGTTAATTGGCTCTTTAAACACATATACAAATTTTATTGTTTTCTTAAGAAGGTTAAGAGTTTAGATGATTTTGGAAATTAAACCCAAATTTAAGGACATAAAATAGAGTTGAAACTAAGGTAAATTTAAGCCATTCAATTTAAAAAGGCTCAATGAAAGGGATGTCAAGCATTCCTAGTCAAGATGGATAAAATTATTGAAACTAAAAAACTTTTAATAGAAGAATATCCTTTTATGCAATAATTTTAGGATGTTTTTCCATAGGAATTATTGGGTCTACCTTCCAAGAGGGAATTTGAATTAACCATTGATATAATTTGAGGATCAAAACCACAATCTAATGCTCCCTAAAAAATGACAACAACTGAGTTAATTGACTTAAAGGCCCAAATTTAGGATAAACTAGCCAAAGGGTTGATTTGACCAAGCGTTTCACCATGCAGTGCACATATAGTCTTTGTAAAAAATAAGGAACCCTTCATCTATGCATTAAATACCAAATGATAAACAAGGAAATAATAAAAAATAATCTTTACCCTACATTAATGATCTTTTTGACCAAATGCATGGTGTAACAATATTCTCAAATATTGATCTTCATGTTTGGTACCATCAATTGAGAATTAGAGAGGAAGATATTCCAAAAAAAACATTCAGGACTCAATATGGGAATTAAAATTTCATAGTAATTTGTTTCGACCTAATGAATGCACCTACCATATTCATGAACAATGTGTTCAAAAATCACCTTGATCAATTTGTGCTAGTCTTCCTTGATGATATTCTCATTTATTATAAAAATGAAGAATATTATGTTGAGTATTTACATTTGGTTGTGTAGTGGTTGTGAAAGCAAAAAATATATGGAAAATGATCTAAGTTTACCTTATTTCAAATAAGAGTACAATACTTGGGACATATTATCTTTGTATAAGTAATTTATGTGGATCCAACCAAGATTAGAGCCATTATGGAGTGGCTAACACCCACAAATTACATGAGGTGCATTGTTTCATGGGTTTAACATGGTACTATAGTAAGTTTGTGATGAATTTATCTAAGATAGATAATCTAATCACCTTTCTTTAGTGGAAATAAAAATGTTTTGTTTGGTTTGTTAAATGTGAAGAAGCATTTTAGGTTTTGAAAATAAGGCTTACTTCAACACTAGGGTCACAAATTTCAAATCCAAATCATCTTTTTGAAGTTATAATAAATGAATTAAGAGATGGTCTAGGAGTAGTTCTTATGTAGGATGATTAAATTGTAGCCTATAAATCAAGGAAATTGAATCCTTATGAGGTAAATTATATACCACATGACCTATAATTAACTACCATGGCTCATGCTTTGCAAGTTTGGAGGCATTATTTATTGGGAAATCCTTTTGAGATTAAAATTTATAATGTAGGACTCAAGAATATATTTACCCAACATAAAATCTGGTGGAAGAAATAAAATAGATCAAATTAACTTCCCTATCTACATATATTGCTATCTAGGTTTATGCCCCCAAGCCAATTATATTATAGATTAAATCCCTATAGATAGATATGACACTCAATCCAGAGTCTCTGAATTATCAATTCAAGTGGAAAAGGAATGAATGAATCAATTCTCACCTCTATTTTGTCCATCAATAAGAAAGGAATTCCCACTTCTATTACTATCTAATCTATATGGCAGCTAATGGCTAGTGATCTATTCTGATGTGACACAATCAATAATTAGAAATCAATCATATCACATATACTATAGATGGTAGATGTGGCTTTAATGCTCATCAAAGGAAATGGTTAAATTTTTTTCTAGACTATGATTTTAACATTAAATACATTAAGGGAAAAGAAAATAGAGTTGCATATGCCCTTAGTTATATAAGGAGTATTAAAACATGAGCCACTATAAGGAGTACTTTATAAGATTAATAGTAAAATTATCATGCAAAGATAAATTATATGATTAGGGAAAAAATCATTGGCTAATAATCCTTAGGATCACATATATAATGGATTTAAATTTGATAATGATGGAATTTTAAGATATAATGGTAGAATATAAGTACATGATAGGGAAAATTTTAGGAATATTGTGCTAAAATATTTTCACAATGCTTCATACTCAAAACATCCTAGAGTGGGTAAGCTATTAGTAGAATTAAGACCATTGTATTTATAAAAGGGAATAAAAAAAGATTACTAGCAGTGAAGATGAAAGTAATTTGGTGGTTTCTAACAAAAACTGTAGCATAATGAATGGTCAATAACACATAACAACTCTTACTCTAGTTTTTTCTTTTCATCATCATCATCATCATCATCATCATCATCTAATAATAATAATAATAATAATAATAATAATAATAATAATAATAATAATAATAATAATAATAATAATAATAATAATAATAATAATAATAATAATTCATATAATACTAAAATAAAGAGAAATCAAATAAGTATAAATCCTATTTGAGATTGGGAAGATAAACTAGTTGTTAATCTTTCTAATTTGTCCTTGGATAAACCTTCATTTAATGTTTTAAAAAAGGGTTTAGGTTTTTCTATCACTCCATGTAAAATACCTAAAGAATATTTCATTATAGGAATTGATGGTTCTATTAAAAAATTACCTTTTAACATAAGAGATGAAGTTAGACAAGACTATGCAGTTGCTTTGTGAAACACAAATCCTCCTTGTAGTAACATTTCTAAATAATAATGGAGGGTTATTAGGATAATGAAGTGAAACAAAGACATAATTATAGTTAAATATGATAAAGGTAATGCTACGATTGTTATGAATCGATGTGATTATGATGCTAAAATGTTGGATCACCTTACAAATAGTGGTAGTTATATAATACTCAACCATAACCTATTTGTAACATTAAGAATGTTACAAAAGTCTTAAAAGCTTCTTCTTTGGATGAGTTAATAAATAAAAATTTGATTCCCAAAAAAAAGGTGACCCCTAAAATATATGGTGTTGTAAAAATACATAAATAAGGTATTCCATTAAGACTGATTGTAAACACTGCTAACTCTCCTACCTACAATATTGCATCTTTCTTAGAAAAGAAATCAAAATCCCTAGCAGGTAGAACATTTTCTTATGTTCTTGACTCTAGGGATTTTTTTGATTTTATTAAAGATAAAAATGTGGAAATTGATGAATTTTTAGTAAGTTTTGATGTGGTTTCACTCTACACTAAGGTACCCATCAAAGGGGCATTTGAAGTTGTTTCGAATCTTAATAATAATGAAATATCTAATTTAGTTTTACTATGTTTAAATTCCACCTTTTTCACATTTAAAAGTGTTATACATGAGCAATGTGAAGGCATGTCTATGAGCTCTCCTTTGTCGCCAGTAGTGGCCAATATCTTCATGGAAAAATTTAAAGATAATTCCCTATAATCCTTTCCACTTCAACCTAAATGGTGGAAAAGATATGTAGATGACACAAATTTATGCTAGCAACATGACTTACAAAGTCTTGAATAATTTCATCACCACCTTAACGGTCTAATTCCCAGCATAAAATTTGTTAAATAAATTGAGATAGATAATAAACTTCCTTTTTTAAATGTCCTTATTTCAAGAAAATATGATGGATCATTAGGCAAAAATGTTTATATAAAAGGTACTCACACTGACCTTTACCTACATGCATTATCTCATCATCGTCTAACTCAAAAGGTAGGTGTTCTAAAAAATCTGATCAATAGAGCTTACAAAATCTATGATGAAGACCATATTGATCAAGAAATTTAGCACCTAAAAATATTTTTCAAGTTAAATGGTTACACAGGGAAACCAATTACCAAAGGTATAAATTAGGTTAAAGAGATCTTTGGTAAAAAGGAGAGTAAGAAGTACTTAATAGAGAGACTGGTTGCTTATCTTCCATATGTTGAAGGCATTTCCAATAAGATAACTAGAATTCTAAAATGCCAGAATATTGACTCCATCTTCATTCCTATTAATAAGTTGTGTATGTCCTTAGGTTCTATCAAAGACCTATGGATCCTAACCTTATAAGTGAAGTATATGTAGTTGATTGCTCATGTGGAACACCTTACATAGGAGAGATAGGGAGGTTGGTTAAAACTAGAATTAGAGAGCATGCCATTGATATTTGTATTGAAATAAAAGAAACATAATCTCTTGCAAAACACTCCTTCAAGACAAAACATTCAATCAACATGGGGGAAGCTAGAGTCATTGTTGCAAAAGATCACCTCCAAAAGCATAAGATAAGGGAGGCTACTGAAATCTTGAGACATCCTAACAAAATTATTAGAGATGAAGGGTTAGTTATTAGTCATTCTTGGAAGCCTATTATTTATAGAAGTTAGGATCTCCTTCTTAACCCCCTTATTGTACCATGGGAGGTGTCTCTTGAACTTGTAACTTTTTTTAGGAAAAATACCTTCATTTTTGTTATTTATTTTCTTATTTTATTGAATTTTTGGGTTTAGTTTTTCATATTTTATCAACTCTTTACCTTAATGAGTTAATATTTTGGTTTCACTCTATTTTTGTTCTCTATTTATTTCTTTCTTGTCATTTCTGGTCTTTATTTTTCTTGTAGTTAGAGAATAGATAAGTTGCATTCTTAAATTTATTGATTTTATATGTGTATTTGTTTTTATTTTTTACTTTATTTTATTAAGTTTTTATCATTTAGTACTTATATTAATTTTTAATTTTTAGCATATTACAACATTTACCATTATTTATTATATTATAATAGTTATTATCAAAATTTATTATATCTCTAATTTATTTTTAAATATTAGGATAATATTGGTAGTAGTAACCTTAATATTATTATTATTTAGAATAATAATATTAGTATATCATAGATTTTGGCATGGTGTATTTTCTCTTTGCATTTAATTTCAGTTAAAATTTTTCCTTGATATCATTTTCACTGGTTATTATTTGAATTTCTATTTCTTGAGGCTTACTAATTATTTGGTTTTAGTTTCTATTTTATTTGATTCTTTAGTTTTCAATTTTATTATTTTATTATAATTTATTTTATTAATAATATTAATTATAAATATTATCTAATAATATTAAAAAAAATTAAAATTTGATATTAAATACATTTAAATTTATCACAAATAATAATATATATAAATAATACAAATATTAACTATATAAATAATCATAATGAAAGTAGTAATAACTGTTTCTCAATGATAAAACCTTAAATATCATTAAATATTAAATATTAGTTTAAATTGGTAATATTAAATATTTCTTAAAATTGTTAAAAAAATTTAGGGAAAATTCCTTTTTGGTAGTTTGCCTTGTTTAAAATTTGGAAAACTTTTTGCAACAGCTAATCTATTTTTGGAAGCTTTTCACAACTTCCATTTTTACACAACCTTTATAGAATGAAATGTCATGTTGTTCCTCATTCTATTTTATTTTTTCTCTTGATGAAGGATCATAGGTATGGATCTAAAATGTTGAGAAACTATAAAAATCTAACACAATTTATCCCAAAAACTTTTCTGTTACTGTATGGACTGTAAAAGTATAAAATCTTTGATATCAAAAAAGATGCTATAGACTTTATGTCTATATGATTAGAATTTTATTAAGGTTGAACACATGGATCTTGATGGGTTGTTTTACCCACATTACATACCATAATAGAAGTGGTAAGTTATTAACATATACTTTATCTAAGGATCGATTAAATATAGAAATCATCATAACATGATATTGGTAGTTGAAGATAAACTTACCAAAGTAGTTCAATTCATTATAGGTAATCTGATAAATGATGCACCAAAATTTGACAAAAGGTTTTTAAAATAGGTATATAGATTGTATGGATTTATAGAAAAGATAGTTTCAAATAGGGACCCTAGGATGAACTCAAGGTTTTGGTAAACTCTCAATTCAACATTAGGTCCATAGCTAAGCTTTAGTATAGCTTAACATCTAGAAATAGATGGGAAAACAAAGAGAGTCAATCATATTTTGAGGATGTATTTCATGTACCAAAAATATAAATAGGAAGAATACCTATCATTGGTTTACTTATAACAATTTATTCTAATCAACATTGAAATGGCTCTTTTTGAGGCATTATATGGTAGGAGGTGTAAAACACTATTCAACTAGGATAAATTAGAAGATAGAGTGGTTTTTGGACCTGATATGTTAGTAAAAATGGAATAATAAGTAAAGTTAAGAAGACAAAGATTGACAGATGCCAATGATAATAAAAAATGTTATGATGATCTATAAAGAAAAAAAGGAAATTCTCAATTGGAGATAAAGTTTTTTTGTGGGCCAAACTCCAAAAGAGTGTTATTAAGTATGGGAAATCAAAAAAATTTCACCAAGATATGAAGGTCCCTTTAATATTTTAGAAGTGATTAATCATGTAACATATAGACTTAATTTACCACTAAATTTAGCTCAAATGCATAATGATTTTCATGTATATTATCTTAAGAAATATATAAGTAATCTTTCACATGTTTTGGATTGGAATAAATTATAGGTTCTAGATTTAGGGGTTGTCATAGTAGAGTCAATCTAAATAATTGATACTCGTAAGATTAGCTTATGTACATGGAAGTATCATAATACAATGTCTAATGGACCAATATTCTAAGGACAGTGCTACATGGGAAGATTATGAGGAGTTCTTGAGATTGTTTCCTCATTTATTTCAATTATTATTTTTATTAAACATTATTAATTAATTATTTAACTATTGTTTGAAATATAAATCATCAAGATGATGAACTATTTTAAAGGTAAGGATGTTACATCCTATCCCACTCTAAAAACATTAATTAAGTATTAGTAAGGGATATGAAACTAATGATTTTTAGTTATAATTTTCATATTATATGTAGATATTTATGATGTATGATTGGTAGTCACATTTTTTTTTATGATCAATTATTGTTGGCCATTTTTGGCCCACATACCAAGCTACGCAGGGTTTATATGGAAGAAGTGGATCAAAGGATTTTAAATAGGTGCAAGTCTACAAATAAAGGTATCTAAGTAGGTTCTCATATGTCTTGATATTTCAATATTATAGACCACATTTGACAAACCCTAAGAATCCATAAAAACCCTAAAGGATTGATTAGAGAATGAGTTTTACAAATTTTTTGATCAGAGCATCACCAAGACATCATGGATAAACAAACAAACTAGTCAGCTTGTGTATTTAATATCTTGCTCAAGGAGCCTCATATAATCAGTGGATCAAGTGAAAGTGTACATCTACATGTCAAGAAAATCCTCAAAAATATTTAGTCCCATACAAACTTTTTAGCTCAAGTTACAATCTTTCAAAATTAGACCATGCAGTAAAATGTTTGTGCTAAAGTCAACTTTAAGATCAAATAAAATAGATATTTTTATCTTAAATTTGATAGTCACACAAACATCAATGATGGTTGTGCAAACATCAAGTGACATATCATAGACAATCAAATTTAAGCTCATGAACTAGATGTTGGCTTTCAAAAAATGGGTCCTAGTAAGATCAATGGTTCTCACTTGATTATACATCTTGATTAAATAATATGAGGTAGGTCAAAGAGTCAAAGAGATAGAGAGATTGACATGTGGTATAAGCATGTGAGTTAGTAGATTGATAGTGAATTCTAAGGATTAACATGCATTTTCCAAGTGGCTTTAGTGGGGATAAGGTTAAAAATTCAAAGGTGGATCTGAGGGCTTGTATTTGTTCATATCTATAAGATTTGATAGAACAAATGAAGGTCAAGGGGTAAATGAGCCAAGTTAGATTTTTGACATCCAATAAACATAAAGACCAAGCCAGGATATTTTTGATTAGGGTCAATGGAATAACCCAACTCGAGCAAAGCAAATAATATGACCTGAGTTGACAGAAATGCATAAGACCAAGCTTGAGCTCAATTTGAATTGGACCAAATTACATAAACAAAGGACCAAACACTACCATCTAGGATATGCATAAATATATTAGGTATTTTTAGACCTAATATAAACCAAAAGTTAATTAGTTTGTGGTTAAATAGGACCGAGCATTGAGCATAATATAGAAGCTATATGAAAACCAATAGCCTTAGATTGGTTTTCCTCCATAGTAAATCCATGTTCAAGTTTCAACACAAGAATAGATGTGTGTAATTAATGAATAAGTATCATAGGCCATGATTTTGATAAGAAGATGCCTAAATCAAACATAATCAAAGCTCAGTCAGGTTTATGGATGTAAGGATTTGGTCCTTACATAAAAGCCAAAGTGGAAAGATGTTTAGAAGATCAAGGATAAAGATCTAGTGGTTGGAGAGTAGCTTGAGAATTTAATATATTTCCATAGTGCCTAAGGGTCTATTTACTTAAAGGATATTGGAAAAAATGTAGGCTATCTAGGCTATGATGGATTACATCTTGATTAGACCAAAGCATAATGGAGCATCCCTTGAAAGAGGGAAACTTTTCAATTGTTCTCAAAACATGTTCCCTCTTCTCTCACTCCCTTCTCTATATTATCCCATTATTTCCATATGAAAAAGGCTATCAAATTTTGTACTTTCTTATCTTTCTAAGAGATAGGGATACTCATGGGGATACTACAAAGTATGCTCAGCTCAATTGGGCTTAACCCTATCAAGTATTTATAAGAACTACCTCTTGATGCAATATAATACTTTCTTTACCTATCTCTTGCCTTGAATCTAGTTTTATGAGTTATGCATGATGGCATTATATGAAAGAGAATCTTTCTCATCCATTTTACTCCTTTCTAACCTTGTTTATGGAGTGTTCAATGTTGTTTACAAGTCTAGATTAGTGTTCTACTCTAAACCTCTTCCATGAAATACTTATGTAATTAGTTTGATCTTAAGGTTGTGTAAGCCAGTATTATCTTCTATAGATCTAGTATGGGTTCAATCTCATGGGAGTTTTAATTTTAAGTTTGGTGCATCACCTGGTTAACTTTATTATGAGCCCTTATCCCCTTTCTAACTCTTTTCCTTATTAAGCACTAGTATTAGCATTAGTTGAGGTGAGCATCAACGAGGAAGCTAGCCTACTCTAGAGGTTCAACCCCAACAAAGGTTACCCATAGCTTGGGATTGTCCCAATATTATAGCTTAGTTGGAGAGAGCCTAAATAACCCTCTTCAAAGGTGAAAATTAAGCCTATAATAGTTTATAGCATGCTCGATGGGACTGAGGTCTAAAGCAATGGAAGGATCTTTGATGTTGTCCTTCTACACATCAATCTTTGGAGGCATTTTAAAAACATCAATGATGGCTCTGAGTAATTTTTAACTAGTTATAACAATCCAAGTAAGCCTTCAAGCAATTTTTATCTTTATCTGGTCTCTTTTATGAGTCTTTATGGCTGGGTTTAGGGTAGAATCCTATCCTAATCAAGTTGGTGAGCTATATCATCAACCAAATGAAGCCTATCAGCCTTATTATGAAACTTACCAATAATCTAATCTTTCCTATGATCCCTATAATGGACCTATCTATCCTTCATATCAACCCACTTCCCCCTCTAGCCAAACTTGTTAAAACTATGTTTCTACTACCGCATCTTTATTGGCATACAAGCCAAATATGCTAAAATTAGAAGAGGTGATGAGAAAATGGGATAGAGAGATTGATGTGATCCCTTTCCATCTCATAGAGAGGGTGAGGAAGTTAGTTCAAATGTTGACAAATAAGTGGATGTATTTTAGAGAACAAGTCCAATATAGTGCTATCAATGATGATTTGTATGAAATGAGGACTTTAACCCAATGTTGGATGGATGTATTAGTGAGGTGGGAAAACCAAGAAAACCAATCTAGGCAACCTCAACCTTCAATCCCACCCTTCATTGAGAAGTAACCCATATTAAGGAGAATAAGAGAGGAGGAAAGAGATCAAGCTATAGTTGATCAAAAGATGTTCCTTCCATTTCTAAACTCATTTTTTTTCCCTACAAAAGTTTCTTCATGAGTCAACCATTCTCAAGGTTCAAAGTTTCAAGGAGAACCCCTCTATCCATGAACCATCCACCATACTTCATGTTCCATCTCCAACTCATCAACACCCCATCACATCTCATCATACACCTCAAAACCATAAGCCTATCCATCAACTTTCTACCTTTCCATTTTTCAAAAAGGAACCCATCTTGTGGGAAACTTCTCAAATACCTATCCAAATATAAGATAAAGAGAAGTGTGTATAGGTCAAGTCAAGAGAAATATCAATTCTCTCAAGTCCTTTATCTACCCTTCAGGTTAGAGGTATCCATGAAGTATCTTTCCCTCCCACCATATCCCTTTGTAAAGAGGAACATGTTCTATGGAGGATAGATGAGTAACTTGTAGCTACAAGAAAGACTCAAGAAGGCTATGAGGATAATGCTTCTATCCTATATGAAGAGGAAATATTTCTTATACTCCTCTTTTTCAAGAAGGGAACAAATCTATCTTCAAATATGATGAAAGAGATTGTCTTAATGGAGGGGTGCAAACTAATGTGATAGACAAAGGTGAAAGATAAGATCCTAATTAGGTATGGAAATAGTTGTACCATGGTTTCATGGAAGAAATGGACTTGATTGACAAGCATGTGATCTCTTTATCACATGAAGGTGAACATCAACATGAAGTTGTAGAGATTGGTAGCCTATTAGAATAAGAAAATTTAGGTTTATATTAAGAGAGTCATGATGAATTGATCCTTGAATGGAAAAATGAGATTCCATTCTTCATAGAGGAAGGAGATCAATCTATTTCTCATGGATTGAGTCTTGATAAGGAGAGAGGTAACTATGTAGTAGCTGAGTAGGTTGTAGCTAAACATGTACCTATCATCCCTTAAGAGCATAATAAGGGTGATATTAAGGTTGTAATTAACCCAAGTAATAAATAAGAAGCTGACTCTTGGGAGGAATGGGAGCTCTTTTGATTTGAACAAAATATTCATCCTTCATGTAAAAAAGTGCCATCAGGTTGCAAGTTCTCCTATAGTCTAACACTAAGAAAGTCTTGAGCCAGAAGAAGAATATGTATACATTAGAGACATATTTATCCCAATTCACCTATTAGAGATCATGTCAAAAGGATTTTAAATCATGAAGTAGCTGAGTTCAATAAAGTAGAGGTCTAAAAAGTAGCTAGTTTCACATCTTTGCTCATCACATAAAGGTGAATTAAAGAGTTTTCCTTTTGATCTAGGAGGATCAGTTTTGAAAAGGTCCTATATATATTAGATTATTTTTTATGTTTTTATCTAATTCCCTTCATGTAATTTTGTTTAATAAGTTAGCTACTCTTTCTTTCCTGCAAGTACCTACATGCACTTATTTTGCTTTCTTTGTTTTGTCTTGTTTCTTTTGGTCCTTTTAATTCAAGAGAGGTTCCAAAAAAAGGTCAACCTAGTCAATCAAAAGATTTTGAATTCATGCCAAATGGATTATATTAGTCAGGTGGTCTAGGTTTTTTTACATAAATAGGCATGAAACCCTATGAGTCACCAAAGATGTTGGCCATTTTTGGCCCACATACCAAGCTAAGCAGGGTTCATATGGAAGCAATGGATCAAAGGCTTTGAACTAGGTCCAAGTATAAAAATATAAGGATTTGAGTAGGTTATCATATGTCCTAAACTTTTAAGAGCATGGAATATGTTACACAAACCCTAATAATCCATCAGAACCTTGAAGGATTGATTAGAGAATGAGTTGTGCAAAATTTTGGATCAAACTATCACCAAGACATCATGGATAAACAAATAAAATTATCAAATTATACATTTAATATCTCACTTAGGTAACCTTGCATGATAAATGGATCAAGTTCAAGTGTAAATATACATGTCAAGAACATCCTTATAAATTTTTAGGCCTGTACAAACTTTTTAGCTAAAGTTACAAGCTTTCAAAGTTGGACCTGTGTAGTAAGACATACGTGCTAACATCAACTTTAAACTCAAATAAAATAGATATTTTTTAGATTAAATTTGATGGTAATGTGAGTGTCAATGATGGTTGCATAAGCATCAAGTGATGTCCTATAAACCATCAAATTTAATCTCATGAACTAGCCATTGGATTTTATATAGTGGGTCCCGATAAGATCAACCATCCTCACTTGATCATACATATCGATCCAACAATGCAAGGTAGGTCAAAGAGTCAAAAAGATTAATAGATTGACATGTGGTATAAGTGTGTGAGATGGTAGATTGATAGTGAATTATAAGGGTTAACATGTATTTTCCAAGTGTCATTAGTAGGGATAAGGTTGATAATTTAAAGGTGGATTTGAGGAATTGTTTTTGTTCATATCTAGAAGATCCAACAGAGCAAACAAAGGTAAATGGGTCAATGATCCAAACTATATTTTTGATAGCCAATAAATGTAAGGATTGAGCCAAGATAGTTTTTTATAGGTTTAGTGGAATATCTTGACTCAGGAAAAGTAAATAATATGACTTAAGATGATAAAAATACACAGGAATGAGGTCGAGATTGATCTAAGTTAGACTAGAATGCATAAACAAAAGACCAATCACTACCATTTTGGATCTACAGAGATAGATTAGGTATTTTAAAACATAATATAGACCAAAATTTAGTTATTTGGTGGCTAAATAGGACCAACAATTGAGTAAAATATATAAGCTATAGGAAAACCAATAGCTTAGATTGGTTTTCCTCCATAGTAAATCTAGGTCTGGGTTTCAATGTAGGAATAAATGTGTACAATTAATAAAGTGTCCTAGACTATGATTTTGACAAGCAACCACCTAAATAATATGTAATCAAAGCTTAGTCAAGTTTATGGATGTAAGGATTTGGTCCTTACATAGAAGCCAAAGTGGAAAGATGCTTAGAAGATCAAGGATAGAGATCTGGTGGCTAGAGAAGAAACCTAAGCATTTAATAGATTTCCATAGTGCTTAAGGTTCCCTTTACTTAGAAGATATTGGGAAAAAGGTAGGATATCTAGTCCATGATGGATTTAATCTTGATTAGATCAAAGTGTGATGGAGCATCCCTTGAAAGTTGGTAGGTTTTGAATTATTCTTGAAATATGCTCCCTCTTCTCTCTCTCCCTTCTCTATATTATCCCATTCTTTCCATTTGAAAAAGGCTCTCAGATTTTGTAATTTTTTATATTTATAAGAGAAAGTTATACTCTTGGGGATTTTTTAAAGTATGCTCAACTTTATTAGGCTCAACCCTATCAAGCATTTGTAATAACTACCTCTTAATGTAATATAGGACTTTCTTTACCTATCTCTTGCCTTGAATATGGTTTTATGAGTTGTGCATGATGGAATTATGTGAAGGAGAATATTACTCATCCATTATCCTCCTTTTTGACCTTGTTTAAGGAGTTTTCAATGTTGTTTATAGGTCTAAATTAGTATTCTAATCTAAACCTCTTCTATGAAATACTTATTTATTTGGTATTCTCATTTAGAATGGAAAAATCTAAGTATAAATAATTGATAATATTAGATCTTTAGAAACTTATTTATTTGGTACTCATAAAAAAATATATGTATATATATTTATATATACATACAATGATGGATACATTTAGATATCTATGTAAATTCATGGTTTAAACAAACTTTGTGATATCTAGTTGAACATATACATGTTTCCATTTGGATGATTTCATACAACTTTAGGTTAAAATTGGAAATTCTAAGTATAAAGTATACAAGTGAATGCATTTTTTTGAAGAGGATGATTTTTCATTAGTTATAAAAATAGTTGATAGGATCTTGAAGAAAGTAAATTTGTGAAGAGCTAATAAATATGTATTAAATACAGTCCTAGATATTGTATTATTTGTAATGATTATTTGATAAATATATGGAATATCTTGTATATGAAACATATATAGGAAATTTTAATATATTAATTGAAATATGGGAATCCTCTTGTATTAAGAAATGATGGAATAATTTTATAATAGAAAAATTTGTTAATGAAGTATAGAATACACATAAGATACATTATTTGTGTTTTATGAGCTATCTTGAGACTGATTTGGCTAATATTATTAACTTTTTTGGATACTATCAGATCTTATAAGATTTGAGTTTTAGAATAAAGAGAGAGATGTTTTAAAATAGGTATAGTGTCTTTAATCTTGGATTATTGTTTTATAGACTTATATGCATTTTTGGTTTGAATACAATTTATTAAAAGAACTTATGCATGACATTGATGAGTTTGAAGCAATAAGATTTTTGAATAATGATTGCTTATAACTTACATAATTGTTTAGATTTATGTATGTTGGAATATGTATTTAGTATGACTTGAATGGTCTATGTGAAAAATTTTAAGTATGTTTCATAGATAATAGGTGATAGATATTTGAGGGTGCTAACTTGAAACTCATATGTCTACCCCTTGATATCATCTAATAGATTGTGATTCATTAGTAGACTTTATGTCAATGGAATTGACTCAGATCCATGTGAGATTTGATTTCTATAATGAAATTTTTTTCCAAAGTAATATTATAGCTTATACATTGTCTTTTCATTGTAATTTATAGTTTACATGTGTATATTAATGTCATATTAGATAGATGATTGTTTTCCATGGCCTATGTGACTACTACATGTATTAGTGATTGTACACACATGGGTTATAGTTTATTTTTAAATATCCACACTATTTTTATCTACCTCTATATGAAGGGAAGGGCCACTCTCAATGGGGAGGTGTGCATGAGATCAATAGTTTGTGGTTGGAAGAAAATCACCTTGATGATGCTTTCTCTCTCTTCAACTATTCAATCATTTGGAAATACCACTCATGGATATTTGTATGGATCATTGATCTATTTATGAGGCTTATTTATACTATCATACATTTTATCTTTCATAATATGAAATACATTATTATTGATGACTACTTAGCACAACAACAGTTGTGAGATTTGTACATAATTTTAATATTATAAGAGTAGTGGATGTATGTTAATATATAGCTATATTGTGTATTATATCAATGATTTGATGTACTTGAATCTTTACACTATTCATGATATGATAAATATTAATCTTGTATTCTATTAGAGGTTGTTTGAAAACTAAATGGATCATATTATTAACTAGTGGGTTTATACTTTTTTGTATTTAATGCTTTTAATATATTTATTAGTCAAATAATGATATTACAGATAATTAAGGATGACCATACAAGTAATCCACATGGAATTTTAATTTTTTTTTTTTAAATTATGTAACCTAGATGGGTTGTAATAAAAAAAAAATGTTTCTAAGAAAAAACCAATACAATTAAAGTTTATACATTCGATGTTACATATCTAGTGTTGAAACTAGATTACACCCATGAAAAAAGGGTAAATATGCTAAAAATTGTTGGGGCAATTACATTATAAAATACATACTTGGACCTAACATATATAAACTACACACTAATGAATGACATATTTGAAGAATTGACTGGAACACTCATTTCTTGAAGAATAAAGTTGGTTGACATATGTTCTTATATTATTTATTGAGCATATTTAAACTCTATTGTACCACATGATAAGACTTTAGTACAATTTTTATTCTATAATTTTATTCAAATTTATTTATATACACATTTGGGTCTATTATCCTAAACCTTAGCACTTAATTTTATTTCTTTAGCATATTTTCATTTTTACACCTATTGGGTATTTAGTTTGTGAGTTACATGGTAATAACTCTGGGAATAAACTAGGCCCTCCTAAAAAACACTCATCCTCTTTATTTTATCTTTGAGTCTCCATTTCACTCTTTATTACACATACCCTTTTAATTCATCATTTAATCCCTTATGGCTATTTAGTATCTTTTTATAGTTACTCCTTCTTGGGTCTATTTTGCCATTATTACACTTGTTTTTCTTATCATTTTTATACCCTTTGGATTTTGATATCTTATTACT
Source organism: Torreya grandis (assembly GCA_037957365.1). Lineage (NCBI taxonomy): Eukaryota > Viridiplantae > Streptophyta > Pinopsida > Cupressales > Taxaceae > Torreya > Torreya grandis. Next base: position 1,820,063 of record JARHVA010000401.1, on the reverse strand, counting down.
ATCCTTTATAATTTTCATAGCTTTATCATGATTATTTTTTTTCATCTTTTAATTTTTGTTTGTGATTTTAAGAGCTTGGGGAATACAACCAAATCATCTTCACAAATGTTAGTCCTCTTGTTACCTTTTTCTCTCTCTACCATTCCTAACCATATATAGGTGTTTTATTAAAAATCTAAGGAAATGATTGATGGTTGTGTTTTTTTCTTAAATTAAATTATATTCTCTTATGGTACAACTATTTTATTCTATATACATGTTCCCATCCTCATTATACCCTCTCTTATGATGTAGTCTCAAACCTATTTGTCATTATATCATCCTATTATATATATTTTTTGTGATTAGAAAAACCCAAAAATTCTAAGTTAAATTTTATATTTCCTATTTTCACCTCATTTTGAGCTCACCAAGGTTGTATTTAATATTTTTTTATTTTCCAAAGATGCAAGTCTAGGAGCGTCTAAGCATATTATTCTTGAAGTTCTCTTATTTAGTGTATAGGTGTAGGCTATCTTGTGTTATTCATATTTAGTAGCCATTCTTGTTATTCAAAATACATATATATGAGGAGAATATAATAATAAAAAAAGTAAAAATCCATAATATTATATAAAAAAATCAAAAATAAAAAAATAAAAATTTAAATAAAAAAATATTTAAATTCTTATCACACCAAAAGACTTGATAATGTCATTTGACACAACCCCCATCCTAGTCTGTAGACAAGGGTAGGAAGTCTCATACTTAACATTTTTTCCACCTAATTTCTCACACAAGTACCCAATCCTTGAATTATACCAACATATTTTTAAGGGATATTATATTTTTCATGCATATTATACTTCATGGGATGATATTTATACTTCACTAGTTAGCCCAATCTTACATTTTTGGGCTAGATTATCTAGTACCACTGATGTAAAAAAATATTAATATTAATGAACTAATTTGAGTGTCTTAGTTCTAGTAATGACCATGTTTTTACCTTGATGACACCATATTTTCCTTCCCTCTATTTTATTCCCCCCTTGACAGGCATGTTTGTTTCTACATCTCTTCCATCTTCTATATTTCTAATTCATCATTTATTTTAGAGATGCTTGCATTATGAAAACTTTACCATTCATAGGTTATTCTTTAAAATTTACATTTTTTAATATAAATTTTATATTTGAGTTATTTCATGATGATATATGGGTCATTCATTTATCTTTATAGGATTTATAATAGTTATGTTTTGGACATTGAGTTTTATATTTACTTTTTCCAACCATACCTTTTATCCCTTTAATGCTTTCATGTTTCATATTTTGTTTATCCATATGGTCCCATTTTTACTTTATTTAGTTATCTATTAATATGGGTTATTTATTTCTATTTGGGCTCTAACATTATGGCTTAACTATTTTCCTTTGTTACTATATGATTCATAGGATATTTTGGTTATGTGTTAACCTTATAAATCTTGGCTTGCCAACTTAATCAATTTTTAAAATATTCTTCTAAGATTTTTTATAACTTCCATTTATTAACTGTCATATGTTTTCTTACATTGATTTTTTTTAATTTTTAGCCTTATGTCATTATGGTGGCTATATGTAGTTTGTGCCAAAACTAGGACCATGGATTTTTTAAGTATCTATTTAGTGGAAAGGTAAGTTAAGGTATGCATATGATACTTTTAATTATGAATTTATCAATACTTATTATAGGATTTCCTTTATGGTTTCAAGTTGATATGTATCTTTACCAAAGTAATATCTTGTGCTATGTTATTATGTCACTTGACGAGCTTTGAGTGGATCATATGTATACACTATTATTTTTCATATTTTTATTTTAATAATGATCTCTTTTATAGGGATCATCGATGCATCAATCTATTTTTTTCAATCCTAAAGAGTGCATTGGGAAAGGGGTGGTGTTGGATAATTGTACTTTGTGAGATATTTTTGCATATTATCTAGTCATACCTACATTAATATCATCCTGACCTCATTTGAGTCACATTTACATTTTTTATTTTTATCTCCTATTTAGTTTTGTAGCCTCCCTATATTTCTTACTATATTTTCACTTATGATATAGTTTTTTCCTACTTGTTAATCCTTATATTGTATTGGTAGTGTCAATATAGTTATGATCTTTCAATGCATTTTTTACTAGATTGTGACTACCAATACATACTATGTCAACTAATACCATTATATTGTATCAATTTGGATTGATACCATCAACTTATAATTATAGAATATTTCTAGGTTTGAATCCATTTATATAGGGTTCATAAATATTATTCCAAATAAACATAGACTCATATGATTTGATTATAATTTCATTTTTTATTATGTAGCAAAAGGAATAATTAGTGGATAGAGGCTTATTATTTTGGAGGTCAAGTATTGCTCAAGGTCATCAAAGATCAATAGGAGGAATTTGAAATGATGAGGTGCTCGTAAATATTTAGATTCCCCAAATAAGGATGTTTGGTTATTAATAATTTCTATTTGAAGTATTTACCTACAAAATATCTTGTAAAGTGTTATTAAAGGCAAGGGGA